>OZ012708.1:50723124-51104124 GCA_963942595.1 Cylloceria caligata
GTTACGATAGGTGCTGTGACGACGATGCTCCTCTGTTTCATAATATTTTTAATGGGCTTATGGATATGTCGAAGACATAAGAAAATGTGTTGGTCTTCGGATTGCGCGGGACCGAGTCCGCACGATAACAGATGGCCGCGATCGGAAAGCGAGGCTGCTGATACCGCGAATCCGTCAGTCGCCGTTTCACCGATGCTCGAAGTCGCGGTTCTTCCATCCGTTTTAGACAAGGATTTACCACCGAGTTACGACTCTTTGTTCCCCGAACAATCCAATCCATCCACAACTTAATTACTTAATCGCCATGGGGCGTTGTCGACTCGTGCGTTTATCTAATGTTTTAATTAGATAAACCAGAAGTAGTTTTGTAGTATGTTTCGTACGTTATACAGGAGCCGTGGATCGAAGATATCCAATGTGCGGACCTGCACGACGTAAACTAAAATAAGTGTTATTATCAATTCGGTTTTGTATCAATCGAATTTAATGATAATTTATTCGTGGTCCAATTAGCTCGAGCACACCGGAAATATATCATAAGTAAAATCAATCCGCGATATATATTGCGGTACTTTTATACCAATATCAAAGTAAACCATTTTTATATTGCAGCTATCTATCTTTCGATGTACATTAAATCATTAATTTTATCCGCGGTGAGTACATTTGGACAGTGATGTACCGTTCATCGTTTGGGAACGAAATGATTCGTGAGATCAAAGCGAAGGCTGTATCGTGAATAGTCTTGTTGCCAAATTTACTTTGTTAAATCGGTTCAAGTGAATACGAGTGGTACCGTCCGTTGGTATTGTGCGTTTCGCTGTCCAGTATTATCGCCGTCTCTCGATATACATTTATCGTACAGTGAATATCAATCAACAACTAAATGTAAATAATTAACTTGTAATAATAAAATTACAAAGGGTATCAAAAGATTTTTAGAATAACAGAGGTTTCATTGCCTTATCCCGTATGTGATACTTGATATCAGTTTTGTATTACGAAAGTAGTTAATTATCGGTAGATATGCCGACTGTAAGTTAAAGAAGAATTTTTCAAAGAGGTAAGAATGATAAAATTGTAGTTCCGAAAAGGAAGGAAATACGGTCCATTGGCATTTCATTCGGTAGACGACGTGTCCATCGAAATGGAATTTATCTCTTGGCCAGGGCGAAGATGATCTTGGAACCAAATGGCACTATTTATAACTTGGTCGATTTCCGCGGGTCCCATCGCCAGCGAATGATTGTCTTCGTACACGAGCATCCTGTTACAATCGTTAAAAAACATTTAATACAGTTACTATTTATCGAGAGACAATATTGAACAACTTGTTATTCGCTAACTTGGACTTGACTCCGTTCGCCTGGAGACGGTGGTACCAATGCTTGCCCTGAGACGGTGGAACCCGGAGATCGTTAGTGCCGATGCACACCAGGGTCGGGGCTTTTACTTTATCAACGTGAATTATCGGTGATGCTTTAAACATCTTCACGACCATGTCGGCTGCTTCCGGGCTGTCCATACACGGTTCGTCTCCTTTGTAAGTAAGTCCGACTTCCGCTGCACACCTGGAAATTATATTGTACTAAATTTTATAACCGATATACTCCTGTATCCAATCAACCACGAGCTAAGCGGTACAGTTCCTGGTCAGTGGCAGCCTCTGTTATGTCGATAATATTCTACGCGTGAGATACAGTTTTGATAAGAAAAATAATAACGATACTAATCTTAATTTATTTTCCTACGCGATAATTTATTCTGAGCCGATGCGACATACCGACGAGATTTTTTTTTACGAATTTCTAACTCTTGCGCTAATACGGCCAAGAAACATTTAGATTCCACTACGTTTGTGTATCGTACGTTGATTCGCAAAGCTTTCAATTTCATCGAATCGTTTTCGAGAATAAAGATGGCCGCGACTAGTCGGTGTGTTACATCACTCGAAGAGAAAGGTACGAGCGATCGTGGATTCGAGCTTCCGACTCTTTGTTTTCAGTGGAAACGCGGCACAGATGATATAATGCTTACACATCGTGACGGTGTGCAATTTTCTCGTCTTTAGTCAGTGCATTGCGACTGAAATACAAATCGCAGAGTTACGGAATGAGAAAGGGCCTACGGGAGAGTTGAATAATAGCTTAAACTTGCTTACCAATCTGGGATATCCGATATAGTGAACATGGCAGCGATATCGATCACCGGATTTAACATCACGACTGCTTGGAACCTATTCTGTAACGGGTGTTAGCATTGGTCGAAAAAGAAAAAAAATGTTCACGGATTGACAACATTCGATTAAAAATGTATTGAAAATAAATTTCGGTTCGAATGACTGCAGGTAATTTTCAACGATTATAGAATTATTGCTTTTTTCTTGAATAACGAAAAATAATTTTAGATAATTAATCGTATTAAATGCTCATTATCGCTCCTTTTTAAAACCTATTCATAGTTATTCGACCGGATAAGCTTTTTGAATACAACTTTACTCAAATATAAAGGGATACACGAGTCCTGAGACCTTACCCCGTACTGGCCACTCAAATGAGCGACCAAAAATCCTCCGTGGGAGCCTCCGCAGAGCCCAACTCGGGAGTCGTCCAACCAAGGATATTTCTCTAGTGCTACCTTCATTGCATGTGCGCAATCTTTTACGTCAGTGTCTCCGACTCTTCCTTGGAGAAACTCAACATTATCGGCTCCCATTCCAGTTGAACCACGGTAGTTAACTTGTAGGATTCCAAAACCCAGTAGAGCGAGCACCGAGCAATCAAGCGAGAATAGATTAGAATAGGACGAGTGAGGCCCTCCGTGAAGAAATACCACCAGAGGATGAGACTTGCATGATCCGGATTTCGGTCCAAAGTACATTGAACTAAATTTTCCTGTGCGCGTGTAACAAAATTTACAGTCAACTATCGAAACAAACGAAATTGTGTATGGAGCAAAAAAGAGTTGAGGATTCTTCGGATTTACTCACTAACTTTCTCGTTGTTCGGATCCTCGTGCTCGAGAACTTCGATTACAAAGTTCTCGAAACCAGGTATCTTTTCCGGAGTGACGATAGCATTCCTCGCTATTTTTCCGAGCGTTTTCTCCTCGAAAGTTCCTATCCAGAGTGACGAATTTTCCAAAAGCGACATTCCGTGAAACAATACTATATCGTTGTGCACATCCATTATGCTGAGGCTCGTCGAGTCATCGTTTTCGATTTCAGTAAGAATTTTTGTCTCTGAAAAAAAATAATAATACAAATATTTAATATTCGCTATGACTCGAGGAAATTAGTGAAAAATTCGATGACTCACCGATGTTTAGAGCATAAGAACGCACGTTGAATCGCTGAGGGGTGCTGAAAAATAAGTACGAGGAGTCGTTGCTCCAGCAACGCTGAGGAAAGCCTCGATTGAACAGTCCGTAGAATTCTCTGCCGAAGTTTATTAGTTTACTCGTGCGCACGACATCGAGAAGAACGTCGGTGGTCTGATGGGTTGCAAATAGCGTTATCTTTCTGAAATAAAAAAAACTAAAGATACGCGACACGCGTTCTTACCTTATTCGACTGCGGATCCCATTTCAAGTGCATAATTCTTTGAGCGGTGTGATGCGGACCACCGGCTTCTCTTTCCAGCCAGACGAGATGTTTTCCATCCAATGTAAATCGCGGGGAACGAACAGCGCAACCATTTTCGGATAAATTTCCTGAAAAATCATTGGATCGGAGTATAGAGTATAAAATCGGGAAGTAAAATCGAGCAGAAAAGATAAAAGAGCGTCGAACGTTACTGTACGATCCATTTTTCAGAACGAATACCCAGGACGCTCTGTTGGTACAAGCGTAGAGTCCTAGGTATCGTGGCACGTGTTTCAACGCCACTCCGACAATTCCATCGCCTTCCGGCGTCCATATCAGTTGCCCGGGGGATAGATCATCGGAGATTCCTGGTAGTACGGTTATCTTTTCCGTCGTTGTATCGAGAACTACGGCAACCGGCCGGTGCTTACCGACCAACTGTTCGCCCCAGTGTGGCTTGAACACGTACTCCTCACCCTGGTATTATAGAAAAATGTTTAACATCGAATGTAGCAACTTTTATCGAAATGCGAGTGGCGAGGTTATTACCACCGCAATTTGGTCCTCGTCTTTCTTAGCTTTTTTTTCCAGAGGCTTTGACTTTCCAAACGGTTCGGACTTGGGAAGTTTCTTCTCGGCTATGTACAGAAGCTTTTCGCCATCCGGCGACCATTGGAACGATCCAAATTCAGCTGTAATAGATGTTTTAAGTATGTAAATTATTCCGACGTTATCGTAGCTTTTTATCGATATTTCTTGAGAGGTTATTAATATTTTTATCTTGATTTTTTCAAATATACAGTTATGTTCGGTTCAAGTTGGAGAGGTACGATCGTTGTCTTTCTCTAAATATAAACATTGAATTTTCTCAAGTTTCAAATTGTTTTGAGACAAAACTACTCGCTATCGGTGTAGACATCTCCGTGAACATCCAGGGCAGAGAGATCATAATTTTGAATCCATCTAAGACCTTCCCAAATATGTATAAATTGCTTTGTTTTATTATCGACAACGGCGGATCTCAATTCTGCCTTTCTCTTTCCATCCTTGGTATAAGCACACGCAAGCCTGAAATGTGTACAGAAATGAGCGTCAATGAGCCAGAGATAAACATTACGGTAATTTTAAATATCGATCTCAGTGTTGAAACTCACTGCAGCCTCCTGTCCGTAGGAAAACAAGTCCCCTCGAATGCTTGCAAACCTGGTTTCAACGTATGCGTAAAACCAAATTTATAATTATCGCCCAGTTGAAGATCCCTCTGAGTCCAAGAGCTTTGAACTATCAGTCCAGTTTCTCCAATATGCTCGATTCTCGCTGCTGTTAAAGTCGGATTCTTTATCACAGACTTGTATACTTTTAGAATCCTATCGATCTGCGGTAAGCGAGCAAAGTGAATAAATACACGTTTTACTTAAATGATAGCGCTTAGAAGAAAAACGTTATTTTACTTGTGCAGATGCCATGATTCGTGATATTCGGTTAATCCGTTATGTATCGAGATTCCAAAGTTGTTTGCGAAATATATAGGACTGTAGGGTGAATATCACAAACTTGTCTAAAAATCCTTATCCGAAACGTTGGGTTTCGGCGCCTGTTTGAAAACTCCCGATTCACGCTATTTCTTATCGACTTAACGAGATACAAAAAAAAAAATAAACAAATTAAATTCTCAAGGTTAACATTCCAAGAAGACTTACGGGAGCCGCGAGAGTAGAGAACGAGGAATGAATGGAGAGCGAGAACGAGATGACCGAATTGCCATGGAAACGATAGAGAGACGCTAATGTTTCGACCAAAAGTGCAGTGTGGCTCCGCCCTGCCGACGACTATCGAGGTTAATTTTTTAGGTTGCAAGTCTTTGTCGTCCAAATGCAAAAGCGTCGCGGTTGTTCAACTTAGGTCGTTTGTCTCGATGAAAATCCGAGTAAAGTACGATTGATAAATGTAATTATAGATCTATCATCTCTGTCTTATTGTGTTACTTATATCGAGTCTCTCTTAAGGGCGCCGGATGTATCGTTCGGCTGTCGTTTTACCGCATGCTCTCGCTATCGGGAGCGTGCAACAAGTGCCAAATGTTGACAGATTTAAAATAGTTTCGGAGCGACAAAAGAATAAGTGAATATGGATAAATACGAGGTGCTGGGTCAGGTTGGGGAGGGCTCCTTCGGTCAGGTGTACAAAGCCAGGAAACGCTCTAATGGCGAAATCGTCGCTTTCAAAGTAATCAGAAAGGCAAGTTTCTTTCCATTCGGAGTCGTTAAAAAATAACTCGTTACTTTTTTTCACTTCGACTGAACGATTTGAAAACTTTACTCTTTCGCTCTGCAGCGTGGGCGTTCTCTCAAAGAACTCAAGGGCTTGCGTCAAGAATGCGAAATCCAGCGACGGCTTCATCATCCGAACATTGTTCGGATGCTCGACTCTTTTGAGACCGATAACGAGGTAATTATTAAGATATTTTTCTTTTCAACACTGCTTCGATGTACAATTAGATACAAGAGTGCTATAAAATGTTTGTTCAAATTTTTCCAGATTGTCGTTGTGATAGAATACGCGGACAAGGAATTATACGAGCTGTTGGGCAAGGCTGGGAGATTGTCCGAGGAAAGAGCTCAAGTTATCGCTTGCGATCTTGTTTCGGCGCTGTATTATTTGCACTCCAATAGAGTACTGCATAGGTAGATATGTTATAGGTGCATTTTTTAAAATTATTATACTCTTATAACAACTTTTTTTCCAATATGACGAGTATAATCGATCGCTCTTAATTTCTTTAGGGATCTGAAGCCACAGAATATCCTGCTGGAGGTTAACGGAGTTGCCAAGGTGTGCGATTTTGGATTTGCTCGTAATATGAGCACTAGAACGCACGTTTTAACCTCCATGAAAGGAACTCCTCTGTATATGGCGCCGGAATTGATCGAAGGGTGTCCTTACGACCACAATGCAGATTTATGGTAAGCACGATTGATCCTTGTTAGGATATTAAATTGAAAAATGTGTTTTTTGATAGAAATTGTAATCGCAGGTCTCTTGGATGCATAATTTATGAATTAATCGTCGGCACTCCGCCGTTTCAAACTACAAATATACTTCATTTGGCGATACTTTTGCGTTTCAAGGCCGTCCAGTGGCCAGATTTCATATCCCAAAATTGCAAGAGTTTTCTCCAAGTAATATAGAAATCTAACTTTGATTTTGGAGGTAAGGATAAGCCGCACATATTTTTATAACATATTGTTGTAACTCATTAAGGGATTATTGCAAAAAGAACCGGCGCAACGTTTGACCTGGCCGGATTTGTTGGATCATCCATTCGTGAAAGATAGAATCCTGAAAGTCGGCGAAACGGCTCTTACTCCATTCACAGCTCCGTTATCCGCGAGTCAAGCATGGGCGAAGCAGAAGCAGTTCGAGAGTTTGGTAATGTGTTCGGAAAATCAGTCCAAGTGAGTATCTCGCAATTAAATAAAGATGACTAATTTGTGATAATTAATGTTCAAGAATGCATATTGTCGAAAGCGAATTTTTAAGAAACGTTAATTACAATTCTATCCGAATACGTATATTTACGAATGATGTAATTTCATTACTCGAATTAACTGTACATTTCTCTAGCGTACTTGAGAAAGCAGTATTAAAGATTCAAGAACAAGAGCGAAAATTGAGATCTCAAAGATACAACAGAACCTGCATTTCTCAACCTCGTATGTCTACGTTCGGTTATTGTCCATTGGGACAACAGTATCACGCTTTGCATCACAGCGAACCAAGCGGAACAGACTCGAGTGCGAGTGTAGATGTCTTATTGGGTAATCTGAGCCTGCGAGCATCCCTTCGTAGTGATCTACTTGCGGCGGAGCATGCTATATGCGACAGCGAGAGCCCGAGCAGCAATATTATTCGGCCGATCGAATTTCAAGCGGTAACTTCCGTAGATCCACGGGTACCGGCGATACCGAGCGACGAGACCGCAAGTCCGTTCACGAGAATTCCGGAAAAGTCCGAAAGACGCGTTGACGCTCAGGGAGACGATGTCGGCGCGGCCCAGAAGCTGGGCAAGTCTTTCGATTCGCGTCTAACATCGGGAGACGGTGATTGCAAAGAGTCGAGTCGGCTGAGCCTCGATTACGAGCAAGAATTTGGGAATGAGGAGAATATCTCGGAGAAGCAAGTAGGCCTGGCGGATTGGGATCCTTCTATCGTGGAACGTCACATAGAGAACGAGGAATGGGTCGCGTTTCTTCAGCGCTCGATGGAAGAAGTGATGGATGGCGAGATCGACTCGGTTCTTCAGGAAAATTGCGTATCGGTTTTCGTCTCGCCTTTGAGAAATCCCGCTGCAGGTTGTCGAGTGGTCGAATACGTAGCTTGTCTCCTGTCCCTTCCGTTTTCCATCAAAGTCTCTCGGGAGAATCTTGAGAAAATCGCGCGAGTTTATCTCGACGTGAGAGTCGTGCCGAATCTCGTTTACGCGATGAAGCTTCTGATGTCCGAGCGTTCGGAGGGTGGAGAAACCACCGTCGGAACTCAACAGAATGTGTCGACGAGATCAGCGACGGAGCTCTCTGCCGACGAACTTCAGGCTCTCGAGTGTTCGATGCTTGTGCTCTGTCGTCTCGTGTACGCGAAGGAACAGTTTCTCACGCAATTCTGCGATGCCGTATACATAGTCAACGGAATGCCCTTTCTTCAACAATTACTGACGCTGGAGAAGAGAAAAGCTCGTGTTGTCGCCGATCTTGTAGCTATTCTCAATAATATATTGCGATCACAACCAGAAAACGCCGAATTGGTGGAAAGAATCGTTTTGCGTACAAAAACACCGGGAGGAACGCCGGTGGAAACGTTCAGCAAGCTCTTGACTCATCGACAAACCGTTCTCAGGGCGAGAACTTGTACGTTGATCAGACTTCTCGGTAGATTCTGCTGCAGAGCTTTGCAGCGAGTTTGGAGCAAGCAATTGAAAAATCTGGTGGAACCTTTGGTTCTCGACGATGACGAGAGCGTTAGAAACGTAGGTGCAACACGAGTTTATATATAACATTGGTTTGCAAGTCTTTATTATAATGACACATTTATTTGCGTAAAATATGATTCCAGGCTGCCGAGGGCGCTACCAGTGAGCTCAAGCAAATGATGTACTACAATCAAGAGAATCCAGGAGAATAGAACTCGTCGAATCGCGTGCACGTTGCTCAGCGTAATTTAACTTTGTACTTGTGGATATTGTTACAGTTAAGTAGTCGCTGTTGTCACTTTATACCTTTTTTACGTCAATACAGAGTTTCTATGGCACCAAAGTGACGCAGACGCTTGGAAAATTCATACCCGTTTCATCTATCATTGTGAAATGTGTAGAATCGCGAAAATATCGGAAAGAGTTGATTCAATTGACTAACCATCCCAGCGAATTGTCCAATGATGAGTCGTCGCTGCATTCGTTATTTTCTTCCGGTTTCCTATCGCCGCATTCTTCCTTGTACATAGCTTGAAGCTTCGTTACGTCTTTTTCACTGAGTCCTTTGCGTTGGCCGATTTCGACGCCTTCTTGCTGCAAAAGAGATTCTCGGGTTCGGTGAAAGACGCTAACAAACGATATTTATCTTTGAAAAAATTGTAAAGGTTGCGCACGTTCAAGACTTCTTGCGAACTCTTTGCTCGACTAAATACTATAAACTGACCATTGGTGTGATGGTGCGTTTTCCATTTTTCGAGAAGGCAAATCCGCTGTAGTGCATCACACTTTCGTAATCGTAGCTGACGCCGTAGTCAGTAATTTCATCCGTATCGTACTTATTGAAGTTACCCTCTTTTCCTGTTACCGTACAAATTTAATCATTGCAGAGATAAATTGCAGAAATTCAACAATTTCAGAGTACGCAATTTTAATTAATCAAAACGAAATAACCCAAACAAGAGATTTACCTTCTCGTACGTTTTCGAAATGTATCTTGACGAACTCATCGCGATTGGAAGCACTTTGCTGATGGTAGAAACCCAACGCGTGCATCAACTCGTGAACGATCGTTCCGTGCTTCATGCAACCCTCATTCTGGAGATTCAGCACTTGCCCTTCACCCCGTCGTCCGACCGATGACCAACAGCCGGGCTCCGAGCCCTGAATTATTACATAATCGTCGTCAGTCTCGATGTAAGGACGGAACCTCAGACAAGTTCTCCGGTGATACTCCTCGACTGCGGCTTTGATGCGTCCAATTTCCTTGTTGTCTAAAAATCGAGAGCAACGCGATAACGATATATATCGAAGCATCGTCGTTTCGTACAAATCTTATCATTCGTATCATCTCATCATATCGAAATATATAACGATCGATGCACTCTGTCAATAATAACCGTGGTTCGGGTGAAAGACGCTTTTAGAGTTATCGGCGAGCGATCTATCTTGTACGATGTATACGACAGGAATTAAGTACGGTAATTAGGTAATGAAAGATTTAAGAGTGAATCGGACTTACCGAAATCCTTTTTTTCTATGTAGAGTGGGACAATGCCACCGGGCCATCGAGTAGTTTCGTTCAAAATTCCGTTCTTGGCAACGTCGTCATTGGTGTAGATCATTATGTCTCCCTCGAAGAGACCGCTTAATTCCCAGGCGTTTTCCTTGTCCTCGGGTTTCCATGATTCAATACGTTTGGCTATAGTTTATTTTTGAATCAAATTTTATCGATTGTAAGACAAATTCCAAACAATTTAATGAAATGCAATTAAGAGGGACTACCCGTATCCCTTGAGCTATTTTCACAAAAGTGCGAATAAGATGTACATCGGTTGCCAGCACTAGAATTGACTATTGAAAGAACTTTTTTTACCCGTAATAGCATATAATTTCATATTGTTATAATTAAAATGTTTAACTGAGACAAAATAAGTGAATAATTACGAAGCAGTCTACCGTTTCATCAGATGTGCTGCTGGCTATAGACGCTTTTTTATAATATTAAGAGCAAGGACTGAACTTCTATAGAAATAGAAACAGCAGCACCGTACATCGATTAGCAACATCTTAACAGTCAACAGTTATAATCTCTTCTGAAATATTGGAAAAGCTTCCTCTTACCTACGACTTTAGCGTCGTAATCCTGATCGTAGACAGCCGTCTGACGATTCTTCGATGGGACGAGCAGTGCACGAGTTCCTCGGTGACTCGCGTCCACCGGAAGTCCGATACTCGCACCGATCACCAGAGACAAAACAAGAAATATTTGAGCGACGATCATTGCGATTGAAACAGGCCGAGCCTCTTAAATTGTCTGACATCCTATTGTAGACTCTCGGCATATTTATACTACTCCAAGCGTACATCGGCACCCGTACATTTTCACAGCTTGATTCCTCGCAGATAGGGAGTCCCCGCAAAACGAAACCGTTTATCTGGACACGGCGTAAAACTCCGACGTGATTTGACAATAATCGTGCGGATATTGATAATAAAATTATCGGAATGTAGATCAATCGCTGCTTCTCCACAGATTAATTTACTTCGCTTCACGAGACAATCCCCGAGTCCGACATTACCTATCAGACTGTTGAATAATTTATTTTAAATCAATGAAAAATTGCTCGATCGGGTATTGGAAATAACTTACAATTGCTACTGGCAAAAAAAGAATCATTAAGTATTTAATTAATTAAGACACCTCGAGCATCAAAAGATGAGGAATATCGATTGATTTTCTATGTATTTTAAAAACACTCTATTCCCTTAAGCATTTTATTGATTTTTATTGTCCATGCTGCCCCCTCTTCCCCAATTTTGGATTTGAAATAAAAATTCTACATTTAAGTCACCCAACGCTACCCAATTGGGTCAAATTTTATGTATTCAAGGGAAGTCGCGTGTACATTCACCGATACTGCGACGTTCCCTTGTGGAATATAAATTCGTTATTTTATCTTTTAGGGCCGCAAGCTCATAAAACCTTAGTACGTCAACTCGTGTGCCGGTGAATATCTCGTAAATATAATAATAAATCTATCAATTTCTATATCCACTGGAAAATAGCAACAATCGATGAGATTTGTAACTGCGGTCATTGACGACGATGGTGATTCAACGAGTCGCGCGTACACGTAGTATACCGTCACTAATGCCTGAATCATATTCCCTTGTGATTTAAATGGCGGATAGGGTAATTATTGACCATAGGCATCAATGACGAATACAGTACGCTGGATGTGCATACAAAGGGAAGGATTTTATCTGTGTGCAGTCATCACGGAGTTTCCAATACATCCCGTACCCCGCATACGAACGCGATGAATGGTTCCATGGATGCAGAACCAGATATTGATCAGCCGTGTGATCGTTATCGCCGATAAGATGAAACCAGAGTACAAGTACTGTACGCGTCATCGATGCCTGGTTGATAAATAACCTATCTGCCATTTAAATCACAAGTGAATGTGATTCAGGCATCAGTGACGGTACGTGTACGTTCTAATTATAATAATGATCGATCGTGAGTAATTCATGCGTAATGTAACAAACCCGAGTTTCGATTTTCGCCATTGACTAACAACGTCCGAAACAATGAAGAATTCGATTCAAACACCGGATAGTGTAAAGCCATCGACCTGGAGATCGAAAACTACAGAGCGATCGAGTCGGACATTGGAAACTAAGCGGGACAAGTGTCCGTAGGATTTGCCGAGCAGGGATTGAAGTAAAAAAATTATCTCGCCAATTGTTTCTCGTTGCATCGTTCAATTTAGTGTCGGTTAAATAGGTGAGAATCGATGTACATGGACAGATTTGTTCATGACACGTTGCATGCAACCCGCTTGTAAATTTTTCATGAAACTAATTGCGAAGGATAATGAACATAGTGATTTCATAGCTGTTAGTTCTGGTTTCAATTTAATCGGCCGTATCTTATCGATTCCCAAAGAAATTTTGTCGTGACCAGGCAATTCGTGTGTTAAATATTTAATAATAATTAAATCTCGTGTTTTCGGTATTGATCTTCTCGGGTTAATCCGATATAATTGCATCCCCGTCATATTCTTTTTGCTTGGATGGTACGAGTCAAAGTGTATATATATATATTGTATTACATATATATATATATGTGTGTGTGTGTGTGTATGACGGTTTCGAGGGATACTCCCGGTATTTAATCTCTCGTTGATGCGTATCGTTCGTCAAACCGATATGTTATCGAGTCCGTGTAGCTCGTCCAGATTTTGGTCAAACAACATTGATTATAATTCGAGATCTATCAACAAGAGTTACTTTGTCTTGCCCCTAGAATCTAAGCGAACAAATTAAAATTAAATAAAATAAATTCAATTTAAACGAATCTTCAAAATTAAATTTATCACAATAATTATTTGCTTATAAGCGAAAAGCGAATAATGTTGTTGTAATTAATTTTTTTAACATGTATGCATTAATTGCATGAGAGGGAATCTCGGGCGCCGGCGAGAGGGAGAGAGGAGAGAGAGAGAGAGAGAGAGAGAGAGAGAGAGAGAGAGAGAGAGAGAGAGAGAAAAAAGACTTGTCGTCCCGACAGCTTATAATCCAGTGTCGGTAAGAAGACGGAGTACGAGGAAGGCGCCGGGTCTCGATCGGTTCCTCGCGGTGCGTTTTCGGTGAGCCGTTTACGACGAATGTGGGTCAGAACGATTCGGTAGCCGCGACAGCCACGTACACTTAATCGCACGTCCGACTTAAGAATCGACTTATCTCTGAATCGTATCGAGAAAGCACCGCAACTCCTGCTGTTCTCTTTCCCTTGTTTCTCCTTCCTCTCGTCCGCGTCTCTCCGGCACTTGTGTTTTGCCTCCCTGTGTTGTTAAATAACTCGAGCGAGATGCAAGATGAGAAGTTCGGGCAGCTTGGTGGTTACAAGATTTTTTTTTCATTCTCGCGAATATCTATAATAGGTTTGGGTGAGCGGAACGAATTGATCCACGAGTGTAATAAAATATTCATGCACAGCGGGAATTAAAAATTCCTGAAAATGATAGGAACGAGTACGAGTACTCGTGGTAATCGATAAATCCAAGTGGCAGAGAGCACTAAAGATCTGTGTGATTTTACCAATGAACGATTCGTTTTACTTAAAAAATAAAATGACACAATTTTTTTATTCCAGATTCAAGGTTTGTCCGACTTTTCGTCGATTAATGCGATGGCCACGCGTCTATAATCGGTTCAAAGAACAACTGTTTAGCTTTGATATCAACATTGTATCTCGAAATTGTTTGTAGAAATAGAAAAAGATACAAGTTTTTAGAGGCGAAATTTTTCGGGCTTTACCGAAAGATTTAAAAATACATGCGATTATCGAATATTCGGATACGGATCTTTTTAATACGTCCTTACAAGATATATTAAATATACCCGATGACAGTGACAGTATAATTTTGATAACAATCTTCATAATTGATCGATCTTAATTCTTTAAGGTATTTTCCCACAAAACTCTAGTGCGGTCTCTTCGATAAGAACGATACTGTCGCTTGAAATACATTATTTTTTATTTTATTTTGAACACTCGCTATAATCGGCGTCGTATATTCACGCACACGGAAATATAACAAGCTTTCATACGCTTTAGCTTTGCTCGAGCTTACGATAGAACGACGTCGAGTTTGCACGCGTGGATATCGACGTCGGAGACAGCAAGAACCGACGCTACCCGCGTTTGATTGAGAAAAAAAAACGAATAATCCGAGGCCCTCTACAAAATACAACGATCCTAGTTTTCAACGGAAGCATCGTTGTACGTAGTTTGTTACAGAAACTGGGAACCCTCTAGATGATATCAATGGCATCGAGGATATCAATGTATGGTACAAACCATTTTCTCAATGATATCGCGGGAAGACAATGGTACTTTACTCGCGAGTACCAGCGGTTGAGAGGTGAACGGGAGTTGAGCTCGCCAGGTCGCGACGACTACTTTCGAGGCTCTTTCTCTCTACCTCTCGTATCACAACCAAGTACCTACTTAATACCCCTCGGTGCACAAAATACTCGAGAGTGCGCACATAAATCAGTTGTAGGACAATTCAGGTTATTATAGTTAATCCTGGCTGTTAGACGTTGTACGATTGATGGTTAAATGCGGTTCGCTTGTTGGGAAAGGAAGCGAGACCACGTAGAAAGCAAGGATTCGATTATTGGGATATGCTACGGCTTCTTTAGGAAGGTCACCCTAACTGAATCCATCTATCGTTAATGTCTCAAGGAAGTAGGAGAACCGCTCTGCTACCGTTGCAAACTCCAGCAACGACGACTCGTGTACCTCCCGCAAGAGCAGCAGCACCGGTAGAACCAAACGTTAGATGAATTGGGCAAACGTTTCGGTGTGAATAGCGCTACGTGGCCAAAATCTCAAAAGATCGAACGCTACGTCCGGCGCCGGCACTGATGGTGGCTCGGTGCCTGCGCTGGTACGGGGCCGACGACCCTGCCGTTCCAAATTCGGTAGAATCCTCGTAGCCTAAATTCTAACCGGACTCGTCGGAGAGCATCGCGGAATAACCGTGGACGACTCCTTCCTTCTTTATTCTCGCGTTGACTATCAGCTCCTGCCGTATATCGCGATCTGTACTATACTATTTAGCTTATTATTATCCTGGCGGACCCGGTCGAATTAAATTTTCCTCTAGTTTCAATGAATTGCCAGTGATAACAGCGACAAGTTGATTTTGATTGTCGAGTTGTGCGACATATTGATAACAATTTTATTGAGTTTTGACACAAATTCCCGTTGATTCTCCGTCGATTCTTTAAGTTTCGCCCCATGATCGTTATCATTACGGAATAGAGTAATTCGAGTCGATTTCGGACCAATTTTGGATAACGTAATATCGTTTTCCAAAATAGGCGAATTTCTTTCGTACTGCTTCTTAGTGGAAAAAAAAGTAGAAGAGGCTGATACTTGGAAAGGTATGAACGAATCATTGCAAGCCGTTCTATCTTCGATTATTGAAAATCGAGTGAAAATGCCGCTGTTTCTTTGAGTCGATTTTGTCGACTATTAGTCATAAATTCTATCGATTCGTTGCAATTTCGATGCACGTGCTCGACATATCTACGAATATTAGAAAAACGCGATCGTCGACTATGAGTTTACGTTAGATCGATCGATTCTGCTAGGATATTGACATACGACTTACGATCTTCCGGTCTACCGATTAAAAGCTCGAATTCCATCCTATCACGTCTCTTCTTTCGATTAATTTTTCTTGCCTCATCTTTCCTCGCATTTTCTCGCATTTCTCTTCCTTTCATTTTCCTCGCATTTTTTCCTAGTCTCTTCTGCAAAATAACCAAAAGAGACGGACGGAGCCAGAGAACTTACAAAATGAGATGACGCTCGTTTCTCCTACGATATACGTGTGCTTCGGAAAACCGGGGGCAATAGGTGGTTGGATACCGCGAGTCGCAAATCGGAAATGTAGTTCCTATTTTTATCGAGCGAATGAGAATGGAACTAGATGTTACGGGGAGATGGACAAAGTTGACCTTAAGTGTGTATATTGTTCTTTATAGACGAAAATATAAGTATATCACCGAAAAAAAGTGTTGTTTCGACTGTACAGAGCACTAATACGGATATGTTACACATACGTAAAATGAGAAAATTATTTTTAAATCTTCAAGGCTAAAATAATCAAGAGAAGTAATCGAAGAAATAATTTCTTACCAATGTTGCATACTTGGTCGAACAATAATTGCTTTTTTTGCGTACCCCCAAACTCTTTCTGATTTTTAGGAATTCTTCAGTCTGAAATTTGTGTTTGCGTGCATGTGCCAATCCCCTTAAATATTTTTTGACCTTCTTTCGGGATACTTTTGTTCCGTTGGAAGTTTTTTTTCGGGCACTTTTTTCCTTGGGTACTCTTTTCTGAGTATTTTTTTCCAGGATTCATCTCACGCATATGCGGCATAGTTGTAGAGGCTCTGGAACTCGATGGTATTTTTTTTATTGAACGCAAAACATTGGCAGCTTGCTCCAAAGAAAGCTCACATTATAGGCCAAAGTATCTGCAGAACAGAGTAAGAGAAACGTAGAAAAATCTTCGTTTATTTATGAGCTGAGATCTCTTTTCCTATAAGATAAAGAGAATGTAAAAAATCGCTAATTTTGGATCCAATTGTCTTTTAAGCAGTACGAGCAAGGTCTCTTTTAATCGTTTCAATTAACAGAGATGCGGAAAAACGTACTCTCGTAATAAAATCCAAATAAAAGTAGGTTCAGTTATTAAGTGGTCACTGTTCAATTACCCTAAATAAACATTTGGATTTTCTGTACAAGTACATTCGACGTTAAGTTTAATTTTTTTTATATCCCGCATCTGTGTAAAATATCTTCGATACAACGTTTTACCGTTATATACGAAATCGAATACAATAAATATATATATTTTCGAATGTATCGCACGTACGAATTTTCAGTATCATTTGTCGCAGGAAACGGATCGTTTATCCTGGAGCGCAAAATAAGTACAAGAGCATCAGCGTAAGAAGAGCACTCCCGCGATGAACGTGGGTCGCCGTACGCTCCTCGTCCGCGTTGCATCGTATCCCCGCGCTTCGACGCGCGAGCAGGAAATCGCGGGGGCGGAAGGAAGATGGATGGAGCAAACGAGGTTGGTCAAAGAAACGGAGGACGCGCTACCTGGCGACTAAGGGGCTGAGAGGAAAGATGCGGCTCCCGTCGAGTATCGGCAGAAGCGAGTAGGGCGGAGGTGGTCAACAGCAGCAGCATCGGCAGGAGCATCGGTAACACCAACAGCGTGGATATTTTTAGCAACATAACAGTTAACCTGCTTTATCCTGCTTTACGATCCTTGGTGTGCTTGTGGGCTTTGGTGCTTGTATAACTGTATACACGATATATGTAGTCTCGCCGTCTCTCTCTATCTCTCCTTCTCTCTCGCTTTTAATTTTGTCTTCTCCGCGATTCTAGAAATCTTTAATTCGTCACTGACGACATTCACTTTTTCATTGGGGTGGAAATGCCGTCCGATCGCTGTCCGATCTCTGCTATCTATCAAAAGCGCTCGAACGATTATTATACGTTCACTGCGTACTAAGAAAAAAAATTGATTAAAATCTAATCCACCTTATATTCGGCTGGGTGCTCGTTGAGTCGTGATTACGTACAAATTTCCTATAAAACCAAAACTTATGAAAGTTTTCGGTATTTTATAAATCAGTTTACTAATCAACTTAATTTAGTAATTTTGCATATGACACTGTAGGACGTACGATGTACCTCGTACACGAAAGTAGTAGTCGGTACGGTGTGGGCGAACTAACGACGGAGAGGATAGGGAGTTGGTTTTGTAAAGACCACGCACACACGAGAGATGTAATTCGAGAAAAACGAAGTAAAATCTATTTAATTCACATTCGGTAAATTGCTGCACGAATAAAGTGTCTAGATTAGTTTGTGAAAATAAAATAAGTTTCGTTGCTGAACACAGATACTTCGGATACTTTGGAGTTCTAAGCAGTATTATGACGGACAAATATTTTTTTTTGGCACTGCGTATCAAGCAAGTATACTTTTCTTATAGCTAAGCGAGTAGAAAGTCATCTCTTGGTCCTAATGCAGCCGCTAAGCTATCATGGTTGTATAGCTTCGAGACTCGAAGAACTCACGAGAGCTTCAACTGGTCCAAAATATTTGGGTCGCTCGTACTCGTAAATTTTTTTATTATTTTCTAAGAATCTTTATTCATTATTTTTCTAATTCCACATACTTCTCAATCTCCATTTTTTTCTACACTGAATTTATAATTTGTGGTAATATGTCATAATAGTTAATGGTCGCTCAAACGACAAGGCCACTCGTATTAACAACTTTCACAGATTATGCTATTTCTCGATATCTTGTAGCCTCTTTCTGCTGTAACAAAGTGTATGTTGAGAGAAAGTACTTGGTTCACTTGGACAGTCATATCGCGTCTGAGGAAATATTCTTTCTAATGGCGAATTAATACAATTGAAATTATAATAAAAATTCACATCAGCTAAATTTGAGTACTTGATAAAAAAAATAATAAAGTGCCATTCGTGACTATGTTACTTCGATTCCTTGATATATACACGAAAGTGACTTACTTAGGTGCGGATGTCTCGGAAAAGTTGGCCTTCCGCTCCCGTGATGACATCGACAGCATTCGTCTGTCGGTGTCATCAGTGTCGGTGATCACTGGGTGTAATTAGTTTATATTTCATATATACGTGAGTAAATAAAATCGTACGCGTGAGATACATTTTTGCATATATCTCGCACATACTTTTTTCCGTGGGGGACACGGAGAAAAATACTTTGTCCTTTTTACCAACTGCATGGTCAAATACGCTCCGAGTGATAAAATTGATTGTGTCAACACATCAATCTTGGTTGGTAATACAGATTAATTTAATTAACGCAACCAGTTAAATGATTCGAAACTACTAAATTAATCATCCGGAGCATGACTAATCGTGCGATTGGTTGGAGAAATAAATAATAATGAGTCGAACATTAGAACAAGAATGATACCATGCCTCTACTTTACTCGGCTAGGTATATTATTATAAATATTCATGAAAAAAAGAAAAGAGATAGGCGAAGATAAGAGACCAGAAACGTGGATCTTGTATATCTCTCATCGGTGTGCAAATCTTTTGGATCGTCAGTGCCGAAGATCTCGGAGTAACCGAGCTCCATTCCGTAGCGAAGCGTTCTCTCGGAGAAGCGAGGAGCGTCGACACTCCTGGCTTCCCCTTCTTGTGAAACACTGACCCACTGGGGTGGCCTCGCGGCTCGCTTACCGAACCAGCTGCCGCTTCGGAGCTTGCTCGGGCCGTTGTGTATACACGTTGTGCGCGCTCTCCGCTCCGTCGAGTACGCGTCGGTATCCGCTCAACGGGATGATGTAGTATTTCGGGACTCCGCATCTATATCACGCTGTTGCCGGTGGAGCCTCGAAACAACTCGGTGGACGATCGTGAGGCCACATTCGTTCGCGGTTTATCGACCTCTTCCATCCCTCGTTCTCGTTCTCCTTTCCTCTCTCGCTCCTCCCTCGTTCCTCCCTCCTCATATATTTTTCCCTCGATTTGAATCTTTGCAAAGAAGCTGCGAATAAGATACGCATCGGCCCTTGTACGACGGTGACACGGGCGCGTTGATTCACGATCGGTTTGGATACCGATGAAACGATATTACATGTCTTACGAGAAACAGAAAAAAATAGGTAAAAATACAAATATTCTTCGTCGGGTGAGACAACAAGATTAAAAAAATTTAAATAGTGCCTTTCGACTCGTAGCGATGGACCACGGAGCGCTCCCGTTAACGCTTCGCTATAAGGGTGCGTTGATCATCGTCGCGATCAGTTTCCTACGATCGCTATGCGCGGCTCAAAGTCAAAAGTGAATAAATCCTTTTTTAGATAATCTTACTCGATGCACTTTGCCGTACGCTGATACTGCTTCAGCACTGGCACGTGGCTTCGAACACGCGAGCCGTTATATTCGATGCGAGAATCATAATAAGTATAATCTCCCTGTCGCCCACCGCGCGGCATCGCAGCCCTGCGTTTACAGCGACGGATTGAGCTCTCCGTGATTACTTCCTCTGGGCCAAGAGGATGCGTGTAAAGGGAACTCGCGATTAAAGCTCGCCGCGTGAAACACGCGACGCGCGTGCTCTTTCTTTCATTATAGTTAGAAGAACGGTAGGAGTCAAGGACGTGACATACTACATATCCTCTCGATACCCTTAAAATTTATAACTCATTAAATTTGCTGGATTACGTTAACAAAGTCTTCCTTCGCAAACGCTTGCTCATTAAACTAATTCATTATTTTCACAAATTTATCAAGTTTAATCTATTTTTTTTTTTCCAGTTTATTTAACTCTCGAGTTACGTTTTTTGTTCATTATTTCACATCTTGACATGTTTTATCGCGTTAAGAACGTCTTCCTTGTCCGCTGATTACGAATTTTGCAAAATTTCAATGGAAATTTTAATAAATCGTTTATAATAGTTAAACCTATAAAGTAGCTCCGATCATCGAACAAACATTTATTTATTAATTATTATTATTTTTTTTAGTTTCCAGTTGAGAGAGAGAGAGAGAGAGAGAGAGAGAGAGAGGTCAATGCGGATATACAAAGTACATGTGCGAGGGAGCCGTTATCTAGCGGGCCGTGCCGCGCGCAGAGTGAGAAACCATCGAGTGAGCTTTGTGGGACGCCTCGATGACTGCCTTCACCGGCGTTAAGGTCTCCCGTTTGCTTGCGCCCGGTGGTATGTCTACCGCTTTGCCAGCGGACTGCTATACGCAACGCGTTGGTGTGGACGACATACCTCGCGCGTAGGCACCTTCCCTCGGTCATGCACCTGTGAGAGTGAAAGTGTCCTAAACCCCACCAAGCATCGCACCGGGCCCCGCTACTCACATCCTCGTGCGTTCGCGGAGGCTCACGTTACATATATCCACACCGACGCAGAACGAATGTCAGCGCTGGTGCCCCTACCTGCCTCTTGGGCCATCATCCGTACCCTCGGGACTCGAAGTTGAGAGTGAGAGACCCGTTCGCTTTGCTCATTTATAGCTAAACGTGTTTTCAAGTTCGGGAACACCTATACCTCATACGGGACTTTTGGTCCCGTCCCGTCATAAATGTATCAATGCCATTTAATTTTATTTCGGTGAAATATTATTTATTATGGCGGATACTCTGGGAGCCAAAGGTCTTCACCGAACAATTTGAAGAAACTAAATAAATACGCGTCTCTTAATTTTTTCGTTATTTTACTATAATTTTGTTTATCTATTTACGCGTGATTATTATTATATTGTAAGCTTCGTTCTCGAAATTACATTAAGTAGTACTTTTCACATTATTGAGTTATAGCATTAGAGCTATGAACAAAAACTTTTAAGGCTTGACCCTTGCTGACCCGCGCCACTCCTTTCGAGCCTGTGACAATGTTTTTTTATGCCCGTCGGAAACTGATTCAGGATTATATTATTATATTATCAGTAAAATTATCGGCGATAACAAGAGGAAGAAGAAATGCAAGCCGCGGAAGAACTTGGTTGAGTGGAGGATATGTATAATATCCATTTTTTTCTTTCGTGCGACTGCGATCAGTCGAAATACAAATAGACGTTACAGAAAACTGTGGTTATGGAATTTTTACATAAATATTCCATTTGAGCCCTTGACTTCAGTTTTATTGACCAAGTAGAAACGCGACAGAGAATTAAACAATTGTTCCACGTATCTTCGTATATGTACACACGACCCTCCGATGCTATGTCAGCAAATAAAAACCAGTTGCGGATAACCTGAAATATACAAATAGAAAATATTTGTACATACGTTACCTTAAAAAAAAATTAATAACGCAGCCAAAATCGTACGACTAAAACTGGGAAGAGAGAGGTAAAATTCCTTGTTTATCGCGTTGGGTTATTTCATGTTTTATATCATTTTGGTTTTATTCTCGCGATATATCTAATGGTTTAGTGTTTAGCAAGCACTCTGCCACGGTTCTTAGGTTAGATTCTTGCAGCCCATCCAGGCCATCGAGATTTACATATATTATATATCTCGTCTGAACCCAACCTCACAAAAGTGTGGGGCTACCGTTCTCTCCCTCTCCCTCTCTTTGATATCAAGTAAATCTCATATTAGCTTGAATCATCCCAATTCGCATTCTGATAGATGTTGCGAGTTTGTTCCGAAGTATCGATGTCGCCGGCCACAAGGACTGCAGTTTGCGTACGATTTCAAAAAATTTATGGATACAATTTTCCATTTTTGTCAGCAGGATACACTCATTTGCAGCAAATGCAGGAAGAAAGGATATAACCAGCGGTCTTTGTTCATTCCATCTTGAAGTAACGATCTTTTTATTGACGACAATTTCTAATCATTCATCCGTACTCTCGGTACAATCTTTCGTTTAACGATGCATCGAATAGTCAATCTGAATTCCAACAGGCTGAACCAACGCGTTCCCGATTATCTTCATCCTCTCCCACTTTAATACAAAATATTTCTGGATATTGTTGATTCGATAGCTGGTCGCGATTTAAAGAGCATCGACAAAAATGTCGCTGTCTGTCTTCGATAATTTCGATGATTCTTTCAAATTGCGTTCGTGAAACGTGAGTGAAAATTCGGACACCGAGCATAGCGAACGCGAGTCCTTGAGAATAAAGGATTCGAAAGACAGGCTGAATTGTTCGAGCGTTGGTCATTCTACTGTAAAAACTTCTAAAAACCTTAAAGACAAAACTTTCTTTCATTTTCGCAAGAGTTCGTGAATGAATAATGTACTGGCAAAGTTTTCGGGCCTGATTCGATGTAATTTGTCTGTTACAACCAGAAGTTGCAGAGAAAACGAAACCCCTGGCACATAAGTTCGGCTACCGCAGGGAATATTTTTCAATAAACAATTTCATACTTTTTAACGTGAGAAATTATTAAAAAATTTATCAAATTCCAGAATAAAAACTTTGAACCTACGGTATTTTGTTAATTTTTCATTAATCAACATAATTGTACATCGGACAATAATGAAAGTGATTAAAAATCTTTAGCTGTTAAGGTTGTATATTTTTCCCGAAATCACATACGCCACCGGTTTATGGTTATTTAAAAGTGCACAGTTCAGAGCTATAACTATCGAACAAAACGATTAAACATTTTTTGTATATGCAAAACTTCAATTAATAAGTTGGACGTTTGATTGACAAAAAATCTCAATAAATGACAATCTTTCATTTACTTGCTCTAACCGAGTAAGGATTCTAACAATTACCCCGATGCCCTGGAATATCCGGTAAGTTGTTCGTGAATTAAGTACAACGAGACATATAGCGCCGTTGTGGTAAAAGCTTCCTCGAAATTTAGTAAAATTACAGCTTCATTCCGTTGTCGAAGAAGAAATTAAATCGATTAGGAGGTGTACTCGATATGCACGGAAGGTAACATTTTCTCGAACAAAAAACCACAAAACTCAGTAGTTTTTGGGATTAAGCAGTGAATTATATGTTATTATAGACAAAAGGGATCATGATTCATAAAATTCTCCTCGCCGACCTATCGAATCCAACACGAATATTTAAAAAATTGTTATGAAAATGTAAAAAAAAAATACAACATAAAAGTTCATTAAAAATAAACCAAAAGTGTAATGCGGCCTTCAGGGCGATCATCCAAAGTCAGTTTTAACCCTGGTAAACGCGGAAAATTTGTGATATACGTAATTGTTTTATAGATTTTACGCGATACGATGCGTAACGTAACCTCCGTATTCTTCTCAAGTGTTCAACTCGTAGCTCCCACAATTATGACGAGTTCTTTTCGAACGAGACTCACATATAATTACGATTGTACTTCAATTACAGGTAAGTCGGTAAGCTCCTCGAACAATAAATTTTTATTATATTTAACGCAATGTTACGAACATTGGATAACTTTGTATTTTCGGATAAACAAGTTTAGGGCCCTTTGTCAGAAATTCAGCGACTCCACGCCGATTCCACTTCCCAGAAGCATTCGAAGCGAAAAAAAGTGTGACAAAAAATGAGCCGAGTATGGTGAGGGCAAAGGCGAAATACTGAAGAACGGTGTCGAGGAGGAGAAGGAGTACCGAACGTTTCGAGATGAAAAAAAGAAGAAATAACCAATGGGTCTCGCAGTTTGAAAAGAATACGAAGGCCCTCCGCCGGGTCTCTCGCTCCCTCGTTCTGGCTCACTAACGGCGGTTTGACGTTTCGCATCGTACTTGTATACCTGAGTGCGTTGCAACTTTATTTATGTCGTGACATAAATCCCTCGCTCCTTCCTGAATATGTGTCTGGTGCGCGGCTCACCCGCACTCGCTCCCCGGTGAAAGGCCCATCACCCAAAACAATTTTGCGGTCAAAACTCGCAAACGCTCTGTCTCCGACGATATTATAATTACGTACAATTCTATTGGACCATAGATAATATAGCCTGATACGATACTATATTGCGAAGAAAACCCGTGGTTGGAAGAGCAGTTAACTCTGATACCTTTATGCAATGACTTAAAAAAATTTTGTATCATACTTACTCTCGAACGTTTACAAGCTTTATTCTCAACTTGTCCTCGGAGTAAGAGTAAATAAGAATACGCAGCCTCTGGTTATTCGACTCGATACGAAAATCTGATCTACTTTTACAAATGGGACATAGGAAACGTAGCGAAAATAACATGTCCCTTCGAATAATTGTATTATTTTTTTCTCGAGAAAATAGAAAGAATCGAATTAAAGTTACAAACTAAAAATTGTTCTTAAAGCACACTCTCAAGTGTTTACAAACGTTATTGTCAATATGTCTTCAGGCAAGAAGCGAATAAGAATACGTAGTCTCAGGATATTGGTCTTGAAAGGAAAACCTAACGTACCGTCAACGAATAGGGTAGAGCGATGTTACGTGGGCGTTATATTACAGCGTTAATAACACCGTCCTTGAGTCTCCGTGGTCATTTCCGATCATATCGATTACATTGATTTCACTGATAAACTTCGACGCCAAGTAACCACGTAGGGTTAAAATATTTCATTTTTTTGTTTTCCATAATAACCGAATCAGCGACGTAATTAAAGTTCAATATCGCGGCTTTGAAGGGGCATCAAGGATGTCCAATTGATGTACGAAAAATCAGACGCTCTCGAACACGCGATTAAAAATTTATAGTTTCCTGCTGCTGTTGTAGGTTATTTCGAAAGAAATGCATTGGTTCTACCTGACGGATGAAGCTTCGGTTCAGTACAAATACACCTTCTTCTTCTGTATCAGAAGTTACATATTCATTGCCAAACTGCTGTTAAAAGTTAAGCAAAAAATGTGTATTTATTTTCATTTGTACAATTATCTATTTACCCTACGATAACTTTGAAGTATAAGAATCTCTGTAAAAAAGATTTCGCCTCGTTGAACAGTGTCTTGACATCCGTGTGCCCTGGCATCTTTTGCCGTTCCTTTATTAATTATCATAAATTCGTATTAGAAATGTCGTTAATAGACAATATCGCGATCAGAGAGAGAGAGAGAGAGAGAGAGAGAGAGAGAAATCTGACTTTCGAGTACGTTGACCCCGCGAGCGACCTGCCGCCTTTGGAGTACAGAAGCATCATGCATACAGCGGCAATCGTCCAAACGATGCCTAGCCTGCTATATTCATACGATCCTTTCTACTGTGCGGTGCCGTCTGTCTACAACGTCTACTGACCGTTGTTTCAGGTCGATCTGCTAGAAAATCCGACAAGCAAGCATCGATTCCGCACCATGCAGCCCCGTTGAAGAGAACAGAAATGGTCAAAAACTGCACACCGAAAAAAAAAAAAAATTTAGTCGACCCCAAGTAAATAATAAAAATTTTAATATATTCAATGACTCAAGTTAAATTTAATTGAGTCAACTGTATATAGCTTGGTTCAACTGCACGGCATGGCTTAAGTTCATCGTTATTTTCGCTATATCCAACGTCCGGTGAAGTTGTGTCAAGTACGTCGAGTTAGCTCAATTAAATTTTACTTTGAGCCAATTAAATTTATTTATCTAAATAGTTTATTCCAAGTGCACGTACGGAAATAGGATCTTATCTCGAACTTCGATTTAATTCAGAGACGAATGTTGAATTGGATTTCACAGATGTTATGAAAAAGCCGATTATTCTGTCAGCACTCGTGATACATGATTAATTAGTACTTTTTGGTATATTTGCCGCTTGCATATTTGGAAAATTGCGGCGTTGCGGAATGCTGTCGTGGCGCTGTGGTATTTCTTCACGATCGATTTCACTCTAGTATGCACTTTGGCGTTACGGCGTCTCTTGAATGTTTTTTGGCGACGGGCAATCGCGATCAAAATCGCCTTGCGTTTTCGAAGAGCAACGGCCATTTATTGGGGAAGAGAAGCAGCAGCAACAGGAGACTAGGTACTCGAGTGTGAAGAAAGTTTCTTTCTCGATATGTCAGTTGAAAAGGAGCGACGCTACACGATACCGGGAATCACCTTTGATCGGGGCTCTCGATGACCACCCTGAGAATATAGGTATAGGTGTTTAAATTAGGTTTCGATAACAACAATAATCCCGATTCTCCCCTACTCCTACGGAGTAATCAGACAGAAACGCGACGAGTTACGCGATCTCGATATCGGAAAACGCGAAATGATGAACTCGTACAGAAGTTTACATCCCAGATTTTCCGTTTTCCGAATATACATCCAACGCGATACGGGTGGAAGCTTCCAGGAGTACCTGCACGACCGTTTGGTTCCCGGTGCGGATGCGGATGCTGCGTTTTGCGATGGAGCATGAAAAGGCTGAAGTCGAGACGTTCCTCTACAGGGCACCCGAAAGGGCACTCGAATCTCTCGGCTTGGAGTTTCGTGTTAGCCGGGGCCGATGAAAGTCGGTGGATTCTATAGCCGATTCGGAGCTGTCACGACGTAAGAATACGATAAGGACAACACACCTTGCTCGGGCGACATGTCCATGCGTACGGTGTGTTTCTCCGCCATATTCTTGCAATCAACTGGGCTGATACCCGAGGCCAAGAGTTATTCATTCTTGTTTGCCAGAATGTAATTAACACGAAATTAATGTTAAAATCTCGTCGTCTCTGGTTGGTTAATCGATTCGATATTAATTGATTGAAGGAATTATAGACCCGTTGTGCATAAGTTAGCAATTACGCGCTAACACCGGAGTCAGCGCTTCGGAAAAATTCCCATCATTATTGATCGACGACAGATGTAAATACCCAACAATCAATGTTACAGAATATGCCGCTCATTGCCCGGTAACACTATTATCAATCTATTGTAACTCGAAAATCGTTTGAGCCAACGAGCGGAAATCAGCCACAAACGTCGAGCATCTCGGCGTTTATTCATAATTTTGGTTGACATTGTAACGGGATTCAGATTTGATCTCGATAAATCGAGATAAAAGTTGAAGAACTCTAGTCAAATTCGGAATCCAATTGGAAGTCAAAATTGAACATAGTACTTGATCGTAAAGCAAGCTTAGCGAGCGAAGTTTCAAGATAAGAAAGCAATGTGCAAATTTCTAATTTGCAGGCTTTGCATGTGTCGATATAAGAAGAACTTTCGTTTATCATTCATATATCTTTAATACTTTTGAAGTGTATTTTCAGTATCGAAATGATCTATAAAAAATAATACTTGATTTCTGAATGTATTTTATAAGTGTAATATAAAAACACACACCCGCAGCATATATTCTGCACCAGAAATTCATATATATTCTATATATTAGAATTAAATAACACTTGTTTTCAAAATATCTTTACACTCTGAAATGTATATTCAATATATAATATATATATCCATAACGTATACATAATATATACCAATTAGAGAATTTTTTTGCGAAATATATCTCATCCGTATTAAATATATTTCGCATATATTTTGCTGATATATATTTCCGTACGTTGCGATGTTCTATATATCGTATCTATTAAAATAAAGAACGTACCGTTAAAATAAATAAATAAATAAATAAATGTTCAATCTAGCTATCTCTCAGCCAGAGAGCAGCCTACATATTCATAAATATAAATTTTCTCTCCGATTCTAATTATCTCTCACTCTCATGAAAGGTATACAAATTGCCAGACGTATTCTACGAAACCGGATATGCGATCGGTTCTTCGATTCCGGTTGAATCCGTGAGCTTACAGTTTTTTTGTTGTAGTATAACGCCCGCGTTTATAATTTCACATAATCCCAAGAGTGCGTTCGTGTATTTCTAATGTATCGTCATGCGTTTGAGTGCTCCGGGCAGTAGGCGAGCAGGTCGCTCAGGTTCGATGACCCGTCGTTACGAATATACTCGATAGTGCTTTACGTATATGTCTGTACATACATATATTCATACTTGAATACATGCGACTCTCAAACGGGGTACATAATACGCGTAAGTACTCGATACTCGATACATCAGCGAGCAGTGGACGCAATAGTGAATCGACTTGGTGGGCGTGCGAACGGAATAAAGAATTTTTGAACAACCTTCTGTGCTAAGTACGAGCCAAACACACAGAGAGCTTATAAAATCAGATTCGGGGACTGGGTTACCGTGGAAAAGCATAGACGCGCCAGTGAATACGATCCGACTCGTCGAGAATCGCGCAGTGGTTTGGTGGGGTAGGCCCGGGTCGACTCTCTAAAACACTCTTGAGCTCGTGAGAGTTGCCGTACGCAACGTCCTGACCCGTCTTCTCTTTTTATTATATACTCGTATATGCAGAGTCGACGAGCATCCTAATCGCCGCAAACACAGCGGGACAAGGCGTACGCGCCTCCCAGTTATTTTACTATATATTTCATATAACTTCTTTCTAACAAGATTCCACAATAGCGGTGGCCACGATTAGAAAACTATTTAGTAGGCTCTCTTCATTTTATTCTATAATTATTCTATAATATATTTGAAAGAAACAAAGGTAGGAGAGTACAGCGGAATGGTACATTTATAACTCTTTTATTCGTTTCTCTATTAAAGAACTACTCTACCGTATGTATTGCAATATTACAAGATGTTATTGGTACCACGAGACGACTCGTCTCTGCTTTTTTACGTATCGCTTGTATCGTACTGGTAGAGTTGTTACGTGGTAGAGATGATTTGTCAGAGCGTAACTCTTACGTTCATTCGCGAAAGATTGTTTTTTTTTTGTTTTTGTGAAGAAATTAATGGCCGACCAAGATTAGAAACGGTTTCGGTCAACGAGCTCGCCAGACACTCTCGATCGTGTTGTTCTCTTGATTCATCCCACCGAATAAATATGTAGTCCAACGAAGCCACGTCATAGTTCGGGGGGGGGGGGGGGGGTAGAGAGCAATGAACTCTCTGGATTCTCTAATGTCTCTTTGCTTGCACACATGCAAATAAGCACAGTAACTTTTGGAGCTGAACAAAATCGCCGACAACTTGACAATAATCGATTTTTTATTCTCGTTAATATTATATAATACAGGCTTTGAAGCAGGAAGTTAAAAAATTAATTTTTTTTTCGATAGAATAATGTTCTCCCTATTCAAAGCTTAAGCTTGCAAAAACTTAATTTTTTTTTTGACAAAAATCTTACAACCCAAGTCAATGGTCTTACACGTAAACGCGAAAACGCGTGCGTCCTCTTTTTTTTTCGTACCGGACCGTCCACCAGGCAATGGAACAGAAGTTAGGTATGTTGTCAAAAATGGCAAAAAATTTGTCAACACAATTTGGCGCATCAACTTTATAGTCGACGGTCAGTATCCGTTTGATAAATAATCAAAATCAGATGTATACTCGGTAGAAACAAAAACGATTTAACGATAAGTTGCAAAACAGATTTTCGTGCACTTTAAAGTGTGGCCACTGTAACTATATTAACGTCATCTTCTCCGGAATACACATCGCAACTTTTCTCGTATTATTTCGTTCCATTCCAACGACAAGCTAACACTCGTGGAGCACCGACTTCGAGAGGACAACGCGTACTCCGGATTCACAAGGCGAAAGATAATCATCGCTAATGCGATCCTCGATACGAATAGCGAGCGATCAAGAAGCTGGAGCGTATACTCTTATACCCTCTCTGCGCTTCTCGACGTCGATAAAATGTTATCTCGTGGACCATTTTCGCACATTTCGTTCTATCATAATCTTATTCGTATCGATTGGAATAAACGTAATACGCACCAGCTGGCTTCACCGTGCTGGTACAATTCAAAAGGGCTTAGTTCGTACGCAGGTATTCACTTAAAAAAATGCATCTAGCAAAAACATCGAAATATCTGAGCGGAAGTTTGATATACGTACGCACGGAAGGCTTTTATACGTCAAGCGTAGCTGGAAATGAAACTCTTACAGCGTCTTTCCACTGAGGATGAATTTTTTTATGACGAATCGTATCTCATTGGTACTCATGGAACACATAGAAGATGCAGCTGTCGGCTTTAACACGCTAATTCAAATTAAAATATCTAAAGTGAGGTCAATGCACAAGGCATTTGCCAAAGGTTGCCAAAAAAATAAAATGGAGGATTCAATCGGTCTATGGTACAAGCGTCGCTGGATGGAAATAACATTATTGATTCACGGTCCTTTCTCAGAGGGTTATATCAATTTTGGCGATGGATCCCGATGCTTCGTAATAATTACAAAGAAATATACGTGGATGTCGTGGAACTCTTGCCCGAGTATATTGTGCATGTGGATACTATGTACTAATATCATATAATGACGGTAGCCACAAAAATAGCGTGCATATCGAAACGAAATTAGCATAAGAGGAGAAAGTCGCGAGCGGTCGTCGTCCCCGCAGTCGCTCGTCGCCGCCAGCGACAGCACCGACGTTATAATATTATATATAAATATAAATACAGGCAGTACCGGCCCGAGAGCGCCAGGTCGGACACGGTTGCGCGTCATCACCGAATTTGCCAATTTAATTGCGACACGGTAGCATGGATCATCGTCTCGTACGATCGCGGTACCTCTCGCAACTGCGCGATTCCTTCACACTCGGTTATTTATCGAATCTCTTCGATCGAACAGTCGCCTATATATACACCAAAAGAAAAAAAGGACTTTGAATAAAATTCAATGTATTTCGATATCGGGAAAATAATAATAAATTTCTATCAGGTGAATATATATCTATCGGTGTGAAATAAATTATATCGTCAAATCAAAATGGTCGATTGAAACTAAATAATTCGTCCAAGTTAAATATAGATATAATTATTATATTTTATTTAATACAAATTAATGTCCGCCTGTCAGAAGTTTATTCAATCGATCGATTGGTACAGAGGTAGAATGTAAATATATTTTATTCGGTAGAAATTTATTTATTTTTATAATCGGTATTTCAATGAAATAAATCTCTTTTTCTAGTCTGTGAGAGAGATCGTACTCCAGATGCAGATATTTACGACACAGGTAGCGAGCGAGTGCCAGTGTTCGTGATCTGCGACACAAATGCAACGAGTGCACGATCTTACAAGTATCGCGGTACACGCTTGTATTTCTATACGCATAATCGTATGCAAGCGATTGCTAAAAGGAGTATATATAAGAGTAGAGGGAGGGTATAAGGTCGTTGAACCGCGAACCGAGACAAATGTCGCGATCAGCTGCGTTCAGCCATACTCGTTGAAAGATCGATGCGAAGATATTCGACGAATGACCCAATTTTCTCCTACATACGCATGCAGATGACGTGCATTCGGTCGTCGTGGCAAAAATCGATACTCAAATTGAACAAGTCGGTGAAGCTCGCGATCGTTGCAAAAGAGATGGCGCGTTGCGCTTTGCACGAAAGTTTTTTTTCACGGTTCGAAGGAATTCAAAAGTAAGATTCGATAGCTGTCCTCGCACTTAGAGATCGGGCGGGTCGACGAACCTACTCGAGCGCGCTCGACTCTGAGTTACCGATTCGATAGTAGCAGCGCGGCCAGCGAGCAGAGGCCGACGAGGAAAAAAAAGGTTTGTAAAACCGTAATTCGCCCGTTGCCTGCCGGGCACCGTCTCTACGACGACCCGTTTAAAATTCTCTCGTCGATGAGAATGTGGGTCGTTTCCCTCTCTCTCTCTCTCTCTCTCTCTCTCTCTCAAGTATTCGCCATTCTCCTCATGCCCTCCGCATTATAGTAGTATAATAGTAACATTGTCATTGCTTCCACTTATATATTTTTTCAATACAATACATTTTTTAAAAGTGAGAGTCAGGCCATCGACTGGCAGGGTCTTTCGACCCTTGCATTGCAATACGATGTGCTTAAATATATTTATTATAAGGCTATACGTATAATAAAATAATAAGATCGGAAATGCCGCGAGCGGTGTCCCTCGTTCCAGCAACGACAAATTAGTATATTATCGATCGATGTAAACTGTAGTAAATATTTCTCTTAAGCGAAAGATCGGGATCGTATTTTCACGACCCCTGTCCTAAGTGTGCGCTGGTAGATCGAAGGAGTTGTCGGGGCGTAGTACCGAGGTTGTCCAGGCAGGAACTCTCCATCTGGTATACCACTGATCGGTATATATATATATATATATATATATATATATCATGGTGTGCCCGCCGAAGTAATCGGGACTTCTCGGGGCCGCACCGGCAGGATTCACGATCTCGAAGCTCCGGTCACGGAGGCTAGGATCACGATTCGCTTCGGCTAATACAAGGGAAGCCGATCTGAACGGGCTTCGCAAAACTGGGTTATCAGAACGCAGCTCGCCTTGGACCGGTTACACTCGATCCTCCTCCGCCTTCTGCTATTTTATTTTTTATTTTCTCAATAACCACCCACCTATTTCTTCGTCGGTGCGTGCTCCTTAAAATTTTTTTTTAATTGTGTAATCTTAACAGAAAATAGCAGCACTTGTGTACTTAAAATATCTAATTAATTAATATTAAATATTTAAACGAAAATTCCTCTAGAAATACTTCTAGACTTTCAATTACAGAATTCCAAGAGTAAAGATAATACCGAAAGGATATTTGTAATCTGTAATGAAAATCGTGACTACGTCGTGCGACGACGGCAACGGCGAGATGGGACGAGCGGGCATTCTCCGGACGACGAGGGCGAGTTTGGAGAACGCATCAGGTTCGATATCTTTGGCCGATTCCTCTTTTCCATAAATAGAGATACTATTTATAACCGAAAGCTGAATATCGTTGTTGGGTTGAAGGAGGACGCAAGCGTTGAAACGTCGTCGACGTCGTCAACGTCGGATATTTCGTTGCACGAAGAGAATTTTCTGGGAACAGCCGTGATATAAATATGGGAAAGCCTCCCGTAAAGTATTGTAAACTCGATTTATTCTGCCACTTTTCGAATTGTCACTATACGTTCTATCGAAAAAGATTTGTTCGTGTTTACAATACTGCATGGGAATTATAGCCACAGTCGTATGAATCATCAATCAACGTTATAAAGATAGCTAAAACACGGTGTGGTTATTATTACCGGCGGTATATCTAAAAGTAGTACATTAGTATTGTACGCAGTTCTGTAACACAGAGCAATGAACGCCACGGAATATTGTGCGATGTTTGCTATACGCGTTCTCCTGTTTCGCACTTTTGCGAGCCATATGAAATAATAGCAATGCAGTGCAGCGCAGCATAGGAAAAGCTTATACAATTATAACAACAATAAGAAATACATTGCTTAAAGACAGAATATTTGCTTTTCATTGTATTAATTATTTAAATACAGAATTTCCTTGCGTAAAGAAAGCCGTCACTAATTTTATTCATGCGAGAAACGACACAGATATCTATGTATCGTCGATAAATGAACAATCGTATTCCAAATCGTCGAATTTCGCCATCTTGTACGTTTTGGTATAATGTAAAAAATTACATTCATGCACACATATATTGCGTTATTGAGACAAACTCATTTTTACAATTTTCGAGAATGTCCTGAATAAAATGAAATGCTGAACCCATTTTGAAATGTATGTTTATATTATTGATCGTTCCAAATATTTTATCCAGTTGGCTGCGTAAAGTATTTTTCGAGTATGACCACAGAATTTCGTACACGTTCTCTTAACATCATCACGATGAAAAATTATACGATGCTGATGATTCGAGTTAAGGAAACGTATAGCGAAAGTTCCCATATTGATTGGAAAAATGGACAGGACTCGTATGGAGTGAATATTATACGCAGGGACTTGCTAGTCGCAATATATAACTAATGTACTTTTCCGGGAGGCTTTGAGAACTCTAGGCACTTTAAAGTTATTCAAAAAAGATTTTCTTCCCACGGTGAACGAGTGCCCGATCGAGAATCTGCGCTGGCGCAAACGATCGCGACGTACGCGCGAGATCGAGGGTCGACTGGTGCACTCGCCCCGTCGCGTCGCCGTGCCACGGCCTCTCTACTCCTCCACCTTGCAAGGACACGAGCGCACGATTTCTATGCCGATGCACGAGGATTCCCGACTCCCCCGTAAGATCCGTCGAACGATGAAGCGCATTTTCCGAAGTAGGAGAGAACGAGAGAGTGCGCGTGAGGTCATTGACTCTTCTTCATTGGCGACGGTGGCGGCAGTAACTATATCGAACAGCGCATTTTTTCGATGTACACATATCAACGAATTTTACAGAATTTTCGGTTCTCTTTGATATCCTAGAATGCAGGGGGATATATTCCTGTCAAACATAGTTAAAAAAATGTGTTACAAAGCAGTGCGTACAAGGAAATCGTCACCGATTACTTTTACTCGTACATTCGTACAAGTGAGTCTCGATACTCACTTGCCAGTTGTATGAACTTTGAGAATCAAACAAGATTTTCCCTAAGAAAAATGTTGGTAGTTTCGAATTGGTGGGGAAAACGTATGTTTTTATTGTTGCACACGATGATCTTGGAGATATTGGCACGGAAATTCAGTTCACTGACTCTTAAACTCTTGAGTGCACACGCAAGGACAGCGGTAGACGCAGCTTGCCCTTGTAATCCTTTCGTACAGTATATATATCTCTCTGTGCGATAGTACCACGGAGATCGAGTACGCTGAGCCTTCTTTTCAAATTCATCCTTGAATCCCGTCACCCAAGTCACATTGCAACATATAATTATCGTGAAAGTTCTATAATTCAACCTCCCCCTCTATTCGATCTAATGGAAAGTGGCGAACCCTATCTTCATCGCGTGGATATGTTTGATCGGCCCCAAGACGGTCGAACAGACGAGGTTCAACCGCACAGGGAGGGTCTTGTAAAAGATGTTGGTGGCACGTGGTGGGACTCATTGCGTTACATACGCTGCGAAACGCTTGTTTAACTAAGCAATTGTTTCAGCCAACTGAATTCAACTGGCTCAATATAAAATTCATTGAGTTAGCTGAAGAATTTAGTTGACTCAACCGTACGTGTATAGGTTGGATACGGCGAAACGGACGGTAATCTTGGGTCCTTCGTATCATGATGTTTGAAGAAGCTAAATTAAGTTGATTGAAATTAAATTGCTCTTTTCGACGCAAGATACGTGGTCACCCTGTTTTCCGATTTTTGCAAACAGGATATACTCTACTGTAACTCTCATTGTCTTTCAGGCAGAAATTAGCATCTATCCTTACTTTGAAATGGAAATCGATCGATAATTCCTTCCGCAATACAATGAATTTTCATTATTTCACAAAAATAATCTTCAATATTTGTAAATACGTACATCATCGATTATTTATCATGCCATTATTAACAGAATATAATTTAAAAAATATTATACACCTTCGCATATATAAAGTATTCAATATTAAATAAGGTGGTGGATAAATAAAAAATAATGTCCGTCTCAAGTAGCGAGGGGTGTACCTGAAATAACACACTTTGCCATTTCAAGTGAAAGTGTATCGACACACTCTAAACGATTAATTCGACTGGGCCAACAAATTAATTGGCTGCGCCAACAATGTAGACGATCGGACCTACCGATGTTTGGTTATCAGGCAACTTCGTGAAACACAGTTTAGTCATTCTCTAATATCTACGATCGTCAACAATCTACAATCTTCTGAGAGAAATTGCTACATGTATGATCAGGGTTCCAGGTCGTCTGCGGAGATCTTTGCCGGGAACCGACGGGACTATTCAGAGTATATAGGTACACACACCTATCGTGGCGTAAAGTGAAAAAAGGGAGAAGAGAGAGAGAGAGAGAGAGAGAGAGAGAGAGAGAGAGAGAGAGAGAGAGAGAGAGAGAGAGAGAGAGAGAGAGAGGGAGAGAGAGAGGGAGAGATCAGTGGCCGGGTGGTGTACACCCCGGCGATGCGTCGAGAGTTCATTATTCCCTGAGTCGCCGTCGAAACAAAAAAGGCCACCTCCGCGAGCCACGCGCAGGGGCCAATGCCTGTGCACGGTAGAAAGAATGCGTTTCATCGAACCCGGAGTAGTCGTCCTTAGATCGAAAGCAAAAATAATTTCATTACTCCGGTCTCCTCAGGCTCGGATCTAGCTGGTACGAAATACACGTCAACCTCGCGTAGTCCGAGTCATTGATGGACTGTTGTTAATCCTTTCCTTTCCTCCATCGTCATTTATAAATTATTAACCAATTTCTTCGAAAGGAATAACCAGACTGTTTCTTATTTGCGTGCAACATCCATTTCTTTAGAATAAAACGCTTCTTTGGCTTGGTCGATAATTCCAGCCCTGAGATGAATACATACCGTACGAGAAGGGAGCCTCTTTAACCGGGGCACGCGGTATGCGCCTAAGGTACATTCCCCTTGCGTTCAATGCTCGCGGCGATGACATTCAACCAGACTGCTGATAACGACGAGAAAGAACTTAAACTTCCTGACTGATAGGCGGGAAAGTTTTGGGACATATGTACTGCCGAAATGTTACCGATTCTGACTACAGCTACATCATTCGTTCATTATGTTGTGTCATCAAAGAAAATTAACTTGAAAGTCAATTATTTTAGCATTCAGACCAGGAAGGACGGGTCCTTTCTGGGTATTCCGTATGTGAAAAGTTAGTTATAAAGACTTTCCTTTGACAATGCAGTAATAGCTTCGCCGGTATGGAAGTCGCGACCAGTGAACGATTCCAAAGTTCGAGATCATTCTCGAAGCTATAGAACTGCGCGTGCGCGTGTCTCGAAGGTGGCACCCGCGGGGCTGCTTGTACACCCTGGTACCGATCTCACCAGTCTTAAAGTATCCCCGAGAGATGCGAGAGGGAAAGAGACGGCGAAGAGAAGCGCAACATTCTCAGTGCATTCCCCCTGCGTTCAACGCTCGCGAGGGTATCCAGATGTGCGGCTGCTTCATGTCTGCTGCCCCATTCGAATGCTTACGGGGTATAGATATAGGTAGAGATAGAAGAGCAGGTAGTTAAGGTCGGTGGCTTGTCCCTGTGCGGGGTTGGATAAAGATAAGAAAAAGAAGAAGAAGAAGAAGAAGAAGGAGAAAAAGAAAAAGAAGTGGAAGACGACGAAGGAAAAGACGAACGAACGAACGAATGAAAAGAAAGAGGAGACGAAGAATGGTGAACAAGGCAATTGAGGAGACAGAGATGACCGAGGAGGCTGTAAATAACGGCTCTCCCGGTAGATGTTCTGTCTTGTCGCGCAAAAGAGAATATGATGAGGGCAGGTTCAGTCGTTTTCGTATACCTTGACTGTCGCGAAAGCTAGCATGCTCTCTGCTACCACGAACCGGACTTTACCGATCACCGTTTGATTACTCTGGGCCACTTCGGTATTTTTCCGATCTTTTCGGACGTCGATCTCAAACGATATCTCGTTACGGTTGTGATATTGGGAGGACCGATATGTATCGGAAGACAGAAGTGTATAATCGAAACTCTCTCCGTTCAGGCTCTTCATCCTTCTATCTTTCTTATCCCTTCTCTCGATGGTTTGTCTTCGCGAATCTATTTATGGCCTCCAACAGATTTAATACAATTTTTCTTCTCTTCCTTTTCCAATTTCCTGCAATTGTTTTCAGTCTTTCGTTAAATTTCGTAGAACATGGACTTTTTTTTCGAGCGATACCATCAACGTTCGCTCAATGGCGAATCTCGAGTCTGGTCGTAAGACAGAAGGACAGGAGGATGTTCCTCTTTCTCGTCAGGTTTAACGACACGTCCTCTCACTCCGTTGATATTTAATGCAGATTTAATGTTGCGAGTGACCTTTGTCGGTCGTTGCACGTCCTATCCAATTGCTATTGACGGGTATCCCCCGGAGAGAGGCGCACGCAACGATCCAATAACGCGTGCAACGTGACCTGTGTTTCTTTTTCTTCTTATACCGATTTGAAACTCCCGCTCGGTCCCAGTTTCGCACATCATCTCTCATCCGTAAATGCATTCGCTGCAGCCTACTCGGGATGTCCTTGCAGGAGGTCCTCACACCGCAACGAGCCATCTCGCTTTCGCGAAAAAGATCCACCTTTCTCGAGACAGTTGCGATAAATTATTAAAACGTCAAACTGGCTAGTCAGAAAAAAAAACCATTCCGGGCTATGAAGATCCATCGGATCTATTAATTTCGAATAGTTTTACCGACACAGACTACAACTTCAATTTATCGTTGGAATCGCATTATCCATCGAATAAAATAAGTATTGGACAAACACGATTAATATTTTCCACAAAAATTTCGTTGATTCTATAAATATCTTTGAAAGTTAACGTCGTACTAAACAAAAAGTGTTCGAATATACGAAATTGAAGCTTTTTGTGGCCTCGAACCCAACGTTAAATAATTCTTCGATCGATTGATCGAAAATGTTATTCGTTACCGAAGATCATAATAAGGATTAATGCATTAACAAATACGATTTTATTTGCTGCATCCTTAATACGATTAAATCACGATTCATTTGAAATAGTGATTTAATTGACAAAGTTAAAACTTGTCTCTTTGAACATAAGATCGAATGATGCTCTATCGTTTAAAAATCTTATTTTTTATCGTTAATCATCCTAAGTTACGATATTTTAAATCTGAATATGTTTCGTGGAAAAAAATGGCGGATTGTTATAATGTTGATCAATGTATAAATCACATTTATCGTATATCGAATGAGTAGGGTAAAGCAGATAACTATTCTGAATGACAATTGTCGGTTGCGTATTCGTTTGTCAAATATTCCGTGTAGACTTTGATCTGTCTTCGGTTCCTCTGCGTCGAGTTGCGCCATGGAAAAGATTTTTCGTGTCGAATCGTATCGTGAGAGAATTTTATCGCGTACAGTCGGTGATGTCTAAAATTGACCTGTGTAAAGTCGCGTGGGTAGAGTCGGCGAGTCTGCGATCAATCGACAGCCGTAGAAACGATGTACTGTCATCAACGTGTACGATTATAAATAAACATAAGTACAGTTGACGACCCGTTGATTCGACGATACTCTTACGATATACGTCGTTACCAATATCGAGATACGACATACAAGTTCCCGACATTCCATGATAACCGATACGACTCGAGCATGATTCGTGATCAATGGAGTGACTTTCATCTTGACTGCGAAAGTAATAACCAACCGTCTAGACCGAGATGTTACGCCGTACCGACGTTTCACGATGGGGAATTAAAAATGACTATCGATATATTCGCCCAAACACAATATACATGAGTTCTTATTTTACGATGGTCGTTACGATAATATATCATTATCATACAAACGTCGATCGTGCTTGACTGTTGTCAATAGTTTTACGCAATCGTAATCCTTTATACCGAGCAGTGAGATTTGCTCTTCACCGAATGCCGTCGATAGCTAAAGCGTACGTCGATGTTTCGATCAGCGGCTTCCTCAACAACGAATGGTATCTCTAAGTATTGTTTTCCTAGAAGAAACCAAATGCTTTTTGTCTCACTGGAAGTAGCATATCATATTTGTGTATACAATTTTTTTTTAACAGTTATTTTTTATTCTATATTTTTCTGCTGTAAACGGGATTTTTCCCACAGGTAAATAAAATAAATAGATTAGTAAACATACATGTATGTTGTCGGATAAAATGTGAGAATTGGCATTGATACCATACGAGTATGTTTAGGTATGTTTAGATATGATGATATCGTGTCTGATTACATACGCTTCTACGTGTCCAACGTACGAGCATTTTTCATCAAATATCATCACGAATTATCTGATTAATACCTTATACACGTAACACTGTATATGTAGTCATATATTACTATTTTTTTTCGGATACATATACAAATAAAATTGAAAATTTGGCAAATTTGCAAATTTCATAAGTTTAAAATCCCTTAATCGATACTCACTAAATGCAAGACCAAGTATCCTTGTATCCTAACTAATTTGGATGCTAAGTTTCAGTTTGATATATTAACATTTACAAAAGTTCGAGAAAAAATTGATTTTTTTCAAAAAATTACAAATATTCATGATTCTATCGAATCTGAATGTATCGATCGATTATTCCTAAGCTCAATACCGAACAACCTTGTTCCCTAGCATATTCTTGTAGAAAATTTGAACTCCATTGCTAAAAAATAACGAAATCTGACGTGATTTGGTCTAAATTTGCAGCAAAGTGACACGTTCTCACGATACAGTCATTGCCATTTTGAAAGCACACACAACTGCAAACACACACGCACGCACACGCGCGCGCCATTATTTTTTTTCCAAATATGATGACGTTTTGGAATTTTTTAAGTACTCGGACATTAAGATCTGGAGAAATTTTTTTTTTATGAAAACAAATCTTCCTTCACGAGGAAGGAAAAGTAAAAATTATAGCAAATAAGTTTTATACGAGATGCCAATAAAGTGCTTCTCACGCGAAGATAAAGACGAGAAATGGAGGAAAAAGTATTGTAACAAGAACTAATAAAGAAGAGGGGTCGCAAAATCCTGTGAAAAGGAATGATATTCTTGCAGTCGTCGCCCTCGATCGACTTCGAAGGTAAACGAGACGAGATCGGTGCACTTTGCGAAGGTACTTGTACCACAGGTATAGTTATGTATGTAACAGTGTATGGAGCATACCTGTGGATCCACGTCGAGCGCTCGCGCATCGTTCCAACGCGTTGCGTCACATAAGTATTTTCACTCCCGTGGATGCTTTTTATCTTAAAGGGGATCGGAAGAGGAGCTACCTAACTCTACGAAACATCAAGTCGAGTTAAAAAATCGTCAACTTTGCACTTTTAACAAAGTCCTCGATTATTGGTTTCATTTGTTCATTTTGTTTCCTCGTGGAGAAATCTCTTTTCGTGAAAAAACCATGTTCTCAAGATTTTTATGTCGGAGTACTCAAAATGTCCCTAAACGTTGATAAATCATATTTCGAAAAAATGCCCGCGCTCATGTGTGTGCGATGATCTTGAAAAATTGCAATGGATATTATTTCGAAAATGGATCACTCGATCAACCTGAAACTTTGCACACGGGTCGGATCGCGACACCCGTCAGTTTGCTATAATTTTCGTCCAAATCGCTAACGGGTGTCTCATTTTATGCTTGTTTTGAAGTTATCGAAAAAAAGGAGGTACGCTTTCTTGCTTTCGTAATTGTCTATCTATCGAGTTAAAAAATTTTACAAGATTGATTCGATTGATTGACAAATTGTTGGGTATAGAATTTGGCAAGAGTCGATTAATGCGTTTAGATTTTACAGAATGATCAATTTTTGTAATTATTCGAAAAAAAAAAAAGTATTTTTGCATTAAAATTCGTAAATTTACATCTATCAAACTGCAACTTGACATACAAATTGACTAGGGTCTAAAGATACTTGGTTTTGAATTTGGTGAGAATCGATTAAAGCGCTTAAACTTGACGAAATTTGCGTTTTTACCAAATTTTCAATTTCATTGAAAAACTTAATACAACTTAATACTATGAGGTAGCCAGAATTGAGATAACTATTACAAAAAACAGAGAATCTATGGGTTAGCGAGAATAACGAGAAAGTAATGCGAAAATTTCAACTTTACACGTCTTGCTTAAAGTTCATAAGGAATTTGTAACAAAAGAGTCATTGGGTAAGCTGCCTGTTACGTCCATTACGCGATGGGAATTTTTTTTGCAGAAAACATCATGCAAATTAGAACAACGCACGTTTCTTCTTCATTATTTTCCACCTTTCACGAAGCCAGCTCTATGAGGAAACACAAGCAGTTGATCGATTTTGGCTTTCGCATGGAGAAAACTCTATAAAAGGTGAAAAATAACAAGAAAGGTGCAAGCTTCTCATATGTAAGTTGTATTTAATTACTGCTAGCACTAGCTTACCTGTGTGCAATTTGTAAAAGTAAGCGAAACAATAATTCTTCTAAAACTGTTGAGCCTCTAATTTTTTAAATCCATTGTCAATCACAGTCGAACTCAATACCAAGCAACCTTGGTCGTGACTACAGTTGTGTGGAAAATTTCTATTCGACAACTTGAGTTAGCGGGTTGCAGTATTTTAATACAAGAAAAAAAAAAAAACAATTGTGACATTTTAAATTTCAATTAATTTAACCACGGTGAAAGGGCAGTTACCGATCTAACAGCGTGACAAATTTCAGATCTATTGCCCTACTCGTTCTTTATAGCTTCAAAAATTCGATCTCTTATAGCTATTATTCTTCAATGTCATAACTTTTAAACTCCTCTATTAATGCTGTTCGAATGCAATACCTGCAACAATTTGGAGGAGGAGGGGGGAGGGAAGGAGGAGAGGAGTCTACAGCAGCGATTCACTCTTACTTTTGTCGGAGATTGCTACGCAGTCGACAACGTGGCTCGCACGATGCTTGCATTCACGAACGAGAGTCAGGAATAAATAACAACAATAGAGAAGAGCTTCAGGGAGGAAAGATCTCGATTTTTCGAGTCGAGGCCCGTCCCGATTCCAAGAAAGACAATCAAGATTCATCGTGCATCAGGTATAGACCTAAGAGGGTCAGGCGGCCCTGCTCTCCCTTGCACCATTCCTGTTGAAACCACCCTACTTGTGGAAATTGCTGGATCCTGCAGTTCGTCGAGGATACACTGTCTACATAAATCGAGACTAGAACCAGCCGTCGGCTCAACATTTTGCTCTCGTAGCCTGGTGTATAATAAGTCCAAAGGTCCATTGTTCGGATCGGCAGATCCAATCTGGAATTCGTAGTACAGACGTACGATTCCTAAGAATATATGATCGCTGTTATTTGGAAGTCAAACGACTCACGAATACGGTCTTTCTCTCTCTCTCTCTTTCTCTCTCTCTCACACACACACACACTCTCACTCTCGCTCCTTCATGCGGGAGAGGCTCTGTTAAGGAAGCATTGAAAACATTCAGTCCCAGATCGTTCGAGTGTCCGTACCACGCTTGTCGCGGTCAAATTCTTCTCGAGGTCTCCAGACATCAGGCCCGAAAACGCTTTCACGTTTCTCCGCGAGTTCAGGGTATAGAACGTATATGCTCTCGTACTCTTTTCTTTTCTTCCGTTCGGCCTGCTCTTGGTCAGAAAATAATTAAACATCGGGCAATCAGCGTGTCTCGAGGGGCCGCTTAAGTCTCCCGCATGGGGTCTCTCGGCTGTGCTTCCATTCGAGTCCGTCAGGAGCGCTAACATCGAGGTCGCGAGCGAATCCCGCTGACGTCATCCGCAGTGCTCGCGTGGCGTTTAGATCGTATTTTATCGGTGAGTAGCCAGAAGTAAGAAAACGGCGCGTTTGCATTTTCGTCATGGAACATCATCGTGGAACCATTAGAGCGTTGCTTGAATTGAATTCCTTTCCCGAAATCAACTGAGATATAATTTTACGCGGCAATGATATCGATATAACTTAACGTTAAAAAAAAAACATTTATACAGTCTGTATATATTTTTCTTAGTCTTTCGTAGTAGATCCAACTGCTGAATAATTGAACTGACGAATGAACGCTTAGGTAAGGATAATCGTCAATATCGAACAGGGATGTACCAATTATTAATTTAATAATTTTTGTAAATCGTTCTTGTACCGGGTCGGATAAAAAGTTATTGAAAAAGGAATGCAACTTCGTAAGTCGTTACCAGAGATAGGCGTCTCTCGTTACTTTGAAATACATACTTTTTGCTTATTTTTTAAATAATTTACTTATCATTAGTTCATTTGTAAAAGTTGAAACATCATACAGAACTCTTTTATTCTTTTGTTCAGTTATTTCTTATGATTACTACTCTTGTACGAAATTTAATGACATCAACCAGCAAAGAATATAGTACATTGCTTCCTCGTTATACGTTGATCGATTTTGGTTTCCTCGTAGCGGAAGCTTTGTGTAAAAGATGGCTTTGCTAAAGGTTTATTTAAATACCATATTTAAGTTAAAATTTCGAAAGATCAAGAACGGCATCTTTATAATAATTTCTTGTAGCATTTAAAAAATTCATATATCGCAAAATCGGTATGCCCGCGCCATTTATCATCGTATTCGATCGGCTAAGTCCTATCGATAAATTGAAAATCTCATTACGGCTCAAACGGGTCTCGCTACATTCGAAACCGATCGTTAGACTATACTCGTGAAATACACGATAATTGTTAAAGCTTTCGTTTCAAAAAGATCTTCTCGACAACATTCACAAACGCGTAAAATTATTATGATTCAAAGCATTTTGCTGACAATTGAAACAAACTGTAAAGATATTAATCCCTTCAACGTGATCATTTTCATGTTGACGGCTGAAGGCATTCTTAAGTTATAGATGATGTCTACATTTTTTGAGTCCGACACGCACACAGACGTGCGCGTGCGATGTTGTACGCAATACCGACTCGACACGCCGAAACTGTACATATCAGCACACCTTGCACATGACAGACTCTTCTCATCACCGACTCTGCATATCATCGACTCTACGCATCACGGATTCTGCATAACACCAACCCGCTTTTCTTCTACTGTACACAAACCACGCGTACAGCGATTCAACAAAAACAGTGTCAAGCTCAACCGTACACTATCCGACTGTAGGCGTCCTCCGACTCTCCACGCGCCATACTGTATGCGCGGTGGACACAAGTACGGTCACTGCGCAGGGATTTCGAAAGTACATACTTCCACCGTGCATGAAATGTCTGTACCGTGGCCATATCATTGTTCACTGTGACACAATATGGCGCATGATGAGTCGAAACGTGTACGGCCGTACGGAGTACGGTTGAGCCAAATTCCTGTTTCCTCTAAATCGATTTACGCGTTGTTCTTGTTCAGTTTAGATGCGTCGGGTTGGTACACGAGTTGGTGCTGTGTGACGTCGATGATGTTGATAGTCATTGTTGTTGTTGTTCGTCCAAACTCTGTTAATATCGGAAGCAGCGTTGTCGCGTATGAGAGAACGATGTCACTTTCGTCGCCACAACACCCGCTCCGTTCCTTCACGATTATGGATGTTATGGAATTTTGAATTTTTTAAAAATTGTATGCAAACAGTCTTAACTTTCACAAATTATCAACTATCGAGTATAATAACTCTTAATAATTACCGTTACGTTAAAAGAGATACGAATTTTATGGGACATTGAATTTTTCGCAAATTTACGTTATCGTACGTAAATTTTCAAACTTGAGATGATGAGCCAAAAGTTGACACGCAAAGGAAATAACATTTGGCGATGTTTGGTACAAAGTTTTGTTAAAATTTGTACAGTGGTTTAGATTTTAGAGTATTAAAAAATTTTCTGTTTGTCACCGCTGTAATCTCCAAAAATATTGAGATAACGAATAGAAACTTTTTGCACATGATAGCATTGAGGGATGTTTGGTTCATAATTTTACTTTCCAATTAATCGTTTTTTAATTAATGGATAAACCTTTTTTAATCCCGCTATCGTTTTTCTTTTTACAAAAATGCAAATTCTTTGAATCCAAAATCTTTCGAGGTATCGAGTTAATATTTGACTCTCGAGTAAAGTTTTTTGAGCCCTTTATCTATATTACAATTTGTGTTAAAATACAAACGATGAAAATGATATTTATTTTTTTTACTTTGGACTCAAGTTTATAGAAAATAATGGAAAACTGCTCATCGAAAAGTAAAAAAAAATTGAAAATAACTGCAAGTTGCACGTTTCTTCCTCATTCGTTTGGCTCGTCATCCACGATACTCGTTCCACGAGGAAGCCAAATTGATCAGCGAACTTGCTCGCAGAGAAGGCTGCTAGATCGATTGACAAAAAGAATGAACTTGACTTTTCAGATCGCCGATAGCGATAACGATAATGTACTCGATTTACATCGTCCTGAGTCTGGTGAGCCTCGCGCTCCTGATGATGCTCGGTAGAGGGCGAAAGAAAGTTCGTCTTCCTCCCGGTCCCTGGGGAGTCCCTATTTTAGGATATCTACCGATGATCGATCGCAAGCAACCTCACGAGAGCCTGACGAACCTAACGAGAAGATACGGACCAGTTTGCGGACTTTGGATGGGCTCTGTTTATACGGTACTGCTGTCGGATCCTCGTCTTGTGAGGCAAACACTTGCCAAGAGTTCGGTTTCGGGCAGGGCCCCACTCTTCCTCACTCATGGAATTATGCGCGGTTACGGTGAGTCCACTTATCATCGTTTTATCCCATCTTCGTATCTTGTCTTCGGTCCGGTATATAAATCAATAACTATCCGGATGTCTGTATACGTATATAAACAGCCAAGATTCATACTATGCTAAAAAGGCTAAAGATGGCGCTGATACACTTTCGCTAAAATTGTGGCTGCAAGGTTATCGCACGCAATACGTACTTGTTATCGGCGTCGAACAGCCGCGAATTTATTCCGAAGATCTTCTACGATACATAGTCTCTTCTTTTAATATGGAATTATAATTATTTTTCAATCATTGCATTTGGTGTATCGACAATGGAGTTCCCCAACATGCGTTACTTCAATCGAATTTCACTACACTAGATTATTACGCACTTTACGAAGCGATAGGAATTTAAGCGAAGCGAAATATTAACTGAGTCACTGCTAGTGCGATAACAGCAGTTGAATTTATTGAATTAATTATTCTCAAAAGTGTACAGAATCGGTAGCAGCGAACCATAATAACTTAACGTTAAGCCAAAAACATTTCAATACCTAAAGAAATATTAAGTTTAGTTAGCATCTGTGGTGTTTCGTATCTCGTTAAGGCAAACACACGTGTTCCGTGAGAATGATTGACCCAGATGGCATAAGATATTCGAGATTCGAGCAGGATAATCGACACTCGTACGATGGATCGCGGAAATAAATCATGCGTCGCGAGTTTCATATTTTTTATCTCTCTAATGGTTCACGGCTGTTAAATGCCAAAGCATTTCAATTAATGAATCTGAGCGTAAAGTTACGACGAGGTCAGTGAGCGAGCCGAGGCGGGTTCTCCGCCGATCTGTAGGTTGCGCTCCGTTTACGGTGGGTTATCGGAGCAATATTTTCCTGAACCGTTCGGAGGGAACAATGGATCACGACCGGTTACAAAGGAAGGGCAGATCGCGTCGAGCCGGTAGTAGGACGTAACGGTTCCTCCGGGTGCCTCGTCACGAAGGCGCCTGCTCGTTCCTGCTCTTCTTGTACTTATTCTCCGGTCAACTGACTAACCCACTGAATGAAAGCTTCGAAATTTTTAACTGTATCTTCTAGGCCATTATATATATATCTACGAATTCGCAAAAAAAGATTTATCATATTTAGCTAACGGAACCTGTCTGTCTAATTATACCGTACAGTAAAATTTGAAAAAAAAAAAAAAACAACAATTCAGTTCATCATAATTCAGTGCCGACCCTCGGATCATCTTTCGTGGCTCTGTCAGAGCAAAGCTTACAAGACAAATCCTCGATAAATAGTTTCTTTAATTAGTGCGTAATTCATGTTTGATTCTTGCTATAGAAGTGTAAGGAGTGTAGCATGACGGAGGAGCGTTGATTTTTCGATACAAGTCGTTCCTGACTTTTATAATTAAGCCTTTCGACGATCGTCGCGAAGCAACGAGCAAAGCGTTTCGTTCGAGCGTCGAGGCGCTTCTAAGCCGCGCGAGGAACGCATTCCGCATGCTGCCGGAGCTGCCTCTCTGGAGTCCACCACGCGGTCACTGGTTCCCCAGCAGCGGACCAGGCCCAAACGGTCTGACCCCACCTCGGCAAACGGCGGGCGTCAATAATTTTTCTTCACCGGAAATCGGCGTCGTTGCGATGGGATGTGGGATGAGGGAGGGGAACTGTAAGGCCACGCCTTCGAGTTAAGTAGGATCCCCGAAATATGCGAGTGCTTGCATCGATATTATCGATGTAAGAGGAGCTGCACAGCGGACGGACCGGTTCAAGGTGTTAAAGGATAAGCGAGCGAACCTTGTCCGACCGCAACGCTGACTCCTACCACTTGTGAGATCCCACGGTACCACGGCTCGTATACCATTTCGATTTCACCTTTTTTTTTATCGAGTGAACAATGATATTTTCTCTATAAGTTTTACCAGCGTTTTTTTGCTGACGAATGATTAGGTAAACTGGAAAATTGTTGGGTATTATTCGAAAAACCGGATGACCGGTGTATCGTCATCGGTGATTGTTCTGAAATTCAAATTTAAAGAATTATTACGATACTCGAAAACATTTCTGGTTCAACGCTAACTATTTTTACTTCCTTGTAGAGGAATCTTTGTTTTGGTTAACAAAAAATTGCGAAATTTTAATAAGAGAATATTTCGAATTGCCTGAAAAATTCTGTCAAAATGTTTTTGATTCCTGTAAATTTTTACACACATTTGAATTCATTGGTTAAAAAAATTCTGGATTTTCGATAATTCAACGTATCTCAAAAACTATAGATCACAAAAAAAAATGTCTTGGTACGAAAGTTGTATATTAATATCAGCTTTTTTAATGCTATCTTTGAGAAAAATCTTATCGATCTGATAACTTTAGTTTATCCACAAAAAAAAAAAAAAGAAGATTATTACAAAGAAATCCTAATTTATTTCAGCTATTTTACCGACGAATGTATAGATGACCATTTTGTGCAATTTTCGCCACGTTCAGCAACCAGAGTCGACGGATGATTAATCCGCTTTTCCAAATTAACCGATAAGCCCCGATGACGCTTCGGAAAAGTATTTTGACTTTGTTCGCAAAATGCGTATGGGTCAGGTGTACCGAGGAAGGCGTAAATTTGAGATAAACAGAGAATGTTGTGGTAACGATGATGCAGCGCGCGTGTCAGAGCCGCAGAACCGTACCGCGGTGAGCGTAACCCGTGATTACTGTTCGCATTATGAGCTTATACGGCCGTTCATTGACTTATTACGCACACGGTAAACTGGTTGTCCGAACGTACAGGGTGTACCTTCGGAACGATATTAATTTATTATAGAACCACAGGCAGAGGAATAATTCGTCGACAACGGCAAGGACGATAATCCGGGGAAGTTTCGCGCGCATAGCCGCGGATTATTCTCGCAATGGCATTATGCAATTTTCATTACCTCAATTACGTAAAATTACAACGGCATCGGCCCGTTCTCTTTCTAGTTCGATAGGCGGCTACCCCACACTCCGAGAACTCTGTTCGGATGATGAGATTTTAATTGAACGGCTACGAATACATTTAATAAACTCCGAGGTCAAAAAATTAAATTTTTTCTATTCGCGGAGCAGGCGTTGAGAATATATAACCGAAAGAGATATTCACTCGTGGCATGTGTGTTGCCCTCCTTGTTGTATTTAACGAGTCCGCAGATATGCGCCGCCGGCTATAATGCGCTTCCGAGAAGTCTCGGGGAGAACGAGGGAGAGAGATAGACAAATCGAAAGTGAGAGTAGGTAACATTGAACCTGAGTTACCGCGGGCGTCCCGTGTGCACGCTCGGCACGTCCGGCGAACCTCGACCGTTCTGTATCCTTGGATTCTCCGGGTTTTCATCTCACATTCTACTAGATACGAAAAAAAAAAATGTTAAAAAAAACTAGTTTCATAGTGAACGACTTGATGCAAGCAATTAATCGCGCGGTCATTCGGAATACAGATTGACGATTATTATACCGTGTTCCTTTCTCGGATAGCGATTATTCGAGACCGTCGGCCAGCTTGATATTAATAGTATATCATAAACTACATTGTAAACAGAGAAATCACTTGTTTAGGAACCGTGACGCGACGACCTAGAACCGTCTGCGTCGCCCCACGATTTCTCGCTGTTCTTGCTCCAAACGCTTGGGATCCGTGACAATCGAACGACAAAAAATCGTTGAATGATCTCCGTGACATATTCAATAAATATCGTATTCCACATATAATATAAAATACATATAAATATAAAGCAACGGCTTCCTAAAATGACCTTTTAACGCGAGAGTTCTTTTAAAAAAAACTATATTTAGGCTAGCCGCTTTAAAATTAAATATACGCGAGTCACGATATAATTCGTCAAACGGAATATAGCATTTTTGATTATTTTACATCAAAGTTCGATACTGTATTGAGGGCTGAACGATCTCAATATTGTAATTGATTATCCAATCAAAGATCAGAATTCTTTGTTGGCTCGCTCTCATTAATCCGGTACGCTGGAAATATATTGATCGAGTACACAAAGGACAGTGCGAGCATTCGTTCCATAGCTACAAAGATATTGTACGCGATTACGTCGGCTGTGGCGATGTTGCGCAAGAATTCGCGGTTCGAGGCCGGTCGTACGTGCACTTGGTCTCACCGGGACGATAGCGAGCAGACTGCGGGATGGCAGTGGAGAGTGCGACTGACGCGACGGGGCGAGTCGACTCCTTCGAGATACAAAAATTCACGAGATAACATATTTTTGCTCTCGTTTAAGTACAATTACATCTATATCTCTCTACGGTAATCGAGATGACGGACGTCCGTTGACAAACAAAAGGAGTAATAAATGTTGTTTCGGCTCCGATTCATCGGAGCTCCGCACATCGTCTCTCGACCTTTCAAATAAACACAAATTTCAATCAATGAATATTCAATGGTGTTCAAGGGCGGCGATATTGCGCGACAGAGAGATAACATTTCCATTACGAAAACTCTGAGAAACCTCGAGCACGAGATTAAACGGCCCTTTGGTGTCATCGATCGGGGATCGAGTAACCCGGCCGGTTTCATATCTTTGTTGCCGATAAATAATCGTATTTGGGGGCTACGAGATGTTTGTGTTAAATTCGTTGCTGCGTAATTGAAAACTGTGTGGGTAGGTCGTTCAACCATAGTGGACGGGAACGAACTCGTGGAAAAGGGCATAGACCGGCAACCAGAATCGTCTGGTACTAATAATAATAATAATAATAATAGTTGTAGTAGTATGGGATAAACTTGAGAGCACTGCGCGGTGTCTCTCGACGAGATCGAACCTTGAACAAGGTGGTTACTCTTTAGAGGATGATGATGCACGTGTTTATTTGCTGCGCGGTTTCATCGCCCTTTAAAACTAAATTCTTTCCTTTTCCTCTGCTCCATGGCGCCGTGTCAACTTCATTTACAAACGGCCGATCTGAATTTCTAATTCACACACGCGCCAGGCGCCGAGCTATCGGCCGTCAAGATTCGTGGTCTTGTTCAACCTCGGGAGATTGATGCTGTTGATTAAACGAACTTGATTACATTAAAATTAAATGTCGTTCCGGGCTTCTGCTCTTAGCGCCTATTCGTTCCTTCGTAACTCCTCTCGTCGCGTTCAAATAATGTAACCGCTATTACGTTTAACATATATTTTGTACGTATGAACGATTTCATACGAAATTGCTTTGCTTGTTATTTTATTGTTTTACGATAAATTACATTTTATTGGAAATAAATGAGAGCACGGTTTACTCAAAAATTAATATCTCAGGTTTGTCGGAGAGAGATCGATCGATGCTCGTTTCAAAGCTAAACGAATTAGTTTGTGTCAACAATTTTTAAATAAATATAAAATTGCAAATTCACATTGTTACAAAGAATTCAATTTCATCAGATTCAATCTGGTCATTCAATTTTATAACATAGACAATTGTTTTACAGCTTCAACTTGTAAACGCATAACTTCTTGGATGAGCAGCAATCCGACTTGTTAAACGAGTAAAATTAAAATCTGTCGAATGAAGAATGCATCGCCAGTGGCGACTTTTCAGAAAATTGTACATTCAGATTTGAAGATTCAATCGTTTAATCAAATCTCAGAATAACGTCCATAGAAATCGTTTTGTCATTTATTATAAAGAAGAATCGAGATCGAAGCACAAAGCCTTTACTGTTATTTTCAGTTGTTCGAAGCACGACGATGTCGCGCTGTCCACTTGTTTTAAGGAAAAATGATCGTAGTGCGATGTAAAAAAAGCTTTTTTTATATCACGAACGGAGTTGCATAACGGCAAAAAAATAAAAAGAATTTCATAAACCTTTTCTACCATCGCGATGACTCTGGACTTGGAGTAAAATAGCATTTCTTAGCTTCGATTCATTGGAAAGGGACAGTGCGGTAAAATTGGCAGAACGATTAAAAGATTATCTAGTTTTTGACAACTCGATAAAACTATAATAACGCCAAAATATTTAGTTCACTGGACAACGATTACGATTGAATCGGCTTGACGGTTGATCCGCACGGCGCCACCGGTGGATCTTATACATTAAAAACAGTCCTTTGATTCTCTTGTTAATCGTTTGTCGTCGCACAATATGTATATTCAATTTCACAATTAAAATTTCCAGTGAGTGGAAGCTTGATTTTGATTCAATACCGATACATGGTGTTTCTCTTAATAGTAAGATAACTCAATAGTACAGTTGACACGATGGACATTTTTTTGTATACAAACGTTGCAGGATTTCAAAGGGAACATTTTTGCGAAAAGTCACCTTAAATTTATTCAGGGAAACCCATAACCTTCGTTACGTAAAATTGTAGATAGTTTCGAGACAAATATACTAACAAGATGTCCTCTCCATTTAGAAACACCAGAGTTACAGCACTTTGAAGTATCCGATTCCAGAGGCAAAGCCAAGAATGGCTCAACCTGATATGTAATTAATATCAAAAGTATCCTCGCTATCTAAGAGCACCGTGAATCTAAAACCAATTGATACGATGAAAATGAATGGGACTGAGTTATTTGAAAATAATAAAAATGAAATTGTGTTTCTGTCGCATCTATGAAATCCTGCAACTCGATAGAGATACCACTTGACGCTGACAAATTGACGTCGCAACATCTCGTTCTCTTCTTAAGGAGACTCTATCCAGTCCGGAAATGGACATTTTTTATTTCAAGCTCTCGCACAGAAGTGCACGAATAAAAGTTGACTAACAACCTTGCAATGTTAACATCGGTGCAACCTGCATCAAGGTTCAAGACGTAATCGAGTAATTGTAAATGAAAAAGAAACACTTGCACCGATGAACTGGACTGGAATGAAATGTTTTTCTTTTTTTTTTGTCATGTCCATAATTAGTTTAATCGTTTATGTTTTGATAAAAACATATAAAAGTTATTAATCTGAAAGAAGCGCAAGTTATCAATCGTATCCTTCGGTCCTGGGAAAGAAATCGTATCCATCTACAATGACATGTTCTTTTATGCAAAGTATGCTTAAGTCTTAAGGGCATATATCTTGGATATTCGCCTCTAGCCCGATTCACTCCAAGATTCATGGGTTTCCATATGGATACGAGTCCTACTATTTATCGTATAAATTTCAAATATATATATATATATTAAATAAATATTTTTCAATTGGCGTAAAGTTATTTAAATTGTATTATATATGTATAACATATATGCTTAATGTATTCGTCGCATACATATTTATCGCATATAGATTTTTTAATCCGGGGAATCACGGTTTTTAAATAGTCATCCAGGGTATAGATCACTAGAACTTGTTCTTCATTGGGAGAAGAAAAAAAAGCATTAAACGAGAAACGTAGAAGTTTGCTGGATGGAAGAGTACCTCGATGACTACAATCTCTCGCTCTAACCCCTCCCGATCATAGCTCGTCGCACTCCCTTGGAGATTTTACTCCTGTGCGACTGTCAGCGACGTTCTATAACATATTGTTGCCAATTTATTTAGCATAAACTAAAGAAAAATTGCCTGCCCGGGTATGCAAAGTGCATCATGCTGGAAACGAGTGTGGTGATTCTCTATGGTCATAGCTCCCGAGCCGAGGATCGTCCTTGGACCCGGTGGACCTGAAATATACCTGAACTTCTTCCTCCTTGAATTCTCGTCCAATCACTTTTGCTTTTTTTTTCTTTGTTAATTCAACTTTCACTCTCAGTCTCTAGTTTTTGATTCCTTGGATTCTCGTAATTTCGTTTCTTGGTTCCCATACGCTGAGGTTACGAGGAGCTCAAAGAACTGTTTAAAAAATACATTATTCTAATTTATAAAGATGATTTTATGCTATATCTCATGGTTATAGGTCGAATGGTAGAGGAATTTTTTCTAGGAAGAGATAATAACAACTTGGGAAACTTTAGTATAGGTGCGCTGCTTGCTTTTCATCACGTAGACCATTGAAAAGCCGAGCTAACGTTCTCAGTGAGGTTTGCCTGATAGACTGTCAAAAGCTCGGTTGAATTTTATTCTCATGAAATTTTATGTCAATAAAGAATTCAATTGATCCGTCAATCGAAACAAACTAATAATTATGCATAAAATATTTTTTAAATATAGATTTTTCATATGATTTGGTGAAAAATGAAAATTTAACAATTCTAATGTACCGAGACTCAAAGTTGTTTGAAACGTCTAGAAAAAAATTATCTTTGCGCGTATGTACGCAACAAAGTTTTCATCATTGTTTCGCTTATAACTTGAGAACCGCTTGGACTATCAACGGCCTCAAATTTAATGTAAAGTAAAATTACCATATAAAGATTAATATAAAAAAATGACAAACGACGTGAACTTCTTAAACAAGTGTAGTTGCAGCCAAGTTACGAATTAAAAAAACTTTTTTAAATAACTACAGTCGATCCAACGCTTGACATTTGGCAAGCGAGTGGAGCGGTTGCTATACGACTATCGTGATAAATAAATATTTTTAATTGATTAAATCACTAAGATTTGATCAAAGTTTGAATTTATTTTTAGAAAATGCGAAGCTGCGTAAACTCGATGATTCGTGCAAATTTCAAGCTATCGATAATGCATTTTCTGCGCAGATGTTGTTGGCAGATTATACTGGCTGTGGTTGATAAGACCGAGATTGCTCGATTTGTAGTTTCTTTGGAATCGCCGTTGGTTCTTTAATTGTTATATACGAAAAATTAATTATAATCGTTGAACGATAGCTGAGTTCAGTATCGAGGGATCGGCTTTTTTTTCGGTTTCGCGCTTCGGAATTTTCTCAGGTGCGATCAGCTGGTGTACGCGTACGAACGAGATACGCCTGAACCGTATACGGGCTTCTCTCTCATCCAAGTTTGATGATCTAACTCAACTTTTTTTCCAAAGAGTCCAAATTTCTATAGTTAAAATTACTCACGAGCGCACTGTGCAAACCCGCTAGAATCTGAATAGCAGATAAATCGTTTGGTATATACAGAAAAACTCTCTCCCGATAGAAAAGAAAATATTTGTATTCGCATGTAAATAATTTGTCGTACAAGTAAATACCGACGATAATGATTTATGTAGGACTCGTAATAATGCTAATTGAGTTATTGTCGGACTATAATCATTAAATTAAATAAATTTCTTAAGATCGCTGTGTTTTGTTGCCCCTGAGAGTGAGTTACATTCCATTATGTTTTATTCATCGATAGCTGTTGAGATCACCAACGAAAAAGCGTCGTTGTTACGGAGTTCTGTAGCTGCAAGCGTCGCAATACTTGTAACGCGTTGCGCGTAGGGCTGCGGTGGCGTGCAGGGAGCTCGTCCATGCGCACACACTCGGTACGTATGAAAGTACTCTCGTCGCGAGAATGCACGATACTCCAGTATTCACTCTCCTACGATCTGGGTATTGGCATTCTTGAATTATTCAACAGTCTGATTGATTAATTAATATATATAATGAACGAAGCCTTCGTGGCAAATGCATATACGTCGGTATATATTACACCGTTCAAGAGACAGCATCTTGTATTTAACAGTGATAATATCCCGGAAAGGTTACACGCTTCACGGACGCGACGACGATAGGTCATTTAAATATGGTACTGACCTCATCTACGCAGTTAATTGTAAATATCGCTGAAGTAAGGGTTTGCGTAAAGTCGATCGATGCAAGTCGCTTTGAGTTTGACTCGGCTCAAAATCTGTATAAAAGTTCTAAGCATCTCGTCCTATCATCTTCCAGAGATATTTACGTAGGAAGGTGCAAACAACAAACTGAATAAAAGAAGAAAAAAAAATGGTCCCACAGTCGCGCAATTATACGTTTATCGGCCCGATACCGATAACACGGTGCACAATCTGTATTCTTTGCCATTCACCGATCGTAAACCTCAATAGCAAGGTAATCGAGAAGGCAACGATAATCAGGATTCCGAGATCATACTGTCCGGTGGTCGCGGACGACGATCGTGCGTTTGTGAGTTGGTTGCAAATTTAAATCGATGATCGGGCGCGTGCGAGATGTCATCGAGAACGAGGATCCCACGCGGAGATCGGATTCTCGCGCTAGATAACTATTGATTTGCACTTGGCTACCTATTATCGGCGAAGCGAGTGATATAAAAATGCGAGATTGATTCCTTACCGCTCTCGTCGACACGTTGATGATCCTTGAATATCTCCGTGCGTCAATCGACAACCTTAATTGAGTTCGTCGACACGGCGATTCGACTTGCGCGTCATGTACGCCTGTTATATCAGCGCGGTGTCATTAATTCCATCCGATGACGCACGTTTATTAGTCCAAGCTCTCACGTGCATACCTGGGTGCGGAGATTATCGTTTATTCATTCCAAGATTATCCTTCGAAGAGTTCAGTGGCTGCGCCTAGTTACACCGGGCATCTCGACGCGGTATTTTCCCGCAACAATTTTTTTTTTAATATCCAACATCTACGTGCTCCGTTTGTTCGTGTACGGCTATCACTTACCGCATACACGTGTAACAACGTTACGCGATTACCGAATGCTATTAGTACAGCTTGCGTATCTTTTTTCCTTCGTTTATTCGCTCACGCGATCGGCTTTCGTCCGTGGTTTACGTTCCACTTCCACAATATCGCACGATTCATTTATCATCTCGTCAAATATGTCTTTGCAATTTTTGCCTCGCAGGCCTCATATGCTCCGAGGGAGAACACTGGAAGGAACAGCGGAGATTCGTCACGACGTGCCTAAAAAACTTTGGCATGGTCAAGTTTGGACCACGGAGAGACAAGATGGAGAGGAAGATCATTGAATTCGCGAACGAGACGGTCAATGTAATAATTTTATTGTTAAAAAAACTCGGTGAAATTTAATTTTTTTAACGAAAGAAAAGATTTATTTATTCGTTTCCCAACCTATGGTATAATTGAAAAGAATTTAGTACTCCTTTGTACATAAAGAGGAATACGACGATCGTTTGTCTACTTCGGGTGACCCCTTCGATAGTTTATTACCGAACTTCTTTCCTTGTGAGAAGCAAGCAAGGTCAATAATTTCTAAATATATTCGGGGGTGCTGTGAGGACGAACCATATTTTCTTTCTTATCTGTAAATTCAATCTAAAAAATTAAAATATATCGATAATATATTATAATACACTAACGCTCCCAATATGTATCGGTATTCTCGTGTGGATTTAGCGGAGGTGTTTGGCAATTTAAATTTTACAGAAACTAAAAGACCGTTCGGACAAAGCTGGATTCGATCCATCGGAGACCCTGCATCATTGCGTTGGTAACTTGATGAATAACATCGTGTTCGGCAAAGTGTACGAGGAGAACGATGAGACCTGGAAATGGTTGAGGCATCTGCAGGAAGAGGGTGTCAAGCATATCGGTATCGCAGGTCCCCTGAACTTTTTGCCGTTTCTCAGGTAGGTCAAACACTGGTTCTTTCATCTTGCTCTCGGATGCGAGGTACGAACGCGCAATCTTAATGTGTTGTCATATTACCATATTCTTTACCGAGACTGTAAAGAATATGAGAGAAAGCTAGTGGACTCGTAGACGGCACGTCGATATCTCATTAATCATAATAAAATTATACCCGAATAGATTTTTACCGCATTTGAATGGAGTCATGCGGACTCTGAAAGACGGCCAGACCAAGACACACCGTGAATATGCCAAGATAATTGAGGAACATCGAAAAGGCAGGGCCGGGTCGACGAGCGACGACGAGAACTTCCTTGTGTCCTTCGACGAGGAGATGAGAAGCCGGAAATTAACGGGCGATCCAGGGTCCTTCACCGAGCTTCAGTACTATCACTTGCTCGCTGACGTATACGGCGCTGGTGTCGATACCAGCCTGACGACTCTTCGCTGGTTTCTTCTCTACATGGCCGTTCATCCCGAGGAACAGGTGACGAGCGTAATTCAATATCGGTAAAACTAATAAAGTTTCGCTGACGATTTGTTGTCGATCCCAGGACAAGGTTTACGAAGAGATGCAACGAGTGTTGGTCGACCGGGAGCCCGAACTCGACGACAGACCTCAATTGGTTCGACTGGAAGCAGCGATCGCTGAAGTCCAACGAATAAGAAGCGTCGTACCGGTCGGGATCCCTCATGGAACGATCGAGGTGAGATTATCGGAACGAAGAGAAAAGATAATAAAACAGGTACACGATACCTTGATTTTTGTACGACATGGCTCATTCGCAGGATACAACCATCGGGGATTACGATATCCCGAAAGGAACGATGGTCGTACCGCTACAGTGGGCCATTCATACCGATCCCGCGTACTGGGACGAGCCTCTCGAGTATAGACCGGATAGGTTCATAACCGGCGACGGTTCTCTAATGAAACCTGAGGCTTTCTTGCCCTTTCAAACCGGTACAAATTTTTCAACTATACTATCAACAAATATATCAACTATACATTAGCAAAATTACAACATTTTTATAAATAGATAATTACAATACTAGTTTTGATAGTAAAAATGTCATTATTTGCTTCTCAATAGGCAAGCGAGTATGCGTAGGTGACGAACTCGCCAGGATGCTGCTTTTCACTTTCGCTGCGCGAATTATCCGGTCGTTCGCACTGTCAATACCACCGGGTAAGACCGTCGATCTCACAGGCGAATGCGGTATCACTCTGGTACCAAAGCCATACCAATTGGTTTTCCTTCCCCGTGATTCTTGATTCATCCGATTATGGTCGTCGTCGTCGTAGTCGTTGTTGTCGTCGTCCATCATGCAAATTTCTCATGGCATTCCTACGTTCTCACAATCGGTATATTATACTTTTGTAAGTAACGATATAATATAGAGTTTATCTGCTAATTGAGATGGAAATGTTTCTCGATCGCGACAATCACCGCGTTCCTGGTCGAGCAGCACGCGGCGTTGGTGCCAATAATTATTCTCCGGTATTCATCAGGATCGGGCGGTTCACGCAGGATACGTTCTCGTGACGCGGTATCTCCGTTACGCTCGATCGATCGTCATTGAGTTCCAAGGGAAATAAAACATAGTAATGGAGCCATGATTGCACGATGACGATAGCGATTAATTAACTTATATTCGATTACGAGGAATTCGCACGCCTTTTTCATTCGCGGAATCAAAAAGAATGGCTCTTCTCAGCCTTGAAAAAGTAAATAAATATTATTTTTATCCACCGCGCCCATATTTATGTAGATTCGTGCCATGCGGCTCTTAAAAATAAAAAAAACGTGCGTCTCGCGTAGAGAAGAAACCCTTGCGATGCAACACGTTCGATTCGCGTTGCGCAACTCGCACGTGTTTACTTATTTTCCAAATCAACGACGGCCTTGCATTCGTCAACGTCGTTTAACCAAATTAATGAACTACTCCGTAGCGAGTTTGTACACTCACCGAAAGACGTGAGATCGTTCGATCGAGGACTCCAAAATAAATCTCGGTGACGCATAGAACGATAAAAAAGTTGAGCCATGTGCAGTTTCGAAGGACTATTTGGATAAAAAAAGCCAAATTCAATCTAACCAGATTTCCTTTAAGTAAAATTGTACATTTTCAATGCCGAAGAAAATATTTTTTAACCTCCGAGCATGCCGCAATAGCTTTACTTATAACAATCTTTATGGTGTATGGTTATGGTTAATTTTTTAGGATAACGAAAATCACGATAAGTGTATATTTTTATTGAAAAAAATAAAGAAATCATAAATCTGGATAATTAATGTCATAGTACAACAAAGTAAGATTGCTAAATAAAATGACACGCTGCTTTCGTATCGGCAGTTTCCGCGAAAATCGGTACAGCGACCGAATACCGACCGAGCCTGTGACTACTCCGTCGGTACGTCGCATCACCTTAATTGCGCTATCGCGTAGAGTCTCGATTGTCAGGATCTCTTATCGATCATTGATTCGAGGCGCTGTCCTCCCTCGCTCCCTTCCAACCTTGTTAAAGGCACCGCCAAAGATCACAACTGACTTTACGTAACTCTCATGAGTTTTCGGGCCACTTGACTTTTGTTTCATCTATCTTACGCGCGAGCGGGTTATATTTCGTTAGAAACGAGCGAGGAACACCGCGCGAGTTTCTCTTATGTAAGTAGCGCGTTCGTTTCCAAACGGGTGTGCGTTATATTATAAATCGCCATACGTACAATACGTACGTACGAAACAAGCGGTCAGAGAGTAGCGAGCGCAACTGCGGATCCTTCCGACTCTTCGCGGGTGTCGCTCTCTCGGAGTTGGTCGTTTTGCCAACATCTACTCAACCGCGTCTCCTTCGAGTTGCGCAAAAATTGAGGAGAAGAGCGCGTAAAAATGCAATCTCAACCAGAAATCGAGGCATCTCGATTCGCGAGAAAGTTCCTTTCGGTATATTCACGCGAGAACAAAATTGTTCAACAGCGTAAAGCAAATGCAAACAGAGGAAAAAACTAACAAAACGAAGGAGAAATAAAAACGTGAGGTTTTTTGCCTGATTTATATTTACTTCGAGTCTCCGCGCTTGCTATTGGACGCAAATATTAACGAGAAAGCCGAACGCAGGATTTGGAACGTCTCGAGGTAATGCGTCCGCGACCGAGAGCCTGCGAAAAGGGAGAGCGAGCGAGAGAACCGATTCACGGGAACGACCCCGGGTATCAATGGGAAAAGTGCCCTACCGAATATCGGTAGAGGTACAACGATTGCACGAAGTGAAAGCTAGCGAGTCGGATCGAGTGGGGGTCTCTCCCGCTGGCGTCGCGGTTGACGAGAGAGACCGCGAGATCAGAGTCGAAGGCCGATCGATCGCGGTCCCGCCGAGCTCGTCCAGGCAATTTCATTATTTTTTTTCACTTTGAGTGCATAAAAGACGAATTATATTCTATTTTTATTCGTTATATTAATATTTTACACGAAAATCGCGAATGTCACGTTCTTCCTCATGACTTTTGTCAATTAAACAGGTGAGACAGACACGTCGAGTCCGTTAACTCATTTTTCCATGTCGACTAATATTTTGTATAATTTTTTCGCAAAAAATGTACAAATTTTTTTTCATATTTTAAAATTAAATATTTCCGTCGGTGATAAATACCAAGTCGTATTATCTTCGCTCCTGTTTTTACACGGAAACTAATAACCATTCGTAAAAAGTGTAATAACACTAAATTTAACTTTTGTAATATATTCATCTTTATACCGATTCGTAAAGTCTGACAATAATTATAGGTGAAATCGATCGTAGCTTCCACGGGAAGAAATAGCTTGCCCGTCGCAATACACACAGTTTTTCATAGACCGTAAATATATAAAATAAAAAGTGTCAACATTTCAGAGAAATCAAAGGACGCTGTTTCAGAGAAAACAAAAAGGTTACAACTTTATTTGTTTCGAAAATAGTATAAACAGGTTTCGGAGAATTATGCAATACATTTTATTGAAATATACGTAGAAAAACCTAAATTTAATGTTATTAGTTTTTTTTTGTACGATCAATAGTTTGAGTGTAAAATATTAGTCAAGATATTTTTCAGTATTTATTACCGGCTAAAATATTAATGCTATTTCAAAATTTGACAAAAATTCTCGACTTTTAATTTATCAGTCGGTACCTTCTGAAGAATTACAAAAAAAATATGATCTTGCCTCAAGTGCATCAATTGACAATATAGAATATTAACAATACTCGGACTAAATTTAATAAAAATATCTATTTTATTTATATTTTCGTAAAATAAACACAAAAAGATCATTTATTATTATATATAACGCTTAGACGCCTAGCGTGGCGAATCGGCGGGTGAACACATTGCGGCTTGCCGCATTGGGGTAGTGCTTAAAAGTAATAATTCTCAGTTGTCTAGCGAGTATCCGGCGGCAGTGGAGGGGTTGAGGGGTTGGAAGGGGGGGGGGAACACCGGAGGTAACAATATTCAAGATCTAATTGGTAAGATTTGTCAACCTTGCCGTTCAAGGCCTTGGCGCAACAGCTCGGATTCAGAAAGGACGATAGGATTGGTCAATCAACTAAAAAAGATTATTGATATTGAGTAAAAGATAATCGAATTCAAATTCAATCGATATTACTGAATCACGCGCAGTATGCGTTCGAGCCTGTAAAAATACGGCGCCTACACCGGATTACCATACCTCAAAGAAATAAAAAAAAAAAGGATAAAAGACAGGAGACCCGCGGGTCCTCGATAATCTAGATGAATCTTCGATCTTTACGCTGTGTACAAAATATAAGAATCGCCAACGATCGTCACTTTTAATCTTAACTATAGTTAGCAACATCGCCCACTTTCGACACATTCATTCGCTCTCACAGTCGTCAGACACTTAAATACATATCAGACACGCAACATCGCAGGGAAAGCACACACGCACAGTCATACTTGTTCTATGTACAATTAGCGGAAAGTGGAGATCTAGCTGTTTCGGTGGACTAGAACGTACTTCCCGCTACTCGTTTCGGCAAAATCTTGAGCGCGACACTTCCGAAAACCTAAAGTTCATCTCACTGTTGGAGAGCGCGCTCGGAAGAGCCGTCTCGAGACTAAAATGACTATTATACAATTAAAATATTAATACGAAGCGCACGAATAAATTACGGCGAGGGAGACTTTAACGTTATAATTCCAGGGCACATATCCTCGTATTATTAATAAATATATGGCGGCGAGATAGATCGAGCGCGCGCTGCCAAAATTTTGGTGTTTCTTCTTTTGTTTAGTTTTTTCTTTCGTCTTGTTTGTACTCTTTGCCACTGGCCGAGGCTTCGGATAGATAGAGAGCGAGGGAGAAAGATTCGGCATGCAGTCTGTGTGTAACGTAACGGTGAGTCGATCGTACGCAGCGAATTCTCTCGGTGAGAAACCGGTGGTAGATCGCGATTGTGCAACCAATCCGTATTCTATCGCGCAACGAGGAGATTGAGTGAGAAATAAAGAGGGAGCGATTGAGAGAGAGAGAGAGAGAGAGAGAGAGAGAGAGAGAGAGAATCATGGCCGAGCGTGTCGACGATTTTCCGTACGAAAATTAGACTTCGGCATGCATCCACCAGTGGTGTCGGCCAGACACCACGCTCGTCTACTCATTTTTTTCCTTCGATCACTTCATCGCAGAAAACGAAATGTTCGACTTATCTTCATACAACTTCGTCTTCATTTTGTAGCTCCTCTTCCTCTTTGCCTGCTGATCTGTTCTTTGCGTATCTTTCTACTTCCATACACTCTTCATCTTTCTCGTTTGGAAGAAAGCGATAGGAACAGCTACCGTGCTGCGTGGGAGAGGACGCTGGTGCCATAGAGGATATCATCATCATCATCTTCATGGTTGTCATCAACGTTGTTCAATGGCTACCAATGTTTCGGAGAGGATTTCCGGCATCGTTCGATTTGGAACTGACAAGCTCGAATTCTCTCTGTACGAGACACACTTTGAAGGGATTCGGAGAGATGGTGACACCCGCGGTGCCGTCCAAGCTCGGGAGTTCTTCACCCTCGGGCAATTTCATGTCAAAATTGTGGAGGAGCGAAGTGAAGAAGAGCAGGAGCTCCATTCGGGCGAGTACGTCGCCGAGACACATGCGTCTGCCGACTCCGAAGGGCATGAAGTACTCGGGTTTGCAAACTTTGCCTTCGACGGTGAGAAACCTCGCTGGCTTGAACTTTTCGGGCTCGTCCCACAGTTCTGGGCTCATGTGAGCGGCGTGCAGTAGCGGGGCTACTTGAGTACCGATTGGTATCGTGAAACCGTTTATGGTAACGTCTCTGGAAGGAAAAAACAACAAAAAAATGGTCAAATAACGTCCGGAATCAAAGCTGATCCGTGGCATATACTAGAATATAATTATTCGAGGGGCTTATTTATTTTATTAAACCAAATACGACTCGAGAGATTCTGTTTTAGACCGAATTAGCTGGTTATACGCTCTTTTGCTCGACTCCCTCCCGGAATCAAGTGAAAACGGGACGCGACGATTGCAGTGACGAACGCCTCGATTTTGACCGCACGTATGTAAAACGCTCTTGTTGCGATTCTAATAGCCGGACCTCTAATAATCCGTCGTATCGTTTATATCGGATTTATTAATTGGTGAGAAACTAATGGCAGTCGGTTAGACAGTTCGACAGGCTTTTTCGTTCGTCCGACGACTCCACCGTGCTCTTTGTCCGAACAACCGCGCGAGAACGGTGTCGTCGACCTCGAGGTGTGCTAGGTGGGTTCCTGCGCCCGAAAACCCGGGATACCGCATTGCTTTCACTTTTACCTCTCCGCGAATTACCGCTACGCCTGATCGAAACCGACACGCGATGCGTTATTCGTGAGATCGAAGAGTAAGAGAGAAAAAAAAAATTACTCTACGGAGGACCCGCGACGATTCGTCGAGATAGCACGGCCCGCGTGATCGACCGAATCCCCTGCCATTTCATGAAGGGGACCGATATCAAGATTCAGAAGTAAAATAAGAACCGAGTGGTAACGATCATGTCGAGACCACGAAATATCGAGACTCTCACAAAGAAAAAGATCGGAAATCGAGTATGTCCTGTTTGAAACTTGAGCTACTCCACGTCGATCTTTCGCACATTTTTGTAACTTCGGTCATCTTCACCCCGCGAGTAATTTAAGACTAAAACTGCGCCTTCTCTAAACTCGTTATCGATCGACAGGGATGCTAAGCGAACCATATTGGCCATATCGGAGCCATAACAATGGACGAGCAATAATGTGAATACAAGGTAACTATTAATTGATCGAGTGAAATGAGATTTCTGCTATTACTCGACTCTACTCGTAATTTCCAATTTATTTAATCGTTTTGTTGCTCTCCGATACCACATAGATCGATTTTAATAAAAGCTTGCAGGCTTAATCCGTAATATTGAAAGTGTTGTACAATGGAAAATCACAAAATCACGTACGTTATTAAATAGGCGGAAATAAAATTACCGATTATAAGACTAAAGTGATTCGATTGTTGCGTCAAGCGGGCTTTTCCAAGACTGTTGTATTCGAATTAAATTTAAAAAAAGTGTTTGATTATAAATCGCGAAAAGAACATGGCTGAACGATATAAAAAATTATGCGTTTTTAATGAAAACTTGGGATTCCTGCGTCACCGAATTCGAACTCGTAATTAAAAAAAAAAGACGAGATAACTTAATTTTATGCCCTTGTAATAATTTGTTAAGGAGGAAATATCTTTTTGAATAAAAAAAAAACTAAATATTCGAGATGACTCGAGACTGTAGTGATTAGGCGAGACAAGATCCGAGTCTCGACAAGTCTCGTCTCGTGGCATCACTGGACTGTCACGAGCTTTTGATAAAATTAATTGCTGACGCGAGTGAATTAAAATCAATATCTCGAGTAAGCCCGAGGGAGATTTGCAAAGCCGACTGACCGAGAGTCCATAATCGCAACGACTCGGGTTGTTGAACTCGTGTCTCTAAATTGAGATATCGAGAGACCACACGACTCGAGTATACCAAACGAAAAACGGTAGCACGTTGGAAAAAAATATTTTCAAAAGTTGTCGATGAACTTGCGTGAGAGCGCGAGAAAGAGATTGTGTATGTTGACTCACCGAGTTGTAGCATGAGTGGTGCCGAGTGGCACAATGCTCGAACGCCTGAGAACCTCGAGTATCGTTGCTTCGGTTATGGGAAGGGAGGGCTGATCCGTCAGTGAGGGCATTCGCGATCTTCCGACCACCTGGTCTAGTTCTTCTTGCACAGCCTTTGCCGCTTCAGGATTATGCAGCATGAAAATCACGGCCCACTCGAGTGTCGTCTTGACGGTTTCCATACCGGCGGAGAATAGGTCACCGAGTATTTGTTGCATTTGGCGATCTGAATCATGAATAACCGAAACATTGTCATGTATAATAGTAGCACGAACGATTTCGTTATTCCCCGGAAGTATCCGTTGGGTGATGAAATTTCAAGTCGAGTATCATTCTTACCGTGATTTTTGCCTTCGAAAAGCGTAGATTCTCTTTCCTCGGCCTTTGCATTCTCGATCTCCAGGAGATAGTAGTCAACGAGGTCCCTCATGTTGTTCCGATCGAAGGTCTTGCGATGGTCGTCGATGGTCTCTTGGAAGAACTCTGCCATTTCGGCGCGATTCTTCGATATCTTGACCCTGACCCTCTTAAGACAGGGCATGTAACGCATGAACGGTATGAAGTTTACCGATGCCATGCTGCCGAATAGCTTGAAGCCTTCCTGAATGAGAGTCATGAACCTATCGAACCTCTTGTCGTCTGGCTGGAAACGGACTCCCATTATGATCGAGCAGATGACGTTGCTGACCGACATGCCGAACGACGATGACAGGTTGATCGGCGCACCGCGTTTCGAGGACAGAGTGCGCATTAAATTCTCGATCTCGCGCTGCAACACCGAAGCGAAGAAAAAACTTAGACTCTCCGGATTCATTGATCGAATTGTACGATTAAAATTGACGAGGATCAGCGAGGATCTCCGGTGATTCGAATCGTCGAAAGACTCACCATTATTCTCGATTCCATGACTTTCTGGCCGGATCCTATAAACGTCATTCCCAAATTTCTGAGCTTGTCGTGTAAGAATCTTCTCTGATCCTTCCACATGGCGCCATCGGCATTGATTATACCTGCAATGACAAAGAATTAAATTGTTGATCGGATCGTCGAAATCGTGTTAATCAGTTTCTTCGGAGTGTGATTATCGTGCCGCTGAGCGAGTTCCGATCTGATCGGGGAATTCCCGCAATTTTGCTCATCGATATCGCACAGATACGCGGCATAATATTATTTAGCAACGATCGCGAGTACAGGCTACGTATTTTTGGCACAAAGTAAAATTTGCACTTTCAGCCAAGAAATTGCAAATTCGCGTTATTCGACGATTACACAAATTTTCGAAAAAACGTATTTTTCCAAATATATTTGTGCGTTCGATATTTAAAAAATTTTAAGTGCAAATAAATAATATTAAATACGACGCAGACTTCTGTTATTTTCTATTTTGAATCTGGGTGGCCGTCGTTGCCCTCCGTACGACGCGCACCTTTCGGAGGACCGACGGTACGCGCGAGATCGATCAAAGTATTATCAAAGTCAAAGATACATGTCGAAGAAAAAAAAAAAGAAATAAAAAATTAAACAAACACTCACCGTATCCGCCAAGAATGTTGATGAACTCGGTGCGGGGTCTGTCGGTGAATTCCTCGCGTCTAAAAGTATCCCTGATCAACCTGTAATCGCTGATTACGACGACAAGTTGGGTGCCCAGTCGGGCACTGAATACGGGTCCGTACTTTCTCGCGAGTTTACTAAACACCAGATGAACGTGACCGTTGATGAAAGGCATATAGCCGAGAATCGGAACGCCGAATGGTCCGGGTGGCAGGGTGCGCATATTGATGAACCACTGTGCCAATCTGACGGTAGCGAGGACCACGAGAAACACAAGAAGGGTGTAGAGGACATCGATCTTCGTACCGCCCATCGCCTTCCACGTAAAATGTGCCGCGTGTTCCACAAACATGTCGACAATTTTTTTTTTCCGTTGATCCGATACCAAACCAAGCTCCTAAACAAATGGACTTTTGTCGTCTTGATCACAATTTTCGTACCACAGTTGTCTATACTCTTCGGAAACGTTCGGAGGAAATGTTTATAAGAAATGTCTCCCTTAATCGATAATCCGAGGGTTGTAACCGAGTCCTCGATAATTTTCGTGGATACTCGTTGCGCTGTATTCCTCTTGTTGATATTAAAGAGTCAAGTGAAACTCAGCGCGCGATTTTTGGTGTGAAAAAAAACGATCACCACCGAATTCGCTGCACCGTGTGCGAGCCACGAGAGAAATGAGTGTATACTAACATACACCTTCTTGTCCTTGCTGTCTTATATAGTGACTCATCAGCCGTAGCCAGCGTCTGGTTGTGGGGTGGGGCGTGGGGAGTAGTTCGGTGGGGGCAGTATGGGTCATACGTCGCGGGACGCTCGCTCGCTCACTCGCGCTTGATCGTGGACCGGTGCATGCGGCCGGTGTTTCGCGGCGATACCTCGCCGCTGGCCGATGCTCCCCGCGGTACGGGGCGCAAAGGCGGGTTCGTCGACGTCTCGTCTCGTTGGCCAAGAACCACGAGGCTCTTCGGGGCCCGTGGGCGGTGGGGAAAGCACGAGCTTGCGGAGCCCGAGTGGGGGTTTGCGCGCGTCGGTGGCGGTGGCGGTGGCGGTGGCGTCGGTGGCGGCGGTGGTAGCGGCAGCACCGGTGACAGCTGCCGCTGCACAGGGGCCCGGACGACCCATTCCAGTTAGGTGGGGAATACCCGCCGCCGGTGCCGGATCGTCGTGCGAACGGGATTGGATCGTCAGGAGACGATCGCGGCGGCTCCGCAGAAGTCGCTCGGCCGCCCGACGCATCGGTACCGACGAGCTCGCGCGGCCGCTTTACTTCCGTTCTTTGACTCGTACATCACGATCTTGGAACGATCGAACTCCAAGTCGACGCTGTTACACGGGAAGCTCAAATATCCTTTCTGTATCAAATAATATTAATTTATTGAAAATCGTTGAGTTATTTTTCTCGTTTCGCGTGTAGCGCCATTAATACTGTAACTACCGATCGATCGTTTATGTTGATTATTTAGAATTATCGTACACGAGAGATCAATTTAACTATACCGTCTGCATTTATATTATATTTTAAAGAGAACTACTCGAAATCTTCAGAGTCGATTTTGGAGTTTCGTTTAATTCGAAGCATGTCTCAATTTACGATAATCGTGCGCTTGACTGTATGCGTGGTTCGAATGTTATCAATGATCCCGATGTATGAAAATCAATCGACACCGTACCGGCGAGAGTCGCGTGACTCTCGAACGGAGAGTCCAAAATTGGAAGCGAGGCTCGACGAACGAGCCAAGGCTTTTGAGGCAGGTCGTAAAGAAAGAGGGCTCTCGATTCCCTCGATGTATCGCGCATCGATAGCCCCCGGAGAGACCAAAATACTTGTCGAGGCGATCTTTCAAAAATTATCCAACTGCCCGGCGGTTCGAGTTTTCCTGGTCCAGTGCCAAACGATCGAACGTACATCTACGCGTCCGATCTACCTGCATCTTTGACTCCAGCGGCACCTGTCGGGTCAACGACCCAAGCGATTCCCCCTTTTCCAATCGGTCCCCTCCGCACTGACCCTCCCTGATGCTATTCTCACTCGATTTTCACGTCCCGCCGATGCAGGCTCCTCAGCGATATTCGATCATCGACGGAATATATTATATTATATCTAGAATAATATTAGAGAAAGCACAACCGCATCGGTCGAATCTGCGGAGTTGACGATCGTCGACATTGCATTATTGACAATTGCAATAAATATATCAGTTGTATTTTGGGCTCGAGGTGGATCGTTTCGAGCGCTGCTTCAGGAGAGCAAAAACCCACGCGTGACCCATTTGGGCATATTTATTCGACCGGTACAGTTCGACCTGTCCAAATATGGGGAGCTTTAACCACGGGTACTCGCTCGACTCTCGTTCCGAGTGCACAACACCGATACAGCTCATGAACGTCGCTCTGTACAGCACAGGTGAGAATAATTCTTGGCATTACATATAGCTCTCCGTCTCTCTCCTTCTCTCCGACTGCTGGATTAATGTTGTATCGAAACCGTCGTTGCGCTCTCGAAATCTGCGAACGATCTTCCGGTCTCCGACCGCAAAGATCACTGTAACGAAGAATAATCTTCTTCTTCTTTTTCAGCAGGGAATGAACACCGTACTCCTATATATATATCTTCGTTAATAATTATTCAGACAAATTTGGTTTGATAATCTTTTTTTTTTTTCTTTCTTAATATTTATTAACAATGTCTATGAGCTCCAAATGTCCTATTTATTTATTTATTATGTTATTACTATTATTGTTATATATTTGAACCAACAAGTTATTGGAAATTTTTCTTCCAACATTTTTAGATAATTCACTCGATCGGAATAGTTTATTTTTCAGTTGACAGGCATATTTTCGTAGAGTAGCAGGTGTAATATGTGACGCAACGGTGAAAGTGAAAATAAAGTAATTTCATCGAGTGTTTGGCTCAAGTACCGATCGAAGAATCAACTTCTCGGAAAGTCGCGTACAGCGTCGGTGAGGATTTTCAGGGGCGTCGGTCGGTAACAATGATCTACGAAAGTGGTTCTGTTCAGTCCATCTCCAATAGTTGAATAATCATTTGCGACTGTCGTTCACGAAGACACGTTTATTATCTTTAATCAGAGGTGGTTGCTACGTGTTGGAATACAGGGAACTCTTCTCGCTTGATTGTACCATTCGTTGCGATCGTCATCCGTCAAAAACATTTCGCCGAAATCGGGAACCTCCCCATCACAGTGGAACGTGCAACGGAGCACGAATCGAATGAGAAGACGACGATTGTTGGCGCATGGCGTTATCGACATCGTTGCACGCAGAATATTTTTACCGTCCTATCGATATCCGGGGTCGCGTAAACTCGATCGTGGAATGTTTCGCTGTGCCAACCAAACTCTGGTACTCGTCGATGTAATCGATTTATTACATTTCGAGTAAATGAAAATTTGTCGATTCGATTACCAATAAAGGGTTGAATTCTATAAATACATTTTTGACGAATAGCATTTTTATTTTAAATATAGATTATTTTAAATATAATTTCTGTACAAACAAATATGAATTTTAGTTAAATGCAAATGAGTAAGCGGGGTTCATTCGCCTGTATATGTACATACGTATGATGCGCATCGCCGGATTAATTTTATCTTTATGGCCACGAAACGATGAGCAAAAATTAAAACCCGGGTCACAGCATCTCCCACCACGATTGCTGGCTTTTATCGGACATCGGGAAAGGCTATAATTATCAATAGGCCTACCACGCCGCGAGTCTAATGATTTATACGAACGACCAGTTTTATTTTTGACGGTATATTACTGGACGAGGAATGCAATTGATACAAATCCAGACTGCGATAAATTATTTGAATTTCCGTATGAACAAATAAGCATATATCGATCACAGACGATCGTGTGACGGCGATTTCACGAATCGGCTTATCGGTGAAAGCTAATATTTATATAATCTAGAATCGTCGAGGGTTCGTTGACACGACGCGACGTCACCTTGAACTTTGTTCCTCTTAACCCCTTGAGTGTCGTTGATATTTATATCGAAAAGTATATCGATACTCAAGGGATTAAAGGTAGTACACAGGTGAATCAGCCCATCCGTGTTACTAGATTTCTTTAAAAATCGATGGTCAAACACCAAAGGATGTTTAACGGTATTCTTGCTCGATTCTCAGGTCCAGAATAATTCACGGTAGCAATTTCCAAACGCTGTGCCGTCACCATTGAGGGGAAGGTCTTCACCGATGTCCCGTACCTCTCTTGGTTTCGTCGGGGTTTGAGAAGAGGCAATTTAGGTTCTTCAGGTTCTTTCTCTCTGTATTATAAAAATATCACGCTGCTATCGCCGTGTACAAGGATCGGAGAGACCGGTATCAAATGACACGTACTGCAATCACAGACGCTCACAGAGACGATCCAAAGCTGCATAGTTATTCGATTAGATAATATATTCAATTATAGAAATTTTGGAGGCAGGCGTCAATGGTAAGGGAAAGAGAGTTTCAATGATAGATACGAGGGTGCGAAACCCTGGTACTTAAATCGTAACGAAAATCCTGTACACGTCCTGTACACGTCGCCTACTACTTATCAATTATGCTTTCATTTATCATAAATCGAATATTACCCATCTCCATTGAGATTATTTCTGTAATTGGTATGTAATTGAGGGTCTTTACGAATTTATTCTCTTTCTCTCAACGGTCAACGTGAGTAGACGATCGCTCTGATCCACAATCAAACACGTAAAGACGCGTATTGATTCGTAAGGTGCCTGACTTGATCGTGTGAATTAAAACTAAGCCACTATCAAGAAATACTTGACTTATGTAGAGGTTACAATTGTTTGTGTATGATGGTTGTATGATAAGTAGACTAACTTAGGACGAGAACTTTAATAGGGCGGAGTCATTGGTATGCGTTAATATTTTACATTTAACGGGTGGCCCGCGTGTTATTAAGTAGATTGCGCGAAGGTCGCGATAATTCCGACTTCGACTCAACTAAAGTGACATACCGTGCTCCATAAAAAAAGAAGTTGTGCAAATTGGTTTTCAAGAATATCATTTGTTTTAGAATTTGTACATAAACCTTGATAAATTTGATTTTTAACTAATATTTGACAAGAGCAACAAGCTTATTCTTAACCTAACGATTGAAGGTATCTTAAACTATGTCGCAACAGTATTTTCTTTTTCAATTTTTCAACATATTTATTTATTTTTAAATATATTAGGTTTATTATTTTAAGAGAAGCCATTAACTATTTCAAAACTATTTAATATCACGTAGAGTATTGTCGTTCGATAGAATTAAAAAACTACTGAGATGGTATTTCTCGATTTAAGGCTAAACAATTTTTCATTGAAAACTTAAGATTTCGTCGATAATCAATTAGATTATTATTATTTTTTTATAGCTGTGGAATAAAATTAGCTGTCATTGGTAGTTTCCGAGATATTCATTTTGTATATCGATAAGGAAATTGAATAGAATCGTATCGTAAGAATTATTTGTTGTAGGGCCCACGACTTTTCGATCTTTTATACATCGATTTAGCTAACATTTTCCAAAAGAACTAACGGTGGTCAAACAAAACATTTCTTGTATATTGTATATTTAAAAGTCACTGTTTCATACAATTTTGCATAATTCAATTTTTTTACTCGATTGATGCGATTATGACGATTAAAAAATTTCATTGACACATGCAACCAAATATTTTGTAGATTTTTAGCATAATAAAAAGACTCTTTCTCGAATAGAAAAAATTATTATTACATTTTTCATTAAAAAAAAATTAAGATTACGTTGTCTATAAAAATATTTAAAAAATCTCGATAATAATATTTAATACAATAAGCTGGAACTTTTCTGTCGAGACATTTATTTCTGCGACTTACACTTTTTGAGATGCGTTGGTTCGAACAAAAATGAAAGCATTTCCCAAAAGATTGAATTTTTAAAAATCTCAAAAAAAATCACAGAAGGTGACTTCGAGTGGTGCTAAAATGTGATCAATCGTGGGATATAAGATATTCTCAACAAAAAAAAAAAAGCATCTCAGTCGATAGAGAATGTCCGTGTACGGCGTATTGAGACCATGAGTTTGTCAACATTTACAATTAGACGATAACATTATATCCAATTATTGTTTATACAAAATGAATTATGTCCATTCCTGCTCTCGATATTGACACTCGATGAGAGCATCGGTTATCCTATAACAAATTCAGACGACACGACGTGCATATCGTCGAACCCCGTGGATTCATCCAAGAGAAAAAGTAAAGTAATAAAAAATTATATTTCTCTTGGGTAAAGGTGAAAGGATTTATAGTCACCCGTCTGTTATACCACGTGCTAAAATGATGACAGCGACGAAATCAAAGCTAAAGAGCTTCGTTGCTTTTGGAAACGGAATGCGTCGGCAAGCCGCCCTATTTACGACAGCGAATTAAACCTTCGGAGACGAGGAATATTTTGTTGGTAACGAACAACGTATCCTACGTTCTTGTCGTTTGTAACAGCAACGCGCTTGTTTGTCATACAAAACGAGTCCATTACAAAATAAAAGAAAGTATACGTAGGTGGCTGTAATAAATTTATATGGCGCATACCGCGCATCTCCCAATCTATTCGTCAGAAAATTTTTCACGCTCTTGGCACTTCCGAAGAGGAACAAAAAGTTGTGATATTTCGGAGAAAAACGTTTTCTCAACGCATCTCGTTCTTACGGATCTCTCGAGGTCTTTCGAATCTCCTGTAATCAATTACCCTAAATTTCGTGATTTTCAGTTGCTGGCTGCAGGATATTTTATCAAGTCCCGTACCACTTTGCTCCGTCATTCTCTACTACCGATAATTACATTGAGTCACTTGTAAAATGCTAGGGGACAACACAATTTCTGTGATAATGCGTAACCCTCGGTCTTTAACACTGACAAATTCAGTTCGTAGTACGACTCTGCGATTGACTCTTATCGCGGTTCACCGAGAACGGCATTTATCAGGGATATAGCGGATGAATTACAAGTGACGATGGATAGCAAGTCCGAAGCTACGAGAGTTTGTCGCGTGGAACAACAGTCTCCGCACTGAGATACGCGCGAGTGTTTGCGATACGTATCAGCTGCGGTATCGCATATTTCTTGAACGGACCTGCCACTGGAAAAAATCTCCTTTCGTACTAGGAATTCTATAGCTTCGACGGAATTAATTTCAATGACCTTGATAATGAAATATACGCGTGCCGTTTGCCGAGGCTGACGTACTACGATACAATTGTCGACGCACGAGGTTATAATTGGCGCGTGTTTCGAGATAGTCAATTGTAACGAAAAATCGTGGAAAAAAATACGTCAGAGATAATCTTTCAATTCGAAAAAAATTATTTTTTTTGCACGAACGGATCATTCTTATTACGAAAGATTGATTTTACGATGGTAAAGACATGAGTACATTTTCCATTATTGATATAAACAACTGTAATTAAACCACGTTATAATTACATACAAGTGAGAAAAATATACAGTTGATCCGTACACATCGATTCCGAGTTTCGTGTAAGACACAGTGTGACTCTGTGCAAAAGGAAGAAGAAAACAAAATAGACGAAACGGCTCAACGAATGGAGTAAGCGTGAGGTTGAAGAAGAAGAAGAATTTAAAGGAGCAGGGTAAGAAAAAGGAGAAGAAGAAGAAGAAGAAGAAGAAGAAGAAGAAGAAGAAGAAGAAGAAGAAGAAGAAGAAGAAGAAGAAGAAGAAGAAGAGAAATGGTCTACGCTCCGTCTGAGCGTACGTCAGAGGTGAACGACCGTCCATGCGGAGGACGCTGGGTCTCGCCAGAGCCCGCGTTCGTGGCTTCGCTCCTTTCAATCGCCGCGGAAAGGATCGAATGCACTTAAAGCCTCATTGGGCCGTTCAACTCAGCTACCGCTGTTGCTGCTGCAGCTGGCCCGTTCTACATCCATAAGTAACGAGGACATTAAAACGATCCCACCATTGCCCGAGCGCTACATATATACTCAATGAACAATTATAAAACGGTACCATATGTCGTACGAGCAACAGCAGCAGCCATCTCTATCGGTAGTCTAAATCTCTCATAGCTCATAAATCATATACCCTCGTGCTCCATCGTTCTGGTATACGCCGGTACGATATCGATAAAAACGATCTACGTAATCGTTCGCAACTCACACTTGAGTTACCGCTGCACTTTCGCATTGTCTTGTCTATTACAAATACTTGATTATCCTTTACATTCGAATGAGCGAAGGAGGTTGAATCCAATCGAATCTATCATTCGTCATATGATTTTTTTTGCGTCAAAGACACCGGTATTACGACTGCTGCTTTATCGATACTCATTTCTTTTTTAATCTTTATACGAAAACAATTTCCGTTCGTAGTAATAATTTTACCGGATTATCTCGTACCTGACACGAGTCCTTTATTTGATTAGCGATGATAAGAGAAGGTGGAGACTGTGGAACGTTTTACTTTGCGGTATAAATTCGCGATATTCTGTGTCAATTGAGCCTCTTTTTTTTTGCGCGTTCGATTCGATGTTTTTTTTCTTGAATTACCAGTTTGTAGTACAGCGTAAGTGGAACTTGTACGATTCTTTAAGGATTTTTAAATCCGGTATTTTTCAAGATTGTTTGATTTTTTTTTCAATCGAGTGTATACAAAAGTAATGATTTTTCATCTACTTTACAATGCCGTCGTAGACAATACTTTTGCAACGCTGAGAATTCTATTTTGGCATTACTTTAATTCCAATTCCAATTTTAGTGTTCGGTGAAATTGTTAAAAAAAAAAAAATCAACCTCTTTGGCACTTGTGATAGTTGTGTAGTGAAAAAATATAAATCCACGTTAAATTGTACAAACCTGACTATTATTTTGTCGCAAATGTTTGTCAGTGTACGAGCATCCGGTAACCGGTAATCTCTGTTGATCATAAGTAACTTTGCGTTACGTTTTCGTCATTTTTTTCTTCTTCAGCTGGATAATACTCGAATTATTTATGGGGTTGCGCATAGTTTTAATTTATTCACTGCGCAACTATGGCAAGTGAGAAAGTGGGATTTTTTTCACAGTATCTGTGCACAATGCCGAACACTTTGTAAAAAATTTTGGCACCGAAATAAGAGGTTTGATGTTTTTTTTTTCACTAAAAATTGGAAAGTAGATGAAAAATAATCAACTTTTATACATTGACACGATTTTCGAGCGAGTTAATATGTCAAAAATACACAGAGTTTTATAAAAACGTATCTTCCATACGGTTGGGTTAAAAAAAGTAAAAAAAAAAATTGCAAGAAATGGATCAGTTGACAGGGAATGCCTCGTATACAAGGATGTCCTATCGGATTTATCATTCGTAATCGTATTTCTATTGAAGGCGTAAATATTTCAACTGGTGTTTTATTAACACTGGCTTAGTCTTTTCTTTGGTAACCATTGTTCTCCGTTCTTTCGACTTTATCTTCCTAATTTTTTCAGTCATACCAGTCTCGGATTTATTGCACAGGAGGGAAGGTACTTGATTTATTTCGATACACGCAGTTGCTGCACGTGCGTGAAACCGCTCAGATCGTTCACACTGTCCGTTCGATATTCCTCCGTATACCGTAAAACATATCTTACGTTACCTCCCACGCATATGCAGCGCAGCAGCACGCCGCACAGAGTCGATACACGCTCACCCGGTATGCGCAATTTCTGATTGTTTACATACGAGGGCATTGCCCGGATGTCGCTTACCTTAGGTACATTTCGACCAATACCATTATGACTACCAGCAACGAGCAAGCAGCGGGAACACCGTCACCACCACCACCATCGCCACCAGCGTCAGAAGCAGGAGTGGCATTCCCTCTACGTTCAGACGCGACCAGCACCAGTATCGCCGTGAACCGCATTCACCGTCATTATTTAGCAAGCACGATCGACTTTCAGCTTTCAGCCACCTCCGCGGTTAGCCTGGCTTCGAGCCGCGTGCCGCGACTCGATGAATGCTGCAGTCCCTGCTAACGAGATACGCTTTTATCTGTTACCACTTAAATTAGTTGTGTATCAAATTGAAGCTACCATCAAAATTGACATCTCCTACGCTCCGCAAAGAATCTACCGAACCCGGCCGCCCAGCAGAGTGCTGCTCCTTATTTATTTATTGGTGCCTACCGCTGCTGCTGCTGTTGCTGCTGCCACCGTAGCCGCGCTCGCCTTTGAGTTCACTGAACCTATTGCGCTCCATAGAGCACGAGATAGCAAAACGACAGGAATTATTCTATCGTTGAATCTTAATGCGCCCGGCTTATACTATACCGCCACGTGGACACTGTCAAATAATTGGCACTCATAGTCTCGACGCCGCCTTTGATATCGGTACGAATAATTCGAGGATCGAAACGCCAGTGGCCCAGTGCTCCAACCGACAACTCGTTTACTGGGTCAATCTTTGTAATTATTCTCTTTGACCGGGAGTGCAGGCACGATTCTCTCGTATTGTTCGATTTACTAAGGGATTGACAGAGTGAGACGGTGCATCGCAATGGCACTCGTGTGATACGGTATTCCTTTGACAAATTGCTACTTTTCTTTACGTGCATTGTCAATTTGACCTTCGCGGTGATCGGTGACGACATAAATTTTCAAATAATATTTTTTCCTTCGATCCTAACGTTTTTCCTATTCCGATATCAACAGATTTTTCGACACGAAGTGAGAAATCGTTTGCCGCCTACTCTCCATTCATATACGTTATCAATTGTTATCGATAGATAATAATCGCTGGTACACAAGTATTCGGTAGATAATTATCATTCGGAAAGATCTTGCGATTTCTCATTGTTATCTGTTGTATAGTCATTTTTTTTTAAATCGGCAGAGTTAAGAAGAGTAGAAGATTTATTACAAGATTTCGCTCTTTTCTAATCACTCTCTTTCTATTGTAGATAACAATCAATTGTATACCATACTGATTATAGATAATAATTTGATGGTACCGCGACTCTTCGTACACACTGAAGAAAGCCGGTGGTTTTATAAGGCGGAACTCAGCATGAACCGAAATTTAGACTCCTAAACATCACCTTAGTCGGTTAAACTACGTTATACGGTTAGCTCAACTAGTTTACCGTTAGTCTCGCTATATCCAACCTCAAGCGCAGTCGAGCCAAATACATTTCGGTTATTATCTTTGGTTCGATAGATGTATTGCAATATGTGCAATTCAATACAACGGATAACTTGACACGAGTGATTATTATCCAGAGTTATTGTTTTTTTTTTGAGGCAGAGTCAATAATTGAATGGTGATGGGTTCGAACATTGGCGACTTACGAACCACATGAAAATATCTGACCTAATATTTCAATATTTCGTTCATTGATCGGAAGATCTCGTTTAATCGATACTCGTTATCCATCGTATAAAACTTTTTTATTTCGATAGATTTAGAAATCGACTCGTTCTTGGTTCAATTATCTTTGACCAAAAGACACAATTGTTCAGTGGAATCCTCATCGTCGCATAAACTATAAGAAAATATATGGCAATGCTTGAACCGTGTCTCTCGAAAAAACGAAAAAAAAAAAAAAATGTTTACACGCTTTCAAAAGAGCGTGTCGCGTATGGGGCAAGGAACGCGTCGCAATCTCCGATCGTTAACCCCTGCACGCGCCAATTTCGAGCAGACCGAAATCTCGTATCGATCCAACGTGTTTTCGTCGAGAGAACAGTGGATCAATATTATTTGGTTCCTGTTCCCCGAACGCCATATTTAAACTGTAATCGCTCGTCGAGAAGTTATCAAAGTCTGACGTTTGCCGAGTTATAAGCCAAGACCGCGGGGAGAATTCGAAACTCGTAACGCGTGTCCCGCTAATATACAGGATAACGATACGTATACATATATTACACATAAAAATCGATGAGGCGCTGCGCGTCGTGGAAGAACAGAGAGGAACGATACCCTTCTGCAATATCTCCTTCTTACATAACGAAGAATCGAGAGCGGGCGTAACTTGTTTTTCAAACTTTTTCCTATCGGAAAATGAACAATCGCCTTGGTAAATAGTAAAAACCCCTGGTGAGTCTGGCGGATTATTAATATGTTGTCTCTGACCTTTGCCACGCGTCTAATTAAAAATGCAGTGCGGCGATCATACTTTTAACAGAAACAGGCAACATAAATACAATGTATCCACAGTCGAAGGAAGACACGTGAAACTCGTTGTATCGAATTATCGCTCGTCTAAAATAGGATATTCGTCATTTGGGCCAGCAGCGTGTACTACGATATATTACTCGTTTTAACAAACGGAGAAACAAATGTGGGTCATCGTCCGTTCGTGTGCGACTGGTACCGATCGACTACCGATATACCGACGGAGTAATGTTTCGCGTTACAGATAGCCTACTCTTGAAACGTGCTCTCGACATTGTAAACCACACGAATAATCGTCGTAGGTACGCTCGACGTACCTTAGTTCCCTCTTTTCTTTTTTTTTTTTCCTGCTGTGCTCGCAGCTCCCCTTCGGGTTCTGGTTCGAAGCAGGACGCGTCACTATCGGGTTCGACCAAGTTTATCCAAGTCACTCGGATAGACTTGGCATTCGATGTTTAGCCAAATGGAGAAAAAAGGTAGGAAGTTCTTTCGAAGTAATCGCATTAAAAAACGTGGTATAATACCATTTTGACAAATGTCGGATACACACATGTCGGTTCCCGAGAACAAACTACAAAATGTTAAAAAATGATATTTCATCGTCTACATAATTTCTGGAACTTTTACTGTTCCGGGTAACTGACGGTTCAATGAGCGCTTATCGTGCACAGAAAATCATTACGAATATCGTGCAAGTGTCAATACACGGGGCGCTTATAGATGTATATATATATATATTTTTTTTTTTTTGCAAACTCGATTAGAGGGTTTATTCTATTTTACATTATCCGAAGAAATGAGAATTGAACACGGAACAGGATATGGCGGACATATTTGTAGACGGTACAGTATAGTTCTCGCATATAGACAGCGGTATAAGGAATATCGTAATAGTGGCAAAGAAGAAAGGCATCGAGCAGAATCGGCCCGACGGCGCTTCCGAGCTTTCCAACTGGTTTCGTTTCTAACGGCTAATGTTCGTTGGCCCGTCTGTGGTTTTTGGTACTCCGTTATTTCTCTCCTGGCAACTCTCTTCTTTCGTCTACTGGTATCTCTCTTTCTCTCTCACTCTCTCTCGGTTAGGCTCTGAAAGTTGCTCTTCCTCGGAGAGACCGCTCCGTTTATTTATTTTTGTCTAAGGAATTGGGTCGCTAAAAAACTGCCCTCGACACCGTAATCGAGTCAAGTCGGTCATTCTCCGGTGAAGAAACGGATCAATTTTTCATTTGAAGTAAATACTTGGAATTAAATGTAGTCTTTTCAGTGTCACTGATTCCACTTGTGTCGGAAGTCATTGAAATCAATTTTCACGAATACTCTGACAGATAGTTACAGTTCTTTTTTTCATTTTTAAAAATACTAATCGACATATTTATATGTTTAATAATAAAAATTTATTATTAATTAACAAACGGTACTTTTTAATAATAATGAAAAAAGTTCGCTTGACCCTCGCATCGGTATCCACACCGTGTCTCGTTAATCCACAGTATTGAATCAGCTTGAGGACGAACGAAGTAAAAAAAAAAATGAAACAACAAGATCGAGGTTCCATCAAGTCCATCGAGCATCTTCTATCCTCAGAGTGATTGAAATGCGCGTACAACCTAAAATTAATTGGCTTATTATTGCATTCGAGCACCGACGACGCGTGCTCTCCTAGCGAAAACAGCATGAGAGACGAGAAGAGCATGAGATTCGCATTTATCCTAATCGATGATAATTGCAAAGAATAACAAATATCCAGGAGCTCCTTGGCGCGATGGTAACTCAGACGCTCGAGTCCATTTATAAAAATAAAATGACTGCCTTGAATAGTGTCCTCGATACCGAAGCAAGTGATACAAAATGAACAACGAGACAACATTTGTAACAAAAAAATCCCAAATAATTCCTAGAGAGAAAGAGGCGAAGCGCGGAGAGAAATTTATTTGGCGATTCGGAAGGATCTTCGGTCAACTTGTACACCTACGAGAGTCGAGGATACACAATCAATTCGCGTATCTCAGGCACGCGTTACCGTGTACGTGCGTGCCCGCAGAAAACGTACAAAGCGTATCGAGTTTGTTACTTGTAGTATCCGCGGGTGAAGGACCGAAGACAGAGCAGCGAGCAGTTCCCTGCATTGCGGCCTCCCAGACGTGCATATATGTCAGCTTGTAACTATAGTAATAGAGACTGTACGCGTACGGTGTACGTACGCGAGGACGGGTACTCCCTGGAGGACCACCTCGTCGAGGTGGCGGGTTCGTTTGGTCGGTTCGGTTTTATACCCGTTACCATCACTGACCACTGCCAACGGAGGGTCAAAGACCTCGAGGGGACTCGTTGTAGCCGAAATTTCGAAGCGCTCTCTTTCACACGCATACTCACACGCACGCCTACGCGCACGCGCACACATACTCTCAGCACGGACGAAGGACCGCGCATACCTTCCCATCAACCGAGCAACTATCGCGTCATTTTCGTATAACACGTTTTTCGTTTCTTCGTGCACGGATATCTTCTTAGGGCGCTGGTAATATCTCGATCGATGGATCAGCCGTAACCACTGCGTCGACACCGCTCCATTACTTCGAGTGCTGCTGCAGGGACTATTTGTTACAACACTTGACTCCTCAACCGTTAGTAGAAATGAACATAAATTATGTTAACTTGCACTTTTTTTTGGTATCTTGACAGTGAAATCTTTTTTTTTAAATGCTTTTTGGGAGATCGGAAGGAAAAATTAATTCAGTTCGGGAGTCGTGCAGTCGCCCGATGAATAGAGGAAAGCCGTTGATCCATACGCGTATCGTCGACCGGTAAAAGCGGTTCGATGAATGCCTGTTACGCATTGCGTGAACATTGTACCGGTATTCGCATCGTTGTGATATTTTTGTAGCAGTTGTCGAATGTGAATGGGTCAAATTATGTAACGTAACTCCTTCCTCGCACGAGGATGACGACGATCGTACGCACTGATTCGCATTGTCAATATCTCAAATACGATTTCCTTGTACGCTACGTCAGCTGAGTTTGCCACTTTAAATCGCTTCGGCAAGCTCCGGGTGTAGCTGGCCGACGGCGATCCGATAAATCGCATTCCTGTGGATATATTTTCTTGCGCTGCGATCGAGCGCGTGTCAGATGCGTCAATTAATAATTAATAACTGTAAAATTACCATCGTTTAATACTAGAAACGCCGTTACCGAGAAGCCATGATATTCTGCTTTTTTACTTTATTTTATTGCGAATTTTAATGAAATTTTGTTTGGTTGGATCTCATATGGCTGATTTTTCGCTGAGAGAATTTCAATGTTTCGTTTAATTTGTTTAATCGAACCGGGGGACCAAAAGAAAAAGCTGGCTTCCAAAATGACATTTTTGTATTTTAGGCTCCCGCTTCGAAATTAAAGTAAAATATCCGCTTAAAGCTTTTTTCATCGAAAAAGCTGTCCGTGATATACGCGGATTGTCATCGGAAAGTCTTTTTCCGAGGATCCGCGGTGAGTCAGCTCGCAGGGCGAGAACCAGCCCTCCGAGTCGCATTGCGCGCCAAACATTTAGGTAAACGACAAGGCGGTGGGCTCGAACTCCGGTGTCAAACTCGTTGTCGATAAAATGTCACGATCCGGTTTATCTCCGTTGCATTGACATTGCGCTGTTCCAGAGCTACGGCGTTCTCGCGGTTGTACATACACGCGTGCAAGCGTGCATCTCGCACGCTCGCACCGTTATACGCGTTTGTCGTCACATTATTTTCTCCTTCACTTCCGATATCCTCGAGATATCGACGCGACTTACGAGCGGGTCTCCTACTCTCGATCGAAAAGTAACAGTCGGACGAGTTCGCTCCTTGAAACTTAAACAAATATTACGACGGTCAACGGTACACTCGATACACTTAAGTTTCCGAGAGATTTAAGGGCATCGGGTAGTCGCACGTATGTAATATACGCATGGACGATCGGTATATAATTGACACCGGATGTGCGATGCATCGTAATGACATTTGGTAACGAATTGTCGTGGAAACTGTTAAAAAAAGCAATCGCATTCGCGAAAGAAATAAATAAATAGACAGAGTTGAAAAGTAGCAGGAGAGTGCTCGGACGTTTATTCCTCGTTCGATAATCACGAAATTTATCCGCTCGGTCTAAGAAACTTTCTCTTGAAGAGTACGTCGATGAAAAATTCCAATATACCGTCGGTGAGAGACTCTGTATAGAAGGTGAAACATAAACGAAATGTTTAACAAGGTAATAAAATGTAAAGGAAACTAACGAGGACGCGAGGAAGGAAGTTTGCGCGCGAGTGCCCGAGATTCAGCGGTTGTATCGCGATAAGAGTCGAGCGATGGCGAGGGGTGTGCGTCGAGTGTCGCCGCGCGGAAAGAGGAAGGTGAGTAATCGCGGCGTAACAGAGAGACGACGCAGCGGCAACGGCAACAGTAGCTGGAGCGGCGGTGGAAACGGGGACTCATTGAAAAGTAACCGGAGGTGGAACGATAAGTTACACGAAGAACCGTACGATTGCGTACCTTCGGGCCACGACTTAGCGAACGAGTAACTCGTTCGCGCTCACCCGCTCGTTCGCCCGCCTCGGCGAATAACAGGTGAACGACCGGCAAAGTGGTGTAGTAATATCGCGGAGCGCAAAGAGTGCCGCCGAAGCCGCTTCGAACCGATCGTCCTTCGCGTTGCATACGCGACGCACACGCCTTGTACAGCGTCGTACGTCGTACGTACAACATTCGCGACTGATGATCCATAGGCGCGTGTAACATTTTTTTCTTCCAACGATAGGTCGCTTCGTTGATTGACTCCAATTAATTGAATTGACGAGATTTTTCGTCGCGTTGAGAGGCCGACTATAGGGATGTTTAAACTCAATTTGCTGAGCTCATTGCGCCATAATCGTACTGCAATGACATTTGTATGTAAAATACATTGGAAAATAAATATCTATACGAGAGAAAAATCGTCTACAGATTAAATAAATCTTACATACGTGGCATTCACTGTCAATTTCGTCGATTTTTTTTTTTTACATTTTTACAGATTTTTCATAATTAATTAGATTTTATTACTTTATTCGAGAGCATTGTTTCAGACTTTTTTCCCCCAGAAACTGAGGAATTGCATTTATTTGAAAATAACCTTTATCTTGAAACAGAAAAATATTAAAAACACAACGTTCATGTTTATCGTAGCGTCGGAAATTATTATTAAAATATTTCATTATTTTGAGATTAATTTTTTAAAATACATTTCCTTTGATATCAAACTCTTCGTTATTCACAATTGACAGTTTGTTACAATTTTTTTTATTATATCTTTTATATTTTTGATTGTCGAGTCAAAATAAAATTTATCTAAAATTCGTTACATCAGTTTCGTGTCAAGTTCTACTCAAAGGCAACTATTTTCGTTCAAACGTATCAATGCAATGAGATTTAAGCACTTACAATTAGCTAATCTCCTTATCACGAGTTTCTTATATTTTTTAAACAAGGATGCAAAGAAGAATCTTGAACATTAAATGTTTATAGACAGCTACGGCGAGCCAACTCTGCGTAGTCGGTAAGGAGTACGCGGTGAAATGAAATTCACACTTTTGTGAATTTTCTCTACGTTAGCTTTGTGTTTATATTGAGAAAAGAATGTGCGAGATTCGTTCTTGCACTTTGATTTCCAACCTTATTTGACATTGTATTTTTCTTCCGCAATCTCTCCATTCCAAGATATAGATGATTTCTCAAGAAATTACAAGTCATACGTATTTCGAAAGAAAAAAATCTGAGATTAATAATAAATAAAAAGAATGCAAGGTGAAACCTTATTCAATCATTTTCCAGCTTTGACAATGTTACTTCTATGATGAAATATGTTAATTGATTTTAGTTTTTCCATATTGGAACCTTCGTTAAAGATGTAAAGCAAGAAAATAATTAAGTTGGAAGCAACTTTTCTCGACGTTTTACACAATTTTTAGTATCCTGACACAAAAGGCATAGTCCGCGAGGAAGCGTAATTTAACAGAACGAACTGCCAAGTTGCATAACAGAATTTGGCTGATTTACATAATATTTATGCGGTTAAATAAAAGTGGTTCAATAGCAAAAATATTTATTTCTCTTGGGGGTACTGGTTCTCCTTGATGTTGATGCAAATTTTAATTTTGGTACAAATAGCTCGACGGATGTAAAAAGTTTGAGTATTATTAACGTCCGCTCCGAGCAAGCGAAAATGCAATTGATAGTTTAATATAATCGGTAGGGACCAAGACGAATGTATATGTAATTAGCCTCTTTGAGAGCAATGAACTTTAGAAAAACTACACCCCGTGTTATCGAGATACAGAGATAACGCTTCAGAGAGAGAGAGAGAGAGAGAGAGACAGTGATGTTGGCGACCGGGAGAATGCGGGGGATCAATGAGGTAAATCACAATATTGGGCGAGCTAGTTGAGGTTCTCCTCAACATGCAAATTGGTTTGAAAATTTCACTGGGTCGTTGACCGAGCAAGACTTGGCCCACTGTACGCACTGAATTAGAGTTACCGCGCATATGTATAGCTCGATGTATATACGTACCGGCATTCGGTCACGTGCGTTCTTGACTATGCTCTCTGTTCGGCTAAGTAGTTGGTTGATATCGTTCTGATGGACCATTATCGACGTATCAAAAACGAAGAGAGAATATTACCGCATAGAAGTAGAACAATTGTTCAATAATATCCTTCCCTGCAAAATATGAGCGAAGGTCAATTGAATCGAAACTCCAAGTCGTTTTATTCGACTCCTGGTTGCTCGATGACGAGACCGAAGCTACCGATCTGTCATCGGACGCTTCGGACGTATGTTTAGTGACAACTTGTCAAGATTTACACTGTTTCCTTCCTGGTGGAGGTAGCTTTGTTTTTATGAAAAAAATTTTGTCGAGATGTTCGTGTGAAAACATTTTTAATTAACTAAAACGTCGAGAAAAGACTTTTAGAAAATATATCCGCGTGTCTCTTTACTTTTTAATAATGTTGGAAGGCGGTTTGTAGAAAAATAGGGCAAAACTGTGGAATAAGGTTGCAAAGTAGAACCTCCTTGCGCTCTCAAACTTTTTTCTTGCGTATCTGTATTGAATTTATAAATTTCTAATAAAAACTTGATTCAATACGGAATTAGGTGAGAAAATTACGAAAGGATGGAATGAAACATATTAAAATATACGAATTAAAAGAGAGCTCTGCATGGCGTGACGTACCTAGTTAGCCACACGCTCGTGATCTATAGACCGATTCACTCGATTTGTTTCATTAACGCTCGATGCCCGACGCAGATACGCAGTGGTACACGATAAACGGTGACGGGACCCACGAATATATCATTCAGAGTAATTTGTCGGGCTGCTGTCGCTCGTGCAAACGCAGCAGTGTGCCGCGCGTTCCAACGAGTCGAGTTCAATGATCCCGTGTCATGACAATCATCGTTCAAGCTCGAGAGTTTGGTTGCAATAATGTTTTATCATGCGGACCTTGCAGCTTCATTTTCGTCGGATTAATCCGATCGATCATCCACGCTGTTCGAACATTCGTTCCATCTGGAAATCAACGGAAATTAAAGCGAAATTAATGTTGGTGGACCCGCGGAGGATACCACGAGGATCGGAAATAGGACGAAGCGGCACGACTTTCCAAGTTCCTCGATCACACGCAAGATCATTACGACGAATGAAATTCGTTCGTCGCGCTTTATTGAGGGGGGGGGGGGTCCGAATAATATAATAAAAAGTTCGAAAGGTTGAAATATCGATTTTTTTAGTTTAACTTGACGTTGATACGAATGGTAAGTCACGAAATATTAAAAAGCTAATCATTCATGATTGAGAATAAAATTAATTTTCACGTGGTTGTGGCTACCAGAGTTTCGATTCTCTCATTACTTTTTAACGTACTCTAGTTGTTCATTTGTTCTATAAATTATTATTATATTAATCATGCGTTTGAGAGATAACATTTTATTAAAGAGAAAAAAATAGTATCATCTATGGAAATTCATTTAAAAAGGCTGCAAATTAGAGCCATACACATTGATTTCGCATTAATATTTTCCACCTTTTACAAAGATTCCTCTATGAGAAAGTATGCTGATTAACTTTGGATTGCTCATCAAAAAAGCTCGAAATGGTGAAAAATAATAAGATAGCGCCTGAGCTATCGCATTCGAATGATAAAGAAATAGAAAAATAAAAAATGTTTTTAAATCTCACAGTTCAAATATATTTCAACGAAAATTGTAACCAATATAGTTATTGTTACTTGTTGCGTAACTAGTGTAAGATATTTTTGATCGATTACTCGAGTGATTCTCAAATTTCAGACCCTTCGATCTACTTATAGCATTCATGAATTAATTAATTTAATGTCTTGTATCAAAATTGAAGGCTTTCATGGATTTTCATAAAATTTTACATGAAGCATAAAAAATTAATTTATACGACTAAATGTAAAATTTCACAAAATCCGAACCCTTCTACCGATCTTAACCAAGCTCGAATATTAATTGAAATAAAAACACATTTAATTTTAATTGTACAACGAAATCATATTATCCCTTCGTGTACGTGAGCCTCGCAACTTATTTCGTCGGTCGAGGTTCGCACGACGTTCAAAACTTCATCTAGAAACGCAAATAATTCTCTAACCCGACTTGGTTCAGATATGGCTCAAAGCTTATTTCAAAACGCAGCATGTTGTGCAATTAATATTAAATTTTTTGGAAGGCTCGTTCGTTCGCTATCAACTTACAACTGGCTAAAAGTGTGAATTTAATTAATTTTTATTCTCCTTTCTGATTACAATTCACTATCAACGATTCACTTTCATTTGTATTACGAATATTGAGAACAATCCAAAGTCGGTGAGTATTAAACTCTTTTACGATAGTAGTTTTTAAAAAATATTGCTATCTCGAAAGCTGTAGGACATGTTAATGTGAATTGAAAATAAAAAATTGAATGATCTCTGATGCGCAGGACTAAATTTTTTTATAAAAAGCAAAAAAGTCCTAATTTTTTGTTCAAAGATAACCTTTGTCGCGTAGTTCTGGCGGGAGGCCATGTGTACGTGTTTTGACGAGACGGGTGGGGGGCGCTCTGATTGCGATGGACATGGAACGGTTTTGCACATACATACACGAACACTCCTGGGAGTCTCTCCTCCTCTGTGTGCATGAGGCGGAGCTAAAGTTCAGTTTTATAAAAATTATTGTCAATTGAAAGCCGAAGAGTTATGGATAATTCTTTTTCCAGTTTGGTATACGTTGATTTTTAAACGAAATTTTCTATCTTAATCGACAGTGAAAATCGTGAAGTGTATTTTGTTTATAACAATTAAACCACACGGTCTTTTTAAACTTTTTCTACGATATTCTATAAGTGAGGCCGTGAAAAAAATGGGGAAAACACAGACCGAAGAAATAAAAGACCGCGTATAAAGGGCCGAAGTACAAAAAGACGGATGGAAATGAGCGTTGAGCGTCATCCAGACATGTGTTCGATATTAATTATATCTCGTTCCGGTCCATGTATTCAATCCTATTACGCGTGATTTAATTCTACTGGCTCGGGTCTCTCCAAGCGCTTTCGATATATACAGATTAAAATATAAAGAATATGAGAAAATATATAGAAATATATAAGGGATAAAGTTAAAAATATATCAAGTTCCCGAAAAAAGTCAATTAAATAAGGAACAATCCGAAAAAGATATGGAGCGTTTGGCCCAATATTTCCGGTTCACTGTCCGGATCGCTTGATCCTAATTGTCCTCGTATATCGAATATTTCACTACGTTACAATATATATATATATATATATAAACGTATACTCAACACATATATACACAGATAGAACACGATAAACTACTTGAATAACTGCCGCGGGCCTGCCGCAACCGTAGTCCTGCGAAAGCTGCAAGTTGGCGTGCGCGCATCAGCATTTTTCGCAATCGTCAGCGCCGGAAGTAGGCTATAAGGCGTTAGCGAGCAGGTCGTCACTGATCATCGATGCAACGGTTATGACCCTGTATCCGACAAACAAATTAGCGATTTTTTAAAATAAAGCCGACCTCGATGTAATAATTTAAAAAACGCTTGTGCAACTTCGACCGAAGGGTGAGCTCTACAATACTAGTCGTACCTTAACGTGTATTGTACTCGTACAATACATTCTTTCGAAGTATACATCGATTGCACACGTCAACAATATATTTTAATAGATGATCGATCAATCAAAGATTTATACAAATATACGTGGATATACGTATATATGTATGCTTTACGTATCTGTGATATATAAGTAAATATCTTTAACGAATGTATCTCTTGTAGATTTCAAATATACATTTCATCTCATACGTATGCAAAATATCTTTACATCGTATACCAGAGATAACCCCCCGTATACATTAAGCATTATACAAATATTTCGTAGCCACCGTGTAGGAAAACCTAAATAATCTAAATAATCTAAAGAGCCAAAAGAACTTGGGTTCGAGTGTCCCTCAAACCCAGAGTCACAGATTTATTATAATACACGTTGGCGGCTGCGAGATATTTTTTAAATACAGTGAGATATCTTTGCGTACGAGAAATGTAAGATATATAAATCTTAAATGGTAAATATCCAATATGTATCCAAAATATCCAAAACTTATCGCAAGATATTTGTGTACTCTGCGATAATTTGTATATTTTGGATACATATTTCATATATAATTAATGTATAATATGTATTGACAATACTTCTCGTATATGTATATCTAGCAGATACTCCGAAAAGTATACTTTCCAATATTATTTATTTTCACGGGGGTGTATACCGTGCCTTTTGAAACGGCGAGAGGAATGACGCGAATGTAACTAGCGTGCACCGGGCAGCTATGCGATACCACGTTGTATACGCAGTTAGCGATCCGAGATCAGCGCAGTATGTGATCATACATCGACCAAGTCCTACTTTATTAACATATCGATTCCCTTACTGCGCGGAATGCCGTACCAAACGTACGCGACCGTCGTAGCGCGAGAGTTATTACAAATTTATGATATTGTCGGACGCGCTGCGGCTGAGTCTCGCTCATAATCGCTATGACATTCCTTGGGAGTCGTGTGCGCTGACCTCTCCTTTGCGCATTTCTAGTATACCTGGCAAATTCTAGCACAACAAACAATCACGATATCTTGTTCGATACTTTACCGATTACATTGATATATTTTTTTTTTGCTCGCTATTTAAATTTATCGATAAATTCGATATCTCGAAGTGCAACCGTAAGTAATCACAAAACGAGGTGTATTCGTGTAAATGAAAGCTCCATTTTTTTATAAACAACGGGGGTTATACTGTACACCTTGCCGGTGACGGAATGAGTGCGAGAGAACTGGCAAGTACACCTGTCGTTCCACAACGAGCGTGTATGCTCGCTGGCTTGTTCGCGTGCCAATAGTTTGCGCGCGAACGCGGACGTACTGCGTAGTACGTTCGACACTTATTGGGGACAGAGACGCGGGCGGGCGAGTCGCTACCGCACGAGCAAATGAAGAATCGTTTGCTGGCTATCGTGACATAACCGATTGCACGCCCTCTCGTTCACTCGCTTCGATAGCTCGTCGAGTGTACGTAAACTCCGGGTCAACTGGGTGGGTGAGCATGTTGCGTTTTCGTTTAGGGTATTGGCACCGCTGGTCGACAACGTTTCGCGTTTTTAATTAATTTTTTTTTTACATCAACATTTATTTAATAAATCGATTTTTGTTACAGTTTTTGGGACAGTTGAACATTTATAAGAATTTTTGTTTCATCATAAATATCGATAAATATGACTGAATGTAACAAACGAAAGAATTTCCAAGCGACCGGACCAAAACTTTGTGTAAAACTTAAGTTTAGACCAAGGATTATCGCACAAGGTTTATCGTAAATAATTAAATCAAGATTTATGAGATTACTTTTGGAAAACCATTTTTTTTTCATCCTAACGACACGAATCGATTGATGGAAATGTCAACAATCAAACTGAAAGTTTCTATAAAAGTGTACGCTCAACATTAGTTGGAATTGAGTTTCCGTGGGATTGATAACGAGTATCAAAAGTTATGAAACTTGTTTTACAGATTTCGTCTCACGTGAATTTCGCGTAACCAGTGCACTGGCTCGATTATTTTCAAATAATTTCTCGTAGGACTTTTTTTTAAACAGTTTCAACATTTTTTTGCATACTTTTTTGTACGGTTAGTGGGGATTTGCATTCCATTGTAGCTTCTTTGGATGATAGGTGACCGATTACTCTGAGCCGCGTATCTCGAACGAACTGAGTAATGACGATTTCGTATTATCCACGCGATCGATTTATCTTAATTCGTATTATCATACAGAGTCCATTACTTGCGCATCGCTCCCGGGGGTTGCACGACTCGCGGAGCCGTTCATGTCATACATTTAGGCGTTATCACAGGTTATACAAATTGTTCTGATAACACTACGTGCGCCAGGGTCCGTAACCAAGGTATATGCGTGACGTTGCTGGTGTGGCCGATGCGGAGGCGAGTGATATGCGTCAACGTCAAGTGGTTGTTCGCGTCTGTTGTTTCGAATTTTATGCAGTTTACCTTTTCCGGTGTTCTCCATATCTCGTTGCACTGGTTATTTGGTTCCAATCCAAGAGCAGGTGGCTCTTTGGTTTAACTTCTTGAATCGTTATAGATTCGATAATATGTGGCTCGGGGGATAAACAAGATCTCTTAACTGCGTTATCTGCTTTTTCATTAACCCAGATGCCCTGGTGCGAAAGTATCCATATTGGTTTTACTTCCTCATGGTTAAAGGTAGAGATTGTTCGTTGAATTTCTTGGATTTTGTAATCATTGCTATAGATGTATTGAGTTGCTGGCAGGGTTGATTACGAGTCCGTTACAATTGCATTTTTCGTATCATTAGTATCTGGGATAATTTTCGGCGCTTTAAGGATACCGTGAGATGTTCATAAGAGAATATCGCCAACAACTTTGGTAACCGAACCAAGATTTCTCGTACGATTGGACAGCCGGTTTTTCCAATGATGATCGACCCGTCGGTATATGTACGAAAGGGTAGTCCACGAGCTTTTTTATTAAATTGTTTTATAATTTCGAGGTCGTAATGCTCGATCTTGCATCGAACTGAATATACGCAGTGAAACATACATTTAAAAAATCACAATCACCGCAAAGCAAATTGTTGTTGTCGGTCCTCATAAGAATCTTATTGTTCTTTATTTGTATTATTAATACAAATTACATAATATATATATAATACAAATAAAGAAAAAGAACAGAATCAATAACAGAATAATAAGAAAAAATAAGACCAGAGAAATCAGTCACCAACGATAACACATTGGCTTGCGGACAACCGCTCGCTTGAAAAGGGAGTCGGAACACTATTGTTTTAACTGTATTATAATGGACTTTTAATAAAATAACTTTGAAGAGGGCCTCGAAAAAAGGGCGGAATCTTAAGGAAGTTACACAACCCAAGATCGCCAGTCGCCGAAGTTTTTTAACCTAATAATCTTGAACAATAGTAACTTAAATATTAAATTCTTTTTTAAAAATCGTATACGCGATGGAACTAAAATATGTTTTGCTGCCATAGTTAATTCCAATTTATTTGCATCCACTGATTTTATCCACAAAATTACTTTCTACCAAAAGCACTATTCGCTTCTGTTTGCTCGACGATCTTTGATTAACCATTCCGCTCCTCTGTTTCTGATTCACGAATCCTAATTCCTTTGAAAATAGACTAAGCCTCGGGAGATAATAGCTTGCTTACTCCTTCAATTCATCAAATAAGACTAACAGGTCGGCCAGTCGAGCAATCAGACTCGTAAACTTTGTTAATACCATTGACCCTTTCTACTATACTATGGGCCCCTTCTCCAGAGCTTTTGACTATTTATTATTATTTGAATTATTCGGAATTTGAAAATATTCTACATTTAAATATTACTCGACGAGTGATCAGTAATCTCGTGTTGTTGTATTATTAAAAATGTTATAAACTGCCGTTTTTTACATGAATACATATAAGAATTTTTCTAACAAAACTTTATTGGCATTTCTCGCTAAAAATCGGGTACATAAACTTTTCTTACGGTTACGTATGGAGAAAGCCACCTCCTGGTCCTAACGCAACTACTTATGATTCTTTGGAGTTTCGAGTGGCATCTTCAGAATCAGAAGATTGCGGTTGCCATACGTAGCTGTAAAAAAGTATATTTACCTGACTCGTATCGGTGAAAGGCTCGTCTTAACGTTTCATAAACTATATTTTTAATCGTCGACACATATTATTTTTTCTCGTATGTCAAACGAACGATATAATCCAGAGTCGTGGCATGTCAAGTAAAAATTAATAATCAAAAGATAATGAAGATAGTCCAACATTTTTATATAAATTTATTTACTTAAAGAGATGAGCCAGAAATATTTGATAACTTGTTTTTTAACGTTTAAAGTTTGAGTTAAGTATAAACAATAATTTAAACGAGTTGAAATAACCAAAATATCCGATTCTGCAAAATATCACACTGCACTCATAATCCCATTTGTATCACAATTCTGTCTCTGTTCGCTATCATTCTTCGTCTTTAGATGATACTTGTGGAACAACATTTAATGCATATTATTGCTCACGTTATTACTTGTATATACAGTGATTGACGAAACGGTGGCAGATGGGCTTATCACTGACACCTTATCGTATTCGCACAATGATTGGCAGTGTGAATAAAAAACGATGAACGAAAACTGGTCTTTCCGAAATATATAAATCAACGTACCTTCGATACGTCAAGTGCTACAACATTTATCTTGGTTCCAATAAAAATCTTTCGAACTAATACATTCGAGTGTAATGGACAATTTATTCAGAACGCTCCAAGTCCATCCAAGTGTAATAGATTGTTGCGCGTCTCGCCGGCATCAGGGATTAGTTAAATGTACTTGTCTATAATGTTCATGTTCCCTCCCTTTATGCGCTTTTTGTCACCTTTAAAAAATCTGAATTTCGTAGGTTGCGATATCGAAAATAAGACTTTCTTAATCTTTTAATAATACTTTACGGCCCATACCGGTCGATAAATGTCTGTTGATCAGATATCAAAGCAAAATCTTGTCGCAAACTGATAAGAGAATTAATGTAATAAGAAACCAAAAACAAGTGCATAATAATCGTTGAGACATAAATACCGGAGGTCACAAAAGATTGATACGTAGTGCCCTATATAGAACGCAAAGACTCTGGCTGTCATGAGGAAATTCGTCGTGCAGAGCGTATCACCGAAAAGAACGTGCCAACGGCACGCATTATTTGTTTCTCATTTCGCGAATGTGTAACGTACTCAACGATCGCGGCATACGCGATAGCGTTACCGCGTTACGGTATACAGTGTATTTTTATTGTCTTTGGGGGGGCGGGGGGGACCATCGACCCCGCGCATAACTTGGGTAAAGGAGTGCACCGACTGTTGCAGGCATCACGGACGCGCGAGTACGCGTTACGTATATATCCAGCGGCAGCAGTAGCAGCAGCAGCGGCAGCGGAGGTATTTGATACGCGCGTCTCGTCGTTGGGACGAGAACTCGCGTACAAACCGCGTGAAAACGCTTTACACCCCTCTTCCACGGCGAGTAATAGTAAAGCGAGCTGAAGCGTGGATAAGTATACAAACACAACTGCCGGACGATTGTAAATCTGGCCAACTCGGTAAACGTTTGACCATGATCTCTTCTGATTTATTCCACGATTTTTTATGGAGCGTCGGTGACAGCGGAAAGCGGCATATTTAAAGATGTAGTCGGTTCAGTTAACAAACTCATTTTTTTGGAGCATATTTCATCGCACATTCGGTTGACACAACGAATTAAATTTACCCGACGATTAAAACACGCGGCTCGTTGTCGCGACAAACCATTTTTCTCGGAGCGTATGGAAAGTAGCTCCTGGGTTTTCGTTTCGTTTCTTTTCTTTCTTTCTTTTTTTTTGCAGAACCACACGGCTGTGCTCTCTTAGCGCGATCACTGTGCAATGTATGGACGAATGGAATTGGCGCGGCTCTCGGAACATACTGCGCGAACGCTATCAATCGGTATGCAAACCGCGATCTCATTCGTATACGCGCACGCACGATCGCGCTGCACTGCTACCGCTGCTGCTGCTGCTGCTTGATTTAAACCTTCGAAAGGACGTTGACCGTTGTCGTACGAACAGCAAAGGAGTGAGAAACGATCGGAAGCCCCGATGCCCGGGGAAATCCGCGAGAGCTCGAGCGGAGCTTCGACTTTTGCAAACATATCATTTCTCAAGATACAAGTCAGTCGTATGCTATTAAAGTGGCTCGATCACGAGAAGCTTTCCAAGATTTGGATTTTAAACATCTTACGGAATTGTACCAAGTCGATCGATGTTTTAAGTTTCAACGACATTGATAGACTATACCTCGCTGTCGATTGTTGATCGCAGCCAACGCTACGCAATTTATTACTACGTAAATACCGCGAAGTACGGTCATATATTTTATTACCACGATGGTCGGCGACTCACCTTGATAGCAGAAGATAAAAGAATTTGGCAATCTCGTGGGTTACGAGACCCGCGATTCATAATTAACCTGATCATTGTACACCATATTGCTGCCTCAAAAAGAAGGTTTTGTTTTTCTAAATGTTGGATACTAAAACAAGATCTAAAACTTAGAGTAAATTGATTTAGAAGAGAACGCCTGTGTGCACGAGCCGGCACGTGTGTCTGTGATTTTTATTGTCAGCACTCTAGATCCCGCAATTTGTTAAACATCGGGAACGAATTTGGTACACGAATAGATTATTGAACGAGGTTTGGGTTTGAATTTGTCGTAAGCGCAAATTTTGAGATATCGGCCTATAATTTCCTATACGAATGGACTAAGATTGAATAATAATTGGTATATAATTCAGCGATGATCGATCGAGTGGTTCAACTTTTATAAGTATTACAATTTCTTGAAAAATATCTGTAAACTCTCGAAATTTTGTAAATCCTGAGCTATTTGAGTTATGGAAAAAAAAAAAATTCGAAATTATTTAGATAACAAACACAAATTTTGGTTGACAAGTGGGATGCGATTGAAGCAAATTTTGTTTAAATTGAGCCAAGAAATAGAAGTTTTATAACATTTTTTCGACTCGAATTTTTAGACTCTTAGGCCTATAAGAAACTTTTAGACCTATCGAGCTAAAATTTTGGATGAAACTAAAGCTGCTGCTCTCTTATGTTCAGTATAACTTAATTAACAATTGATACGTTAAGAGGAGTGATTATAGACATGTAAATTATTCAACGAAAGGCACAAAAGTGTTAAGCATGTATTCTATCGAATTTCTCTGAAATATACAAAGAAATTCGGATTTTGTGGGATTTCATATTTTTTGAAAATGTGTATCGGTGATCGGAGCAAACGACGAATTATTAATTTAATGACAAACTAAAATTTAGGAAACGAGAGAAGCACTTGCTCGTGATCGTTATTGAGTGCAACTTTTTTTTGTAAATTAATGTTTCAACAAAAGTTTTATAAAATGTTTTAATTATTCTCAGTGTCAGATTGCTTTTATCATAAAAAATTTCAAGTTACCAAAGATAGTTCGTGTACACGGTGAATCAACTTTGCAAAAAGCTTCCTCCACGAGAAAACCAAAATTGATCGATATATATTTTTCACAGAAGAAGCCTTGTGAAAAGTGCAAAGAAATGAGGAAACTAAATTAGAAAGGTTTTACATCGAAGGCTTGTTTTCCTTAAAAATTCAAAATATTCGAATTATGTTAATATATACTAATCGATCGATCATTGATACGTGACTTGACCGACGGTAACACAAGCAGTAAACGCTTTCCTTCGCTGTCAACATTTTTACAATAGTAAAAGAGTGTATAATAATACTAGCTTGCGTACGGAGTCGAGAGACTAAATAAAGGCTTCTCTCATCAGTCTTGAGACTGTCTACCATTGTAAGTGCGAACGCGACGATATTTGTTTTTTTTTTGCTACTGGCAGTGATACACAGAAGCATAATAATAATAATAATAATAATACGTATAGATATGTGCTGCGTAAGATGCGCATCCAGCACCTGGCAGCTATCTTTGCAGGCAGTAGTTTCGACCCCGAGCTCGAGCTGCGGTGCCGCGCTTCCTATTCGTCTCGGGTTTCTACAACCGACCCTCGTTTCTCCCTCCCATTTCTTTTATTTTTATTTTATTTTTTTGTTTTAATAACGCGCAGTTATATGAAGCTTCAAGGATATCGCGCGACGCTTGTGTCTGCATGCGAATGCGAATGAAACGTCAATGTTGGGATAATAATCCCGTCAGTCGCGGGGGAAACGACCCCTGCTGAGTATGTGTGCGAAGTATAATACGCGCCTTTCATTTTTGCTGTCCATTGTAGTTGCGTATAAACTATTACTATAGTATGCATTGTAGATATGTATAAAATATTACTGTAGTATGCAACATTTGCAATTTATCGAGGTCGACAACCTTTCAGAGTGGTCCATAGCTAATGTTGTAATAATCGTAAGTATTTTATACTTTTCTATAATTAATCACGAGTCTTTCTCACATAAAAGTCATCATGGATGACCGACATTCGACCAAAATCTATTAAAAATAGTTATTTCATCCAATAACTATGAGCAATGAAATCATTCTTGAGATCAATTCCTTGAAATTGTTCATAATTATTCTAAACTTTAAGTTTTTTGTGTACATTTTTGTTAGATATTATTCATCCCTCATTAACCGAGATAGTAATTTCGATTAAATTGGATATGTTTAAGTTGTTGTCATTATACCTTCGGTAGGAACAAGACAAACGGGAGTCCAGTTTGAATTGATGTAAGGGAACATGCTTTATCTCATATTATTCTCAAGTTTCCTCGGTAACTAACGATCGGTAGCAAAAAAAAAAACGGAATAAATTTACTTTTAAAATCGAATTCGTCAATATAAAAAAATAAGATAATTTGCGCGTAGATTTGTGAATCTTTGGATAAGATGTAGTTGCGAGAGTAGAGGGCGTTATGGATATTAGCCACGGTGAATGTATCACCGCGCCTCTGGATCGAGAACTTGTTGCACGTAGGATTTCAAGTTGGAGCCGCTAGCGACGTGAGATCAATGCAATAAATTGCGTCATATTACGTTGTACCTTTAGTTACTATATCAGTTTTGCGACAAATCTGTCAACAATCTTACGACGGTACGAGGAAAGAATAAGCGACGATTCTCTGGAGCAGTTCACGATTTGTACACCTTCAACAATATTTTTTTCTTAACAGTTAAATGAATTCGGTGAGCAGGATTCGTCTTATCGATTGATAGCACATTTTTTAGAAGCTCCAATGACACCTACGCGTCTCGCGGCAAAAATGCCAACACGGCTCTTCGCACGGATTTCAATTTCTTTGACAACCGAGGGAACGTTGAACTCCATTTAAGTTTCTTGCCAGACCATGCGGTGCCGAGGACGCTGTGTCGGAAAAGAACAATCGAGCTCGAACGACGGAAAAGGTACGGGTACGCTGATGAGAGTAAGAAAAAACGGAGTAACGTAATAGTCGTGTTCCGTGAATGCTTGAGTAAAAAGAATTTAAAAAAACGAAGCGGGGGTATAATGAATGTGGCTATCGAGAAAATTATGTGGACGCGGTGGAAATAGGTGATGACCGATGATCTAATTTAAGTAAATTCACGGGCTAAGGTCATCGTAATCGTCAACGCGTTGATCAGCCAGCTGGATAACTGCCTCCCAGTGGGAGATTGCAATTGCCTCACGCGCCAAACGATTCAACGGTGGAAACTCTACACACGGGATCACCGTAGCTTTCCGCTGCGCACACAGCAGAGGTAAGTAACACGGGTCGTAGCCCTCTCGAGCGCTTCACCTCCAGCAACTTCGTACGCGGGAGTACCGCTGCTGCTGCTGCTGCTGCTGCTGCTAATCACACTACTCTGCTCTATACGCCGCTGAATATACGAAACCAGCATTTGCAATCTCTTACCTTGTTTACGCACGCCGGCGCACACTGATTAATATGTGATCAGACTAATTTGTATAATCTGTGATGATGCGTAAAGAGCTTTATACATAACTCGAGTGGCTCAGCGAGCCGCGCTACCCTGGCAAGCACGGTGCAAACACCGAAGTGTGAATTATCATACGAGAGCGAAAGATAAATCGATCGCGTGGACGGTACGAGATCATCGCGTAACTCAGTTTGCGCGGGACACGCCGCACAATAGCGCTAGTTACGCAAACAGTGGCGTTGGAAAGAAGATATCTAGCGCTTAGGTAATCACAATGCACTTTGATGTCTCAGAAATTTCAAAGATTTTGCAGTTTACCAGATATTAATGTCAGGATACTTAAAATTATCTAAAACTGGGTGTGGAGGGTCTGTTCGAATCTCTTATAACCAGAGACCGATAATTGAACTATGGGGCCGAAATTTAGAGCATCGGAAGTAGTAGTTCCTTATTTTATTTTAATTCTAAAATTCATATTTAAGAAATTCGACACACGTATAATTATTATTTTATCCGAACATCTGTAAAATTTCAGGGAGATTATTCGGTATTTTAGATATTTTTATTGAAATCTGTACTTTTTACACGTTACACGAGAATCGGTGGCATCTCGAGGCTAAGGTAGGTAAATGTAATTACCTGCCTTACCGACCAAGTCGCACATTCCGAGCGGTTCATATTGGCATATCAATGAATTTAAGGCGTTCCGAATAAATGTTGTTTCCAATATCAAACACTTGTGGCTATTGACATATCGAAGGTTCTTCGTGTATTTCAAAAAGACCAGTGTTCGTTCGTCGCTTTTCATCATATACCATCAATCACGATGTTTTTTAAAACTTTAGTACAGCCTCCGATACACGGTATGCCACCTCTCGTTGTTACGCAACCGTGCTTCTATCGGGCTCTCGTCGTTGACTCTGGTATGGTTCACTTCCCACCTCGGTGGAAGGTCGCAGGTAATTTATCTCCCCGACGTAAGGTTGCCGAGTGGGCGTCTGCTGTATCGGTCTTACCCCAGGTCAGTGTCCATGCGATCATTTTCTCGTCAGTCTTAACATTTGTGACACGCCTGGCGCCCTCCGCTATTGTTTCTATCTATCAAAGCGCTGACGACTTGGTAATTTATTATCAGTGTTCACCGTATAATCTTGTCGTCGACGGTCAACGGAGATGTCACCTTTTTATACGATTCTCGTATTTTCCGCATTCCAAATGGGTCTAAGACCAAAGCGATGACCAAAGATCGACCTCGCCCTTTTCCCCTTGCATCGCGTACTCAACGAGTCGGTGAATTAATTTGTATCCAAGCGCTATCGAGTTAGTTCGTGCCAAGTTAAAGAGTAATAAAGAAAAATTAAAACCTCCTCATGACGTGATACTGCTCTGCTCGTAGGAGACGCTGCTACTATTTTTCCCGAAGGTGGGCACTTCTCGGTTATTCGAGTTTTTTATCGGATAAACGTTGTGGATGGGAAATTTGTCTGCATCATTTTTTTTTTTTCATCTTTCAAATGCAATTTGTGATATTTGAAATATAAATAAATAACTTTTTTTTTCAAAGATGTAATAAAAAGAACTTAACTTTCGTAAGATGGAAAAAAAAACTAAAAATGGTTTAAGTAATTGTCTGTCTCGTAGCTGAGTTAACCGAAATTTTGTTAAGGGAAATAAAGCCGTTGGTTCGAACAGCGGACCCAACGAAAATGCGTCAATTGACGTCAAACAGACGAAACGCAAACTCCTGTATTTTTGCCGTGTGAGCAGTCAACGGTTAAAAATTATTTTCCGCAATGCTGATATACGATAAAAAGAACTTTTGATCGTTCAATTTTTATCAATTCTTCGGTTTACGCACATGCACACAAACACACGCGCGCGCGCCTACACATTGACACTACGAAATGTCACATTCTTGTATACGCGGTGACCGTTTTCCCACACACCGACTCTCCAGGAGCCGATTCACACGATCGCGGTTCTCTCCCCCTTGATCCGCCACATCGTTGACGTCACGACCGCGAGTAAGTCTCGAAAGCATAGTAGCGAAGTACGTATGTGTGCATGCGTATTTGGCAGGATACTCGGCTGTCATTAATCACGTTTTAATTTTATGCGTAGTAAACAAAAAATAAATAAAATGAGCTGTTCGTTAATAAGATAAATTTAATTCGGCAAGCTTCGATCGACGAAGGCATCAAAATAATGAGTGACGGATAGTCGGATGATAAAAAAACATTTTCTATTTCTTAGTTATCGATGCAAATAAGGGCGAGGCAAATCAGGAACCTCATCATCGATCCTCATCATCAGGAATCATCCTCCAACAAGCTCCGCAAAGAAATTTTTGACGTATATTACGATGAAAACTTTTGACCACCATTCGAACAGCCTCTGCGAGACACTACGGAAGAAATATCAAATAATATTTTATTTATTTATTTATTTATTTATCATTTATTGACAAAATTATTTGTTTGCATATGCTGATTATTATTTACTTTTTTGTCGATTCGTGGAAGTCAGCCGGATGAAAAATCGGAACAAGGCATTGGCTAAGGATTAAACGACACGACACGAGACGGAAGGAAGTCTCTTGCCAAGAACATAATAGTTCTACAGCGCTGAAGTAAGTAAATGATTACCAACTAATATATTGTTTATTTATTTATTTAAATAAACATTTTATATTTCACAGCATAATGATCAAGGCAGGAAAGAGCGAGTCAAATCAGGAAGACAATCATCGAACCAACTGTGCGTACATATATTCGTTTTGAAGGTTTAAGCAATATAACAGAATCAGTAGCTTTCGAAGAACCTCAACCATCTTCGACGGCATAGTCAAGAGTCATCAATGGAACAATTTAGTCTAAAACTTGAAAAATATTTCTTAAAAACTTTTCAAAAGAAAAAAAACAATTTTTGATCTTATAGTAGAAAAATGTTTTTTTACACTTTTAACTTTCTCATAGAAAAAGCTTTGATTTAACGAAACTATTTGATTGAAAATTTTCATTTTAGGATACTCAAAATGTAAAAAGTAGTTAAGAAAAAATATTTGGATGGTCGTGTGTGTTTTAAGAGCTCGAAAAATTCAAACCTCTCAACCTCAAGAATGACTTTTGAATTGAGCACTGCGCGATATGTGCAATAGAGATAAAATATGAGAAAGGAAGAGAGAGAGAGAGAGAGAGAGAGAGAGAGAGAGAGAGAGAGAGAGAGAGAGAGAGAGAGAGAGAGAGACAGAGAGAGAGAGAGAGAGAGAGAGAGAGAGAGAGAGAAACCAGCGAAGAGGGCCGAAGATGAAAGACTCACCTGAGCCCAGAGTACACACAAGTTGTGATATTCGCTTTCACTTTCACTCCTTGGAAATATTAACGTATACACGGTAAGAAAAAAATATTTGGGGAAACTGACACATTTGTTCCAACAACCAATCGGAATAGTTAGTAAGCGCCAATCACTCGGTTGGTTCAAGAAACTACAATGTTTCCTCTTGGTAAAATATCGGTAGTAACGGTAACCAACCGAGATGCCAACCTCAGCTTACCGGTTGGCCGGTGCGATCCATCGGTTGACCGTAATATGAAAAAAAAAACCAGCTTAATACGGATATTTTTATTTATTTACAGTGGCGAGGACAATATTTCATTGCATATTTACCATAAGTTCAATGCATTTCACTTTTATTTTTTCCAATCCCTCGTCCATCCACAATCACCCGTCAATTTGAACAATGGCGTCGAACGCCTTTGTGACAATTTTTACTCGTAGCGCGTACCAACCGGTTGTTTACAGAAGGAAAGCGATTGGTAATGGAAACCAACTTGTCGCAACTACCGTCGACGTTAATTGCACTACCTAACAGCTCGCGGTGACTACAAAATTGCGATTCGTTACAGGAATCGAGTCGTTGGTCTTCAGTTACTATTTTTCGGTAACCAATCAAAAATAGTTGGGAATATTATTTCGATTTGGTTTCTGTAATTAATTCGCGATATGGTATATGCTGGAAATGGTCATCGCAACTATATTTTTTCCCCGTGTGTCTTCTTTGACGAATTTTAATTATTGATAATTAATTGATAAATTTGATTTTTAAATATAAAATAAAAAAAAACAATTTGATCGCTGTACGTCACTAGGTCGTGTAATGTAGGAATCCATCGTTTTTTGATTTTTCATGAAATACGACAAACTGGTGAACAGTTTCGCTTCTCGGAGATTCTGTAAAGATTTTTAAACGATCTGCCATTTAATTTGTCTGATATTCCGAGAAAAATTTGTATACGCTGGCCAGTCAGTGACACGTGTCTCTCTCTCGATTCATTCGTGCTCCGAACATCGCGCAACGATCACGCTCCCGCTATACTCGCTCGTTCCTCGCCTCCGGTCGTACGATACCGATTTTAATAGTTTATGGGAATTACATTTTTTTGACAAAATACAAAACGGCGTTAATGCCCTACTCATGCAAATTTAAATAGAAGTTACTACCAAGGTTAGTCCATATTGAATTTTTTCTTGAATTTACAATGAATATGAAAAGTTAAATAATTTGTCACTTTTGAGCAGATAAGCTAGTGCATATAGTGTCTAAAGAAACCTGTGAAATAGAATATTGCATATTGCATTTCTATCTTTAACGAAGCTTCCTCTACGAGCAAACCAAAACCGATAAACTTCTTTACGGAGGTGGAACTTTGCGAAAGGTATAAAAATAATAAAGAAGAAATGTGCAAAATTCCACTTTGCATACTTGTTTCATAATTTTAAGTCATTTTTTTGACAAAGACAGACTTTTAGTTTCTACATTAATGATTCACCGAAGAAATTGTGGTTTAATCAATGTTTAAATCGACATCGCGTTATCAGACGCTTTTTTTTTCATTCTCGGTTGGCTACAGAAGCTTGCCAAGCGCAAGTGTTTCGACGTTCGAAGGCTCGTCGATGGAGAATCCAAGACGCGACGATTGTATCGGGCTGCATTCAAGGAAGGTCCAGTGTCGTCCATCTCACCCGAAACTACCCGATACAATATATGTACGCTTCCTTCGTTTCACTCTCGCTGCCGGGACTTGTTATTCAGAATATAAATGCCTGCTAGACGCTTTTAGCCAAAGGGTCAACGAACAGCAGGGAAGTCTGATTCACAATAACAGAAACTTGTATCCACGCGCTCACGTAACTCTACAATTAGTAATCATTCAGAGTATGACGCAATGCTTACCTATTAGTTCGTCGCGAAGTTCACGGCCGGGCTTCGAGTTAGACGGATTGAATCACCATAACAAGTAGGAGTGACGACTATTCTGTATAATTGCCCGGGGTATCGTCTCCGAGTATCGACAACACGGAATACAGAAGTGGAATAACTTGGCTAATACTGTAGCATATAATTCATAGATCAAGTCGAATAAATGCCGAACACCGTGCAAACAAGTGAGGTTAGGAAAAAAGGTATAGAGAATTGATAATTATAAGAACGTGTATGACAAGAAACTAGACTTTCGCAGTTAAATTTATGGAAATCAAACTTATTTCTGCCAGTAAAAATATTTTGTACAATTCCTACATTCGTTCAGTGAAACTTTTTGTTATCCCTGAGTTAAACTTTGTTGGATATATTTGTTCCAACGGTGCCCTTTGAATTCTGTAAAAATTAAATCTTCTTTCATGGCTTACCTAGAGCAGCAGCTTAAAAAATTCGTAGAATTTACATTTTGCATGTGTTTAACTGGAGCAATACAAATTAATTAACAGAAAGCAAGTTGATTCTTTAGGAGGAGACTAAATCTTTAAAAAAATTTATTTATTCGATAGTCTGCTTCAGCGGAGACGAATACCTCCGATAAAACTTTTTAACCTTTGGGACGTAGTTTACCAAAAGAATACGATGAACACACGTATCGTAGTTATCATTTAATCGATATAACGACAAACGAGAAAAACCCATCCATATTATAAAAATATATCGTCGCCGTCGTCGTGCACGCGAATACACATTAATGTTTACCGTCTACCCTTAAATTTATAACTAATTGAGCTGATTCTAAAATGTTTCGATTCTAAAAGCGTTGAACGCAAAAGTAACAAAGCAATCTTGAAAAAACATCATAACTATTTGAAGCATAGTGTCCTATTGCGATTAATTTTTCTTTTACGATTTATTTTCAATCGTCTCCAGACACGACGCACGTATAGCAATGTTGTATTAATCGTTAAACTTCATCGGATGATCGAAACAAAATTTCTTATAAAAAATAACATAATAATCAGAGTTGAAAGTAGAGCTGATATCGGTAATTGAAAAAAAAACACACGCAGTCACTTGTCACTCGATGATCTTTCTTCAGTCTAGTCGGACAGTTAAGTAGAAAACGAATAAAGGGATAAGAATATCTAATCGCATTTCCAGATGTTTGAGGCACTGCTTTTTTAAAATAGGAACGTACCATCATAGGGTTGCGATAATATTTTATTGGAAAGGTCGACCGAAGAGACTGGTGTAAAAAGTTGTCCCTCGATCGATAGCCAACTAGCTAGTTTCGGTGTACGAAGACAGCAAAATAGCGCAGAAACGTTACGTTACACCGTCAACGTCACCAGGTCCCGTGTCACGTGACGCGTGAGTCGAAGAGCTCAAGCATCAAGGTCGAGATTTTATTTATATTTTTTTATCGCGGATTTTACAAGCGGCTGCGAACCCTCGTGCGAGGGGCGACTCCGCGTCGATGACGTGGGTTGTAAGAGACAAAATAAAGGTCCGCTGGGCACGTGGATGGTTGCTACGGGTACGTTAAGGTCAGCCAAGGACGATGTATGAATGTATAGTGCGCGTGTATCAATTTCTTTCGCACCGGTGACGCAGATTCCCCGTCGAGTCACTTCAGTGGTTTTCGTCTTGGGCCTTCAACCTGCGACACAAAATCATCGAAATTCAAGCGAGCGTTCGTTATTTACGTCGGCTGCGGGAGATTCAAGGGAAAAACGAAAGTAAGCTCCTCCTCGACGCATCGCCGCCAGAATAAAAAGAATGACGAGTCAGGAGCGTCCACGAATGCTACGCGCAAGGACTATTCGGGTTTTACCGGTGAAACGATTCAAGGATCGATCGGGGAGCGCAAGGACGAGAGCTTTATCGAACTCCCCTGCAACGTAGGCGAGAAAAAAAGGTCGGGTTCGATGACTGGTGTCAACAGGCACGAATATCACTGGTTAAATGTTTCACGACCGTAGATACAAGGTCTGACGAAATAAGCAACAAGAGCTTTGCTATAGCCGCGAGCCGTATGTGACGCGCGCACGAGTCAAGGTTGCGACGAGAAGTATCGTCCACGTGGGCATAACTTTGCCGCGCTATGCCCTCCCTCCCTCTCCCCCTATACCCTGATTATTGGTTCCACGAAATCCGGAATATCCTATGCCTCCTTGAGGCGCCGTAAGCAACGTAAACAAAAGTTAAGGCACCGGTGACTGTACCGGTCGGTATCACTGGGTACGTTGCGATCTTGTACATGCCGCGATTCAACGAGAAGCATGTTGCAAAACCCCGCAATAGACAAGAGGGAAGCGTCCAGAGCGCAAATTCGATTCGGTCAACAATCGACGGCCTCGTTAGACGGTATTCAGTCGACGAAGGCGAAAAAAATGATTCAAGAAACAATGTGCGCCGTGATCTCTCGATCGATCCAATCAGCTGTCGCCGTGTCGGGCGGGATACCAGTATCGTACGTGGTACGCTTGCTCCGCTCGCTCAAGGTTAAACGTACGCGTAGGTGGAACCGAGGGAGAGAAGAGTTCTTGGATTTAAAAAAATAATAATAATAAGAAAATGTTGACCAATCGGGTGAGATGCGCGTAGTCACGTCGATTGCCCGTGCACCGACCCCGCTCGCCGTGACTCGCTCAACGATCCTTCCGAGTGTTTCGAACAAGAGATAAAAGCAAACTTGACGGTGCAGCCGTCGTCTTCTCCTTCCAGCTACGTTCCGAGAGCGACCGCAGCGCGTAGTAGAGCACAGCACTGCTATTCCCGAGGAAGATATATAGTGCACATGGCTACACCATAGCGTGTTGCGGTGCATGCACCCCGGAACGTGTATTACAGAGGCGCCACGCGAGCGGGCGACGGCAACTTTTCCTTTTCCTTTTCACCTTCCATTTCTTCTTCTTTTCTCGGTGCGAGCTGCGCGACCGACTTGATTCTCCGCGCGTCCTTCCAGCGCTCCGCGCCTTCTCCTTCGATCCTTCCGCACCTCCCCGCCCTTCCTGTGCCTTTCGCGCGGTAGCACCCGTGGCGTCGTTGGGATTCATTCCAGACGACCGGTTGAGTTCCTTCACTCTGATTCACCCTGGACGCGTGCGACTATTTTTCTTCTCCTTTTGCCCCTTTTTTTTTGTCGAGGATTCACTCCTTTGAATTCCTCAGATTCGTATCGTGATCCTGCTTCGCCTTTTTCTCACTTTGTCGCGTACCACGGCAAATCATGACACACGACGATACCGAGAAGTCGACTTATTGATATTTTAAAAAAAATGCTTTACCGGCGTAATATCGGCAGAACTTTCTTGACGGTCGAAACGTCGTTATTTCAAAAAAATCTTAAAGCGAAACTGAGATTTCACGCTTTTAAATGTCATTTTGCAAATTTTCACATTTTTAATCGATGACTGGCGACTAGTATTTGAATTTGAATTTTATTCCATTTCTACAAAGACCAAAAGGTCACCAAAACTATCGGCCCCTTGCGATAGTGCACTAATATAGCTTTCCTACAGACACGGAGAAAATGTATGTGCACGATATATGAGAAGATATCTCTCCCATCGCACGCCCGATATATTTTCAACGAAAAATTCTTTACGTAGCGTGTATATTGCAATATATGTTATATGTTATATTATATGCGATATATAAATATATTTGAAGCGTAAGTTTAATACTTTATATAAATACTTAAATACAAACGAGATACATTCCATCAACATTATTGATAACAGCAAAGTGACATACAAGTTACATGTAATGTAATAATGTTATCCCGTTTTCCAACTGTTATATAATAAGCTAATAACATGTTATGTGACATTTGCTATATCCATGTTACGTTAACGTTGTGTAACATCACGATGTACAGAACGTGTAGTTATGGAAAAAATAATCTGTAATCGTCATGTAACAATGTAAATGTAAAATTGATTATGCGAAGAATACAAAAAGTTGAAACTTGCGTCACGAGAGATTCATAGGAGACGCATGGCTTTGTTACATAGATAATAATATTGTTTTCTACTCCAAGATACTTGTTTCGTACCTCTTAATGTATATATAGTTGCATCTGAGATATTTAAGTATTAAAATACTCGATTTTTGGGAAACTCGAGCCCCTTGAGACATGAAAAATACAGTAACGCGTCGTACATTTATTACTATTACCCACATTTTTTAAAAACATATTGTTTCAATGATAATTGTTAAAAAACAAATCGGTCAATTGCCGACGGACGTTTGTGAAATATTGAATTTGTACAAAGTACAAGTGCGATAAGCAATGTGCTCGGAATATACATTCGTCAATAATATAATTTCGTTGTAAAATTATAATTAAATGTAATTTTTGTTTTTATTGCTTTTGTCGCAATTCCATAAATAGTTGTTGCCCGCTTCCATTCGTGAATTCAAATCCACGTATCAAGTATAAAATTATAAATAAGATTTTCTACAACCTACAATCCATACGAAGAGTAGAGTGAAGGTAACACTTTTCAAGACTTCAAAAGGGTTAATGACAAATAATATTAATACTTTTCTTCTGTAATCACTTTTTACCGATGGACTAAGATAATAGAGAAATAAAAAATATTAAATAAATTCATTAAATGAACGTAAATGAATATTTTTTAAATTAATTTTTCAATATCTATAAAAAAATGTGTATCTTGCTCATCCCCCCTCCCCCTAAATATACAGAGTACATATACGTAACGTATATTCCTCGTATACTTTTTACTTGAATCTCGGATATATTTTTGTTATATATTATACACTGACGAAAAATTCAATATGTCGGATCTACTTAACATTTATATTTCAGGTATACGCGGTCTCCAGACATATATTCCATATACTTTTCTCCTGAGATTGGGGGGGGGGGGGAGAGCTATTGCTTTGTCAATTACGATTTCGTTAGGGTAGAAGAATATATCGTTCCAAACTCACTTTTAGAACTCAGTGGCATAAAATCAAACGTAAAAGTACGTAAAAGCGTGTTGTAACTTTTTTGTAAGACAATCGAAATATTTTCTATGATTATTATTAGTAATATGATATACATTACAGTTGTACCTTGTGAAAAATAATATAGTATCGACATCTGTATCGTGGGATAATAAAACAATTATATAAAAAATAATAGCCCTATACAAGCCCGTGTTAAGTGCGTAAAAAATTATTTAATCCCGAGTGGAGTGACGAAATAGAGGAAAGTATTTTTTTAAAAGAACATCGTGGAATAACACCTCATTCTCCCCTATAATTTTAATAACCCAACGATTAATCTAGCGACCGATAGGATGAGGAATCATGTAATTTGTATCTCTTTGAGCGACCCGAGATATACATGCGATGATGTCGCTCGAATTAATGAGCGTGAGATAAGTGCGAGCAGACTGCAGACACTGGACTTTTGAAGGTGGTATGCGGGCTTAAGTCGGACACGCGGGTCGCCGTGCAACACAAGCTCCTGTAGAGATTATTCGCTTTTGTGAATGTGCCCTGCGATAAGCCTGTTGCTTGGTACTTGAGTGATGTGCGGATTCCGCTGCGAATAAGCATACGGATGAATGCACGGGGGATAGGTTAGGTAGGTATATCTGTGGCTACGGTTTTTATACGTCTTTCGAATTCTCGGAACGTCCACGCCGTGCATTTTCCTGGGAGATTCGACCCTAGTAGTATTTACTATACCGGTGTAAGGGGAAAATTGGTTGCAGTTCATTCAGAGAAGAGAATCGTCACTGCGATTCCTCTTCGCCTTGGTAGTGACCGTTTACCGAGATCTCGTCGCCCGGTCGATCCTCGTCTTTCATTCCGGGGCTATCTCATCCATGAAGAAGTCAGTGCTCAGCGTTACGAGACTACGGTAGGGAGCTTATAGTTGTTTACCGACGTGTTATAAGACTCGGGTTATCGTACGCTGAACGCCGCTGGAGGGATCAGAGCCAACGTGACCGGTAAGGCACGCGGTAAGCGTGCTGTGCGTATGAATATTTATTACGGAGGATTAAAAAACAAAACGGGACGTTCGATCGCGATCGATCTCACCGGTAGCTTCGCAATCGATTCACTTATCAACAACGGCTACGGAGAAAATGAGCTTCCTCGGCTTCGTATTTGTGCTCTCCGCGAGCAACGAACCCTCTTAACGACGATTTTTCTTTATGGTTGCGTCCCTTTCACGATTGAATTCTACAAATCCTAAGATTTGCGTATATTTGCTAAAAATAATATCGGTTCTTGTATTTACTGGAAATAATTGTGCGACTGGACATACATCTGGAAATAATGGAGTCTTCGACGATGTCTCTGCTTTGCGCGTGTCGCAAGGTGTCGGCTATAGTTTCGTAAGGTCTCGCGATCGGCTCGTCGTACGATCGACGCGTGCTATTCGTCCCGACTATTGACCAGTCGCGGCGGCTCAGCTACCGCATCGATCACCGATGTCAATGAAGCCCGGTACGGTCTCGCATGTGTGATTATCGACAATCACGCTCACGGCCTCTTCCGAATTCGCCGGAGATCCGTCGTAGAAATCGCGTGACGCACATTGGAATCTGCCCGAAGACCTCGAGAGCGGCCACCGACACCGCGCGCGCGCCGTCTTACTCCGTTCGCTCGCACTCGCGCGCTCACTCTCCGCGCTAGTCGAACCGCCGAGACTCTGCTGCCATCGCCCTGGAACGACCACAATGATTTTCCGACCGATTGGCAAGCGCAAGCCTTCGACCTTTTAAAATTTAATTATCGCAAGGCCAAGTTTTCCGGCAGCATCGATGCGCTTGATAATCGAAGTAGGAAATTCATTTTTATCATGTTGAACAACGAAAAAGGCGTTAGTTCGAAAGAAAAAAAGAACAGTTTTCGTTTTAGACTACCGATTCGATCGATAAGTTATTGAACTAACCTGTTATGGACTATCGGTTTGCGCAGAGAGGTTCATAAACGTGGTACACTATTGAAAATAGGGCCTTAAGGTATAGCCCTCTCGTGAGAATGAGTATCGGATCGGTACCTGAACATCGTGTACGTTGAATATACAGTAACAAGTACACGTAAGTAACATGTAAAAACTTTGGAATAAGTAAGTCGTGTTAAAAGTCAAAGGCTTTTCCTAAAATACTCCCTGACGCTTCCGGAATTTCCTCTCACGTTTAAAATTAAACAAGTGACGAACCCAATCGCATATGGCTTTCGTCATACATACGTCATCAAAATGGCAACTTGAACGAAGTAATCTAGTCCAACCGCACTGCTCTCTTGATAATTTTCAAATTAGTAGATAGTTAAACATGATTAATTTATGCGTGTAAAAAAATATTTTTTATTTTTATCATTATCGGGCTGTCGCGATATCTTTATTTTCGATTGTCTCGTTGGCGTTTTTTCCACAAGGTGTAAACCCATCGTTGCATGGTCGATTATCTTGTTCATAGTGGCGCTTGTTCGATGTCGATATTGACATGAATTTAGAGTTAAACATTGACGTTGATCAGGTATTAAAATGCTGACACTGCTTTGGTGGCGACATTGATATCGAGCTTGTGATATTTAATATTATTTTATTATAAGTACATATATATATGATATATCAAGTTAGAATGAGAAAACATAAGTTGTTTAGAAGGTTTTCGCGTTAACTATATCCGTCTTTCTCAAAATTTCGTTCGCTCCTTCGTCACTTACTCATTACATTATTTCTTTGGCTCGCTTGCCTTCGTCAATTCACATTATAATAAAAATTAATCTTGTAGAGATTTTTAACTTATCTTTACATTCGGAGATCGGGATCGATTGATTGCAGGCTCTTTCTTTTAGACTCTGGGGCTCGCAGATTCTCAGACCTCGTTGAAAGTAGGAGACTTGGGTGATTTGGCTGGCCTAGCCGGTCCACGAAAATATGTATAATAATTCTCGTCCCATGAAAGTGTGAGGTCCTCGTTATTGAATGTGGAAGCGTCCTTCTCACTCGACGTCCCCAGAGAGAAAGAGAGTGAGCGCCCAGAGCTTATTACCCAGTACACCTACTTTATGTGCTAGATCATGCGCGTTCGCGTATATAACATCTCGTTGAGTCCGATACATCGATTATAGCTCTTGGACTCATCGAAATTCGGCGCGAAATATATAAATGGGAGCTACATAAGGATTCGCCTCTTACAAGCTAGAAGCGGGAAAAATCAATATCAGTTTTTAGCATATTTTTATTCCTACGGTGTTATAAATTATAACAATACCGTTGTAACGGTCAATCTCGAATTACACATATTTTTGTTATTAACGTGTGACAAAAGTTCTGAGCACTGTTCCGAAAATATCATAAACGGGAGGAATTACCTAGATCAACCCTCCCCAATTATCCATAGAGTTTTCTAGCTCGCAGTTTTCGATCTGTGGTTTAAATTTCTACGTGTAACATCTGCACCGGACACGTTAAATTTCCCATAACTAATATATTAGGCCTCATCGATGATTTGAGAATTAATTAAAAATTGTGTTATAAATACTACAGAAATTTTTCAACACCAACACCGTACGCTTTTACAATATCGCGAATTATTAATACGATGCATGATTCGATAAATTCGATAAATGTTATTATATCGATGCACATTTATTCATTTTACGAATAATGTATTTATTTTTTTGATGCGCATTACCGCGTCTCGATATCCTTTTCTCCACGAACGATAAGTTTCACATCAAAGTCCAATATTTAAAATGGAATTTCAAGACTCTCGTATATCTTTGTTAGTGCACTTTTCTAATTGACTCGATCGATATAGCTGTACCAGACCTATATACCGTTTAACCTATTGTTCAAACAAATTAAAAGATTATCGAACATCCACTGCTCACAAAGAAAGTTACAAATGACTTTGACAAGCGCATCGGTTCGATCATTTAAAATAGGCGAAATAATAAAAAAAAAACGTGGTTAAAAAAATGTAATTTAATCCGAGCTATCTCCGGTTAAATGACACGTTGCGTGCGCATTCGTAATTTTTCGCTTATAATCGTATGTATCTGGGTATTTGGCCAGACTCTACGACATAACCTTGGGCCCATTTTCATCTACCATCGAGCAACATTTACGCGGCGTTTTCAGGCGGACCCTCTCGCGGGTCCGTGGATTCACGACGGACCAACGATCCCCAAGAATACAAAGACGTCGTTTTAAATTATTGGTTCCGCTTGTTCGCTCCGTAGCATTGCGCAACGAGTCCACTCACCGCTCGATGGTTATCTGGAAATCGCGTGTGCGTAAGCTTCGGCAGATTTTTGAATTACACAATCGTAGATAATGGGAATCGGTTGGGAAATGAATAGTCGACGTACAAGTCGAGCGAAGTGCTCGTCGTCGTGCCGCAACGAGGAGAAAAACGTGATACTCATCGATTATAACTCCTTTCGTCCCCGCGATGAAAGAAAATCAATTAATTCGTTAATTGAATTAATTTGCCAAATACAATATTATTATTGTTATTCACTTATTGCAATTATCATTAATAAATAATACGATAATAGTACTCTCTATGTTAAGAAAGTGTAACTTGTTTATTTTTCAAGAGCTATTCGCACGTATTTCGAGACATGAGAATAACAAAATTGTATATTTCGATAATTCGCGCACGGCTGAGCCGACGGGTGAAAGTAAAAATATTTGATTGATGAAAAATCGAGAGAATAAGAAAGGTAAAACGCGAGTGGGAGAAAGGCCGAGAGATTCGGGAGAATCGTTGTTAAATCTGTGTTTCGGTGTTTCGAAGCCAAGGTCTTTCGGAACGGACGCACTCGCTGTCTCCCGTGGTACCTATATCATCGCCAAATTGGGCGGCGCAACACACGGAATGTTAATGCAGGTCAGGCCACAGACTCTCTCTGGTTCTCCTCGTTTCATTTGGCGCGTACGTGTTTTTCGATAACTCCCATGCGGTACGTCATTCGATGTCCGGCAATGTCCTAAAACGAACGAGGACGAGCTGCCGAAATGCGCGAGAACCGAGACTATCGGTGTTCGCTGCCACCGAGATGACGCGCAGCCAACAGGATGAAAACGAAATGAACACCGTGTATCGATCCCCGTGATCGTCTATTGAGAAACACGTGAAACGCGACCGCGATCCGCCGAGGCTTCTCCCGTCGTCACGCTCGAACAAAAAAAAATCCGTCTCCCTCGTTCGGTTCTATGGCGTAACCCACAACCAAATTGTCATGGAGGACTCGATATAGAAATTAAATTTATGTTACGCGAGGAAAAACCCATCTTTACGGAATATTTTGGTATTTACTGTTTCCGCAATCTTACAACGGAGACGATGCGAACGTGAAAATCCCTAACGAAAATTAGAATACGTAGAATGGTGAGAAAACGTTGACGAAATGAAAGAAGAAAATATTGACTGCGGGACAACCGTCGGTGTTTGATGGATTATTTTTGTTATATCAGTCTTGTCAGCCGGGCTCGGGATGTCCGATGAGGCCGTGCCCTCCCGACGACTCGTGTACAGCGAGATTCAAGTGCCCATCCGATTCTCCGCGCGGAATTTGCATCGTACCCCCGATAACTCAGGGCCCACGGTGGAAACCATGCTGCATGCGTAAATACGGATATCCGTGCCCGTCTCACGCTCGTCCAAGACGTTCCGTTCGTGTTAACGTTTTCGACGTTGCCATGCAGTATTAGAAAGGAACACGCGATTGTAATATCCACGAGAAGGAGACCTCGAAGGACGACGGAACAAGTCGACCGACTGCCCGGCGGGAATGGCGGGGCCGAGCTTTCTCTGGATCGTCGAACTCCTTCTTCGCATCTACTTAATAGCCAATCGCCAAAGTCATCTAATATTCGTTCGTTTCTACTGATCAACCTCGCTCATATTATAAATACAAAATATTTCATCGCGCAGACGGAGAAAAGTTTGAATCTCAACGGCTAACCAATATAAATTATTATTATTATCATCTATTAATTATCGATGTATCGACACGGCCGGAAATAATGATAAAAATATTCGTAAAATTGTAAGAAAAACGTGTCGAAACTTTTCTCAAGTCCTTTCTTAAGATGGAATTATTGAAAATTATGATTAACTCAACGTATTAATATTTTTAGGTACGTCTCGCGTTCTCTCTCCTTGTCACTTAAGATGTTTCTCAATGTTCTTTCTTGCTTCGTGAAAAAAACGTTTGTTATTTTTCCTCAAATATCGTTTCGATATGACAACGGGGCCTTTTGTTGATCCGTTACAGTCGCTAAGTGATTTTCTACACAGAAAAATGGTAAATTTAAGGTATAAATATTTTGAGGTGTGCGCCGTTGCTCGCGCGAATCAAGTTCGTAGATACGTGATTATAAATTCGCAAGGATTCGATGTTTCAGAGGGCGTTATCCTCGACACGTGCTGGTAAGGATACTATGGTGGTGCGTGTTGCGCGGACGTACCAGGCCCGAGTTCAAGGCAAAATTCACGATTTCTATTTGGTGTCTTCGCGTCTGTTTGTTTGAGTCTGCTGGCGGGATCCTCTAATATACGCGAGTACGTTTGACATGTGGTGTTGTTTAAACCGTCCGAAGAAGATTGGCTCCGGTCAACGTATTGCCGAGAATTTACATTATTTCCAAGGAATTTGTCGCTTACCGGTCGCGATCGGCGGGACAGATGTTTTACGTACGATATTTCACAGGAAGAATCGGGTGCCGTCGCATGAAATCGCACGAGTTCCTTCACACCGATTTATATATACAAAATAAAAGAACGCGTGACAAAAATAATTTGCCAAGTAGTTGGGAAGTCGCAACGACGTGTCTGCAAAGTCCATAGGGCGGGAGAGGAGAAGCGGGGACCGAGGGAAGGATGGGGAAGGGGAGGGAGGGGGAGAGAAAAGTCTTGAATGTCGCTACTGCCGCACGATTTTAAGCCCGCCGTGATTCTTGATGCGTTTCGGATTCTTGCGTAGACGAAAGATCGTCCGAGGGACGGAGAACGACAGCAGAGTCTGAAGCGGGACGTGTATCGCGTTACCACCTTCTCCCCTTATCTTCCGTGCGTTTCCATAGTTTTTGTTTCGCTAATTTTTTGCGCATACGACGAAGTGATCTCACGCGTAGTCGCAGACGTATAGTTTCGTCCGGAGACCAAAGGCAACGGAAGCGGACGCGAAACCGAGATTATCTTGAAAATCTGGAATCCGAAGGCTCGGGTTGGTGAGACGAAACACGAAGCGTCCGTTTCTCATGGAACTCTTGCTCGCACGTGCGTAAGCTTCTGCATGCATCGGCATACTTACCCCCATGTACATTTATATAAGTGAAATATATGCAGAAAATATATTGAAAATGTGTGAAACTTATAAAAACTTAATATATTTTAGGTACATGTCGTGTATACGACATTTTAGCGCATTTAATACATAATAAATATACACAGCTAATAAATTGTATATATTAAATAAATAAATAAATAAATAAATATCTATATAGATATACGGCTTTACATATATGCAATCGAATATTTATGTATTTATATAAAAAATGTTTATTTATAAAGTACGTATATTTTATATTAATTCACATATTTTTTAAACTCTTTAGGTGCATTTTGGATATGAAACATATGTAAAGGGAATATGTCGTTTTTGGAAATATTTTATAATTGTATCATAATATAAGAACGTCGGCATATATTCTACATAAAAATTGCGCGTACAGAATGTATATTACAAATATATAATACTTATTTTCATAATATATTTAACAGTCGAAAAATATATGCACCGTATATCCATATTATATTTATGTATTATATATCTATGTATTATAGTATATCTCTACTTTCTCTTGCCTGTTGTCGACAGTTTTGCCAAGAGAATCTACAGCTTCAAGTATATTTAGCCCAGGTCCGATCATGCAATATCATTGGGGTCGTATCATCCGGATCTATTTGAAGCTTGGATTTAATTCAAATAATATGATTTACCATCAGAGGTGTCGCAAGCTGGGCGACTTCACGGTTCGGTCATCTTGGTTTTGTATATCGGAGGATATACGTTAGACGAAAACAGAGACATTTTTCAGACGAGGGTTAGCCGATTCTTCTGAAATTCCGTAGTAATTGTCACAACACATAATTCATTTCGCTTCGAGTTATTTTTCTCTACCGGTTTCCGTTGATATCTCAAAATTCCAGGAAAGGTTTTGGAGATAAAAGTGTGTTGGAAAAAGAGTCCGTTGAATCGGTTCTCCGTATTTACTATAAATTTACGTGGTTATGTTTGACTCGACGCACTTCCTTAATTCATTCATTCGTTCGGGATCTGTGATCCTGAAATTCAGAGACTCGAAACCTTCTAGGAAATAACCGGGTGGCCTTCGAAGGATCCAGGAAACCAGGCAAGATACAACCACCGAACGTACTCCAAAGTGGATACGTGTCTAATAGTTATAACAGAGCGACCGACCCTCGTCTACCGATTATCGTTAGCCTGTGCTATGTATACACGACTAACGCTTTTGTCGCTCCACCAGTTTGAGCTACGTCGCAGGTTGAAATACCAGATAACAAACAAATATCGAGCGTTTTAGAAGCACCAGGATAATGTCCTCGCTTCTTTATCGGCTTGATCTTTTATTCGACAGGCGGGAGAAGGAGTAGAGAGCGATGGTGGGTCGGTGACTCCGATACTCGAGAGACCACGAAGTTGTACGCTGGGTTTCATCAATTAATACGATGCTAAAATGAGTAAAATCCACAAGAGATTCTCCACGATTCAGTATTCCGGTTATCGTATATAATTTCGATAGCAGTTGTCAAATCGATCGAAATGTTTCGTAACGGTCAACAAATTTTGTTGCTATCAAGACATATTTCTTCGACTTAGGAAACAATTTTTCTCATTTCTCGCAAGTAATCGTGGCTCTTCGTACTCTTGTTAATAAAAATAAGAAATTTTTTCCTGAAATTTCTTCCCGAAAGCTACACTCTGTGCTTCTTTTCGGGGCGGGGGGGATTCCCGAGAACGCGAGGTCGTCTTCGTGCGATAATCACGGGGTGCATTCCTTCTCGACTACCGGCTACTAAATTATATTCGAGCTATCTTTCCAGTTATCAAGAGTACGGTACAGCCTTCGACACCGCCGCCATTTCTTACCGGCACTATGGTAAAAGTAATTTCCTTTGGGCCGTTAGTACCAGAAGGGACTCTAGCTCGTTGCGTAAAAAACGTGATTATGAGAAGTTACTTGGCAACTGGAATTGCCTTTCGAGCGAAACAATTCGGAAATGATTCACTGCTTTCGGTTCTGTACGTCACGGAGACTCAGACCAGATTCGAGTATCGTTAATTTCTTATTTCTCGTGTAGGTAATGAGAGAAAGAAAGTCAGCTCGTTATAACGAGGCTGCAAGCAAGTGTTGTTTCGTGCTCAGCTTTCGTGTCGTCACGCGTGACGAAAACAAAGGGTGCTGTGTATTGTGGTTTATTTATGAAAACTCGGTCAAGAGCTTCGAAGGCTTTAACTTACGATGAGAAAAAAAAATATAAGTGACGTTACGCTTTGAATTATGAAAAAAAAAGACATAGTTATAGAAATTTGAAATACTTTCTGCCATGATGCGTCGTTGAAAATTCACTTATTCGCGAGATACAACGTGATTTGTGTCTGAAAATACGTAATTAATATTGATTCGCTCTTAACTATACACGAATGCTTAAAGGAGAGCATCCCGAAGAAACTTTAGTATCACTCGCGCCCCGATGTCCGATATAAAGTTCGAGATTTGCGTCACGTATATAATTCGAGAATCCACTTTTCAATCGATCGGTGGAGCGCTTTGCTAATTAAAAATGACAAAATAAAACGTAATGCAGTTTCCTCAAAGTTGCTACCTGTACTTACGAGTGATGCATTGAAGTTGCGAATTTTTCACGTTTAACGTCTCGGTCGAACACGCGGATCTTCTTTGGAAAATACTTAATTCGCAAACTGAACGTAATGTGAAAAACGTAAATGTAATAAAAAAAATTTATATTCGTCTAGTTTTAATATTACATTAAGATTGTGAATAAAATAATTGTCAAAGAGCATCTTGGATCGAAACGTTAAGCAAGTTGTGATTTTTTTTACTTAGGAAAAGCTCGGAGATGGCATTGTCGTAACCGATACGACACACGACTCGTTTTACTCGTAAAATTTTTTTAAACAAGGCTCTTTGGAACATCCAGTGACGAAGCCTTTTTTCTATTTTTGCTTTTGCTTCGTCTCTTTTGAAATTACACGAAACCCCGAAATTTCTTTGAACCGGAAAGTGGCCCACGTTACGCGGAATATCCCTTGTATACTAATAATTTCTCCCTAGCTACGACAATTTATAGGAATTTTTCTCTCGAACGCTTTGAGTTACGGACGAGAGCTCTTGGAACGTTTGAAAAATCGTAATATCGAGGTAAAGTTGCATCACTCTGGCTGGTATACCGACGCGGTTAATTAATTGCCAGAAGACACGACGTAACACATCGTATTTGTGTAGTAGCACCACAGACACTGTAGGCATATTCCAGTAACTTAAAAGCGAGATGACTCGGCAACGTTAAAAGTTGAATTTTTGGGAGCCTAATTTGTTCTCTCAATTGATTAGATTCCGTCAAATTGAGCGGACGGTATCCGTGGTGAAAAAATTCACGGGTCTCTTGATACTTGACCCGTTTGACTTTCACAGCCGCAAGGCAGTTTCGGATTTACTTTGTATAACGTTGGTATATACGAAACTCTGTGTGAAATCTATCTAACCGGTGCTTGTATAGCCAAGATTCAAATGAATTGCCGAAAGTCCTGGTACGCCCGCGGTATTTCACTCGCTCCGTCTTTCTATTTCTCATTTGCTCGTTGGCCGGTGCATCGACGGTACGACGGTACGAGCGGTCCTTTCACGTCAACTTCGTATCCCGAGTTGAGTATCAGGCAAATCCCTTGAAACGTACGTGCGATACAGATCCAACCGAGATGCATTAGATAAATTTACCGAAGCTACGGGCTCGACGTCTCTATATTCGGCTTCGTGTGAAAGTTTTCGTAAAAAACTATCGAGCCCTATCAGCGAGCTTCGGTAGCCGTCGCTGTACGCTCACTCGCTGCAAAAGGCCAGGTCGATGTCGCAGCCTTGACCGATTGAAAGTATCGTCGGCCGAGCAATGCGCGATACCACACATTGACACTGGTTCACAATTACGTGGAGCTAGCTCGAGTCGGGCTTCCGCGAACACGCTATTTTATCGGCTTGTAAGATATCGATGAGCCGAGGCGCTGCCGTTAGTTGCGAGTTTCCAACGTGACTGCTGAAAGAAAAAGGACTCCAAAACCCAATACATACGAAGCAGAATAATCACTTTAATGTGGTTAAAACAATGGTTATTTTTTATATTATACGCTGTAATTAAAAATATACATTGATCGGGTATTACTTTGTTATCGTCGAAATAAAATCTGAATAATTGTAGGACGATTCTTAGTTGCTCCTGTCAGATGCGGCCGTTGTTACTTCCAAATGTGCTTCTCTTACATTAACTTATCTCACGATTTATTTCTTATTGATTATTATTTTTAAGTAATAAATAAATCACGAAATAAAAAAAGTGTATTGCATATTTCAAAGTAACGAACGCCGGTGCCCATCTCCGTTGCGATATCCATCGCGACCATTTATTCCCCAAGAATCGATTCCGGATTATTATACAAGTTCAACCTAGATGATTTCCGATACTTCAACGTATATTTAACTTCTCCGAGATACAAGCAACGCGGCGGAGAGGTGTGCCGGCTGTAGCGGGTGGTGGGCACCAACGCAGCGAGGGGGTGTAGGACGAGGAAAAACCCGCAGGCGCTATGTCGGCGTCGAGACGCCTGGCGCCTCCGTATTGAACGACACAAATCCTCTTTGCCAAACCATAGTTTTACTCGTTCCACCGTGACGCTGCTCGTATACCGCGTCTCAACCAGGGTTGACGATGTTGAAGAGGGAGAGGATTTTTGCAAGCGACAAAAATATTTGACAAACTTTGACTCCCGACCGAGAAGTCAAATATAATTTTCAACAGAGCGATACTTGGTTATTTAGTCGCAAACTTTCCACCGATTCGTCGTTATTAATACAACTTTTACGTAACTCTCGCGACTCGTCTGTAATACCTGCTGGGTTATCTCGCTTATTTGCATACAGCAGGAACGAGGAAAAAAACAAACATGTTTTGGATCCTGCTCGTGGCAGTTGATATGCACTCCTCTCTACCCAATGAGGAAATTCGCTGTGCCCTTTGACATTAATCCCCGGGATTACTCGGTGTGGTATACACTTTGTTCCGCAACCAGTTCGAACCTGCTATACGGGGATGAAGAAAATGATATCGTGACATTTCGCCTCGCGATAGAACCGCAAAGCGTTAGGCTTCGGCTGCGCCCTCTTATCGTGACTTTTCCCCTGATATTTATATTGATTGCTCCCACGTGGAACTTTTAATGACGTATCGGTATATTCGATCGGAGTTAAGGAGTACAAAGTATACGACGCGCCCGATGCAGGTGTCTCGTGAATCTCTAGATCCGATCTTGAATTCTTATTTACGACTTCCGAGAACGGCGAGCTCCACCTCTAAAAATGATAATTTTTATGATTCTTATACCCCACCCTCGACCCGCAGTTGGCGCACACAGTCGGACGATATTTGATTTAGGAGCAGCGACATTGAGGCGTCGACTCGACGGAGAATACGTTAAGGGCAGATATACCAGATGTCAAGACTCTTTTCTAAAGTTCAAAGCATTACGGTTAGAGAAATAATTAATAAAATGGCATCGTTCGTCTATGGTCTTAATCGTATTAGGATATAATTTCATATTTTCACAATCAAGATCCTAACATTTTTTCTACAAAATAAGAAAATGAGAGAATAATTGGCAATTTAAACATTTTACCAGTCGTGGTCACAGATGTTTTTAACGAATTGCAACATTCTTGAGTGTAAAAGCCGCACGTTTGTACAAAGTACTAAAAAATTACATTAATATTATAACTAAATAACAGTTGAAAAGTGACTAGTGATAGAAATATACTAAAGGTGACTGTAGTTGATGGATTCCACCCCAACTGTCGATTTTTATTCAATTATGGTATATAGTCTGCGGTGAAGAGAACTCATTATTTCTGTAAGCCTACGAGTTTCCAATATCCATAACAGAAAAGATACAAAGATCTATAGGACTTTATTCGCACCAACTGAAAAATATAACTTGATAAAACGAAAGAGTAAATATGAAGAATTAACATATTTGAAAATATTCCACGAATTTTAAGTTATGCGACGCCGCTCCATTAGCAACTATTCGGCGAATATATCGTGACGGCTGACGCTCCACGTACTCTTACTACTTGGCTCGGCACGGTAAGTCTAGTAATAGACAAGACAGTCGCGTTAGTCGCGCATCTACAGCTCCTCGGCGTCTTCCTATACCCTCGCATGGCTAAATGATACAGAGGGTAAAAAATATTGGAGCCAGCCAATTGTTCTGGCAACGGAATGAGCCAGAGAGCTTGGATAAAAAAAAATACGACTCTCGGGGAATTTTTGGGGCGGAAAAATGGCGAAAAGCAATTCTTGACGGTCAGATCTTCTCGCGATACTCTTGTCTATCGTTATGTACACAACCGATTGTAGATGTCCTTTGAGTTGCTGTGCGGAAGGAGAAAGGATACGGAGGGTTATTTCGAGAGAGAGAGAGAGAGACAGAGTGAAACATATCCAATCATCTCACACGGTCACTGCCTTCGAATGCTCTTTGTTCTCGCACCAATTGTCTAATTAACTACACTCCGATGTGCAATCGAGCACAACGGAGTATTACACGATAAAGCTGACGGAACGATTTCTCTTCCTTCGAAAGTTTGATAACTTGAGCCCAGGATGACATATCGTCCGGTGCAACTGTTGGAGAATTATTATGCCTGGATTACGACTGCGAAGCCTTACTAGGAATAAAAGAGCGGTTCGTCATTGAACTGTATTTATAAATTTATAAATTAGACAGCAGAATCTGGCTTTAAAAAAATTAATATTAATCAAGGAATTACGACGGCTCGACGGAAGAAAGAAGAAAGACAAGAAACGGAGAGAGGTCTTCTGGCATATTTCGCGATATATTGGAAGAGATATACTAGACGAGAAGAATGTCAAAAAGAGATCCCTGATGGTATGCGTGAGAATGCTCGGCTAAAAACACGCAGAGAAGTAATCGAGGCCTGAGAGATGTGCAGCAGCGGCGAGAGAAGAAGGATCGATAAACAGGTGCCCGCAGCATCGATTCGTTCGAACGGAGACGGCAAGCGCTGCGGATACTCGACGTTTTCTTCGTTCTTATGGCGCCATATACATCGAAACTAATATATATTCAAGGACGAGCAGGATTTATTCATATAAATCAGATCTCACTTTCATTCATCGAGAGCAGGATATACAGAAGAGTCGTGAGGCTATCGGAGCTCGATGACCCGCGTATGTAACATTTCAATTATGTAAAATTAATTGATTAAGGGGACGCACAGCGTTTTGATTATGATATTTTTCAGATTTTTCATTGTATTATTGATCATGACTCTAGGTGGAGGGGGAGAAATTTCGAAAAATCATTGGTCTTTAGTATTCTTTTAAGCTGTCAATGTTTTTCGTTTTACATCAGTCTAGAAATCTGTTTCGATGTAAAATAATAAAATATGTATTTCGTAACAAACTATAAAAAGTCATATTTGCAGTTAGATATGATTATTAATTATATTATTATCTACGTGTTTGGGTCGAAGCTTCTGTAGCCGGACGTCGAGACGTTGTCAAAGTCGCTCGGGCGGGACCGTTGCCATGTCATCCCGTAAGTGTTACGTCATCGAAGGGACGCCTATAGACTAGCGTGGTACCAACAAGAGAAAAACTGTTTCTGCTACGGCCGCTGCTGCTGCTGTTGCTGCTGCTGCAGCACTGATATTGCGCAAGGCCTTAAAGTTTGTAAGCGCACCGTCCAGACTAACCGAACTCACTTTCAGCGTGTCAAGGACATCGACTGGTCCACTCTCGGCTCCTCCGCACACTCGATGCGGTCTAAACTTTTTCGACCAACGGCAGCAACAGTCAAGACTAGCCGTGTGGATCACGCAACGTGACCGTTCGGCCTGTGAATGTTGGAATGCATCCGGGCTGTCTCTAGAAACAACTTTATGTATAAAGTGTCCTTGCTTTTATCACAGATTTTTTGTTCTTTCTTTACGAGACACGTAGCAGCTATATCCTAGAAAATATCATTTAAATTTAGAGTGGATATACCGTTGGTGATCACCCGGAGGTATTTAATCGTATTAGCAATTTTTCCAAAGTTACTCGGTGAATATATCACGGTAATTCGTCAGTAGTTTCTATAAATTTTGTTTTTTTTTCCCGCTCAAGATTATATAAAAATTAAAATAAAATTAGATTTCGTATTTTTGCTTTTTTCCCGAAAAACATTCTTGCCGTTGGAAAATTAATTTTTATTTTCTTCAAAGTATGTACAAGATTCGAAACTGTATTAATAATTATTTTTGTGACCGTAAACTTTTGAAGGTTTTATATCGCAAGCGTCAAATTTTGATTTATCGACGACGAAGCGTATAGCAAAATATATCTAGACGAGGCTCGTGTATTCGTTGGACGCGTCGAGTGTGTGCTCCAAGAAATTTTCGTGAGCTCGGTATTACGTTTGCGGTAACGCGTGCGGCATTCCTCGAGGGATATACGCGTTGTCCTTGACACGACGCAGGGCGCCAGCGATGACGCCGCAGATCTTACCACTGCCCGTTGCGGACGCAATTTATTCTTTTTCGTGAGTCGAAAACGAAAGAGGCACAGGGTTCGCTTATGGCGACACGTGAATCGAAATTTCTTAGCCGGACCTCTTTCTTAGCCCGTGACTCTTACTTCACCGCTTGATCTTGTTACGAAAAAATATAAATAAAAATAAAAAAAGCGTAAGAACCGCGAAATATTATTACGAATCGCTGTCCTCAATGGTTGCGAAAAAGAACACATTCCTGCGTCTCTTGTTTCAAAAGAGAGGTTTCAAAAGTTCAGCTGGGTGTCCCGCACGGTGTGTATAGCGTCACGCGGCTCACTCGGATATATTAACGCGAGAATTATTATAATGAACGACGTATCGCGGTGCTCGCGGCGAAAGATTCACTGGGAACGAGAAGAACTTACGAATGGCCCTGTATTTTTTTACCGATCGCGACTTGTTCGCGAGTGCCTAACCGTGAAGCCGCGTTCCGCGTTCTTATAGAAAGCTCTTACACTCGCTTCGTGCGATATCATAAACGGCTGCGACTGATTAATTATCATACGATACGGCAGAGACCGTCGTTTGAGCGTATTTCGATAATATAATCGTGATCATAGCCGTAGTGGCGAATAGAACGAATCGATGTCAATCTCCGCTATCGAGGCGTCTTTTCGTCGAACCACCAACTTTCTTCCTCGAAGCGGAGAGAAACATGAGAGAGAAACGAGACCGGGGAGTTACTTTCCGAGCTAGATAATATCTTGAATTGTATTACGATCGAGACATTTTCTAACAAAAGTATATTTTTTAATTAAATCATTATTTTTCGGAATATAATTTCTGGTTAAAATGTTTATTTACTCATCCCGCGTATAAATGAAATCGAAAGAATTCAACACTCCGACAATTGTTACCATTAACGCACGAAATGAATCAACAATGATTAAAAGTCCAAACGATTGGCATTTGACACGTTGGATCTCTAACTGTGCAATTACAGACACGATCCGGTGAAATTATATTAAAATACGATAAACATATATTGCTTGAAAATATTTTTGGAATGTCCAAACGTTGCATATCTATAAAATAAATAGAACAAATTATTCCATCCGCGACACGATTGATGTAATTTGTATTCTTGGTTGTTCGCGGTTCGCGCTGTCGCGATGTATCTCTTGCACGCGTCGTTATTGCGAACCCAAATGAATTTGCGCAAGATTACGCGTTGTGTGCCCCCGCACGGCTGTGTAACAAGTCGCGAACGCGACAAAGACGACTGCTGTGCCGTCATTGCTGCCTGTTGGACATCTACCGCTCTGTTCTCTCTTGTACGTACCGCGTACATACGTACACGCGTAACACGTATATAATACCAGTTAAGCTACGCACGCTTTCGCGCTAAGCGTGCACGTTGCGTAATGCGAAACACGCTATACGGTATCCATAGTATAAATACGCACCCACCGATATTGTTGCCGGAATGTCATAAGGTGTCTGTGATTCCCATTCGTGAAAGGGGATTCGATATAAGTAGCGAGATGAACGTACGGAGGTCTGATTTTTACTCGCGCTTGGCAATCGGAGAAAAGATTCAATCGTTTATCACAGCCGCATCTTCGGTCTCGATGACAGCCATCCCGAGAACGAGTAAAACAGCTTCGTACTTGGATATACCAGAACCAATAGTTTTATGAGAAAAGATCAAATAACTTATTTTTAGTAAGCTGCACCATTGATATCTGTAAATCACGTAAAGTAAAACGTCTCGCTCTCTTCCTGTACTCGGAACATGTAAATTGCTATTTTACGAAGTGCAGAGCCCCGACACGGTCGCTTGTACAATTATTAACAGTTGGTACCATCGAGCTTGACTCTTGAAAAGTAACATCGCTCGCGAATAGCGGGTACGTCCGCTGTACAATCGAAGTATATATTATACGAATTCATCGTAAAGCCAGCAGACTTGATTTCACTTTCGCATCGTTTATCCCTGCATGAACGAGGAACTCGAAGTACGAGGCAGAGCCTGCCGGCATACCGGAATTCGGCATTGATCACGAGTGGGACAGTTTGAATCGAGGGGTTGGCATTTTTTAAAATTATCCAACGGGTCGATGCTCGGAAGAACGCCCCTTCCCGATTGGTAGAAGGTTTTACGTTTCTCCATCGATCGGTATGGTGCGTCGTTGGTGTGGGTTACGGCGCGTGTAGACATCGTCAATGCCAAAATCGTTTCAAAATCATTCGGCAGTTTTGTAACGCCAAAAATACCGGGTGTCGTGTATAAAATTACCAAGGGACCTCTTCCTCTTATTTCGTCATGTTCAACGAAACCATATTCCCTCTCCCGACCCTCAACGATTCAACGATGTATAGCTAAGTTTGTCAATAGAATTAGATATTTTATTTAGTTCCGCGCAATCCGATCGGAAGTAAAGCAATATAACACGATGATCTTGGAGATACTCGCTCCGAGATTCTTCCAGTGGAAAGTATCCGACGAATCGTCTCGTTTCACCTTTTAATTGTTTTTATTATTAAAATGATATAGCTCAATGAAATTGCCGGGAGTACGGTCCGAGCTCGGCAGACCGGTCTCGTGACTATTCTCAACAGTAGAGTCTACGTTATACCGTGTGAGGTACGCTGTACATCGAGTACAGTCTTAATAAATTGCGACAATGAACCAGATAACTAGAGTAGTATGTCTAGGTTAGTAATAATAACTTAATATCTGCATGTCGCGTCTGAAATGAGGATGTCATGGATACGGCAGAGTCTCTCACTTTACAGTTTATAAATATTGAAAGTAACATATTTTTCATTACGAATATCAATTACTTTTATCGATGAACTTGCTTCACAAGCGAAATATAATATTAGAAAACATAATATAAAAATATATAAATTAATGAAAATAAATGCGAAAGTAATTTTATTTAACAAATACTAAAGTAAGTGATGAGAACCGAATTGATAAAAATATAATTTTCTTCATTTATTATTTATTAAACATTTATACTAAAATTTATGATTATTAGACTATTCGGAAAAGAATAACGAATGAAATGTATTTACAACTCGAAAGATTTGAGAGACACTGCAGTGATGGGTAATGCCGAGCGCGCTCGACGTAATCTTATTCCCAGCAGCATTGCATATTTATCGCAGTGTCCGCAGCGTGGCAATGATCCACATATCCTCGGAGAGTCGTGATCGTCTCATTATTAACACCAATAACCAGTGCACACTCGTGTCTCTCGGCTTGAAATCAACATTTCAAAGAACGTCGCGACAGTATCATAAGATAGTACGAACCATTTATTGCGAGTGTCGTATCTCCTCGAGATTTGGTTTTTAACCTTCTGGATTACCTTGATCACCATTTGTTCCGGTAATCTCGCAAATGATCGAATACAGTGATATTTAGTCAATAGTATCATTAGCTTTAACATTTTTTTTTACAGATGGAACACGATGTTTAGTCTATAAATAAGCGTTGGAAGTAAACGTAATCGCGATATCATAGTCGTTGCTTTTGTATTTTCACGATCAAGTTTGCTGAGTGGCTGACTGGCAAGCTGGCTGGCTGAGTCGCTGCCACTGGCATTGGTCCACTATCTCCGCAACTGTAATAGTAGCAGTAGTAGTAGTTGTAGTAGTAGTAGTAGTACTAGTACTACTAGTAGTAGTAGTAGTAGTAGTAGTAGTAGTAGTAGTAGTAGTAGTAGTAGTAGTAGTAGTAGTAGTAGCAGTAGCAGTAGCAACGGTAGCAGTTATGGTTCGTTCATACTGGGAGCGACTGAGAAGCACTAAATGCGATCGAACAGCGATTGGAGGTATTGAATTAACGTTAACGTCGTGCGATAGAATATTGACGATATTCGATTCTTCGACTGATCAGGCTATACGCGTAGGACGAAGGACTTGTCCAGCGAATGGTGAATCTTACTCGCATTCTATGTAAAAAAGAAATAAACAAAAATCATTATCATTCATCTAGTGAAATTGTTTGCTATGGTATTATGATTGGTGCAACGTCATCCATCAAATTCATCCGCTGCAACGGAATGAATATCGCGAATATTCTACCGCACAACGTTTACGATAGTTGAATCACGACGCTCGCCGCGTGTCTCGGACTTGGCGTAACGAGTTGCGCGTCGCAGACGCTCCCAGTCTGAATGAGCCATTAGAGTAGTAGTACAGCAACGTCATTCACGCTCCTGTGTCACCTCGTTGTGTACGTTCTCACTCTCTTTCGCGTTCGGCAACGACTACTATAATTCAACTAAACCATGCAACTTTTCTTTCCAGCGTCCCCAATCGATGACTAATCGAATACTACTTAACAATCGCTCTTTGTCGCATTTGCGTGTCATATACTCGCCGTGCACTTTGCACGGACACGTGCACATGATAGTGGGAAACGGAGAGAGAGGAAAGGAGAGAGAGGAAGGAAGGGAGAAAGAGAGAGAGAGAGAGAGAGAGAGAGAGAGAGTTCTTGTGACGCAGCTCTCTATGCTTTCACCTGACAGCACGAGAAGAAGAGTGCCGAGTAGGAATAGAGTCCTCGATCGCCTAATACAGAACGTTGCGCGTGATTCTTCTCGGCGTACCCTTGGCCTCTGTCCGACTAAAGTCTCTTCCTCTCTCACTCTCCGATTCCGAGTCCTTGTCTCGTTCCAATACATTCTTCGCCAGTCGAATGTCATCCGCATTTGTCGAAGACATTTTGTGACTTCCGGGGGTCATTCGTTCTTTCCTACAACCCCGTGTTTTTTTTATATTAAAATTCTTATACTTCACCTTGCGAATGACTTTCGAGTAGAACGAACTGGCCTTCCAATAACAAATGTATTCATGGAGCTTCGTATGGTACGTACTTCACGGAGGACCGATTGAGGCTCAGCTTTCAAAGTAAAATCAAATTATTCATATTTATTAATTATCTTACGTTGTTAATGTATTTTTTGCATATCATATTGAGATAATTTGATGTTACTTTAGGATATTCGGATCGAATTGGGTTTCGTGTAACGATATCAAGCAACAGTGTGCATAAATTCTTGGAATAAAGGGCTAATTCGTTTATTCGAGAATCCGGGAGGTCGACGTTCGTTGGTGCAAATCGTTGTTCGATAGTCGAACAAGTTCGTCGAAGGGTACGGACATCATGGCGTCGTATCCGGCCTCGTTCGCCAGGTTTGCTCTTACAGAAGATATATACGAGATATCTCTTGGTACTCTCGTTCAAGTTGCGCGGGAAAGAGGAGAGTCGAATCGAGAGAAGAGATCGAGTCGCTTGGCACGCTCTTTCCGCTTGAAACTGGAAAGCTCCGCTCTCTTATTCACTGGGCGCGTCTCTTCGTGCGTCGAGCGTTCGCATCGGCCGGCGCCGATCGGAGAGTCGAGCCTCGTTGTCGCGATCCTCCGACACATCATCCTCTCTCTTCCTCTCACCGTTCATAGTCTTTTATTTTTCCCTCTTCGCATTTCAAGCTCGAACGGGCGCTACCACCGATCGCTCTTTCTGTTATGAAAGTGCTGCTCGCCGCAAGTGGAGCGCGAGCGACAACAAAGTTGTACTTTTATTTATAATCGGCCGACTTACGTGCGGTTCTAGGGTGTGTATTACAAAAGGTATAGATAAGAAGAAATTTAGTCAAATTAAAGATGTATTCGCAATTATATTCCGAGTATCGGGTTTTGTCGGTCGTACTTGATTCCATTCAGTTACCTCGATACGCTCCGCGGGACGAATTGTCCGCATCTTTGATAATAAAGGTACTCGGGGGTTATTAACCTCGTCGATTCTCGATCGCCTCGTTTCTCTTTTCCATTGAAACCGTCTCTTTCTCGTAGACCCACATGCGGAGCGATAATTGTACCGAGCGCGTCAGATATCTATACTTTGCTGCCCGGGAGAGTGCACGGAGAAAAGTAAATGTTTCTTCTCGTCTCTCCGTTCGTGTGTGCTCTCTTGAGCAGCGAGAGAGTAAAATATCGAGGCCTTGGGAAAGCGAACGAGCAAACTTGGCGACAAAACGTTCTGGTGCGAGTACCATCGGAGGATCCGGTCGTCGGTCCGGTACGAAGCTATTCCGCACGCGGAGAAAAGATATATCGCGATGTATCGGATATCGCATAAAAAGAAGAGGAGCATCGACGGCGCGAGCCTCTCCTTTTTCATCCGCTTAGAATGCTTTTCATTGTTGATCGCCGGTAACTTTTCACTCGGATTTCTCTTTCTATTTTTCTCTCTCCCTCTCTCTGTAATAAACTGGTGCAAATTGAGAGAATTTTTGATCGAGCCTCACGACGCTTTACGGATTGAAAGAATCGATATGAATTAAACTATCGCGGTAGGCTCTTTGCGAGGACAATCTTCGACGGACTTGAAATATTTTTTTCATTTTTCTCTTTCTCTTTGCCAGCTTGAGGTTCATTGACACGAACGAGCCGATTTCGCAAGAGAAAATGAGAGCCTCGTTCGTACAGCCAAGTGGCAGGCACCAGAACGCGCACCTTTTTTTTGGGTTCCAGCCCGAACGAGCGCAGGCGCTTTCGCCCTTTTTTGTTTCAGTGTTTCCATTCGTAAAGAAAAAAAATATATATTGCCACTAATTGGAATCATGGTGATATTTTTGGTATTATATAAAAAAGTAAAGTAGTGTGATACGAATAGTAAAGATTCGTTGCTTCCTGCCGATTCGCGATATGATAATTTGTAAAAATTTAACCAAAAGCGTGAAATCTTAACTTTATAACGATAGCTCGAAAAAAGTTATCTTATTTTTATTATCCATTGAAATAATATTATTATCACGTTTTCATTCGAATCGTGCATTTATGAATCCACAATAAGTTATTGAGATCTTTGGCGCATATTGTGATCTATTGCTACGTGTTGAAAGAACCTTCTACAATTTCTTTGATTTTTTAGTCGTTTCGGCAGATGCTTCGTTTCGCCTTATCGTCTGTAATCCTTATAATTCAAAACTGAGAATACCAAGAAAATAATAACATATCGAAGAAAGCTTGTGCGTAGTCAAGAAACAAAAATGCAATGGTTTGCTCGGTTATGTGGAGCATGCGCGTGCGTGTGCTTCCGTTCGGTGTGTACGAAGAGACAAAAAGTCATTGGGATGAGATCGTTTGGGAATTGCACTTTCTTTCGAGTGGTGCAGGCCGTGGTAGAGTCAGAGAGGTACGTGGATATCGTCCCTGGTGGCGAGGACGCGTACGCTGAGCCGCGAAGGAAGGTGAGAAGAGAACGAGAAAACTGTACGGGGAGGGGGGGGGGTACGTCGTTGGTGCGCTGGACGTGCCGCGGGCAAGGCGCATCGACCTCGCGGATGTAGGTCGGTTGTGGGCGCACGCAATCGTCGCAACGATTTTAAAAAATTGCCGTCCCACTTGCAAGGAGTACTTTCACGGTCGCTAACCTCGCCATCACCAGCAGCAGCAGCAGCAGCACCAGCAGCAGCAGCACCAGCAGCACCAGCAGCGCCGGCTATCGCGTCGCGTTCCCGGCGCCGCGCGGATACCGCGTGTATACTCCTCGCTCACCGATGCTGCTGCTTCTGCTCTCCAAGACGGGAGAAGACCACTCTTACCACTTGGCACTAATCCCGAGAGCATCTCGCTCGCTCACTCGCCCGACTGCTTTTTGCAACACAGATACTCCATTATCATCTCGCTAGGAGAAAGAGGGAAACGAATAGAACGAGATCATCCGCTTATTCGGAGCTTCCCCCCATTGCGCTCTCGACATCGCGTTGGCTTTTTGTGATTCGTGTCGCGTGCTCAACGCCAAAGTATCTAAGCGCCACCTTCTATCGTTCCCTCGGTCAAATGATATTTTATCATCATCTATCCAAAATACGGAATTTTAAGGTTATAACACGTGAGATATTTTCAATAAATTCGATTATCCAAAAATTATAATTAAATAGACAGAAATATTTGGTGGAATCGAAGAGACTTTATTTAACTGTGACGAGGGAATACAGATACGCTCGAACCCTTTCTAGACAGATAATTATTAATAAATTAACGAGTATACGAGATTTTAGCTGTACGATAGCTGCATAGATTTATTAACAAGATCGTATCGGGTACACCGATACGAATTTTTGTCATTATTTCACTTTCAAATTGTAGAATATGCGGACAGGGATACATAAACACAACACATTTAATAAAACTCGTTGAGTCGTGGACTACGGGCTAGCGCGGTAGCGAGTCGACCACACGTGGTTGACTCCGGTTTTGGTTATACGCAACGAAGCTTCTTCGAAAAGTCGTGCGACACGCAATAACGAGGACTCGATATGTTCGCGGATTCGATTTCGTCGTTCTCACGATCCAGAATTGCCCGCCTTCTTATGTATATTACGTGTACATATATTTATATGTATTTATGTGTGTCTCGGAAAGTAGCGAAAACGTGAGCAGCGTGTTTCCCCTCCGCACACCGCACGAGTGTACGCGATGCAGTTACTGTTCTGCCTTTGCAGTTGAACGCTCTCGGATTGCAGTGAGATAAAACTGTCATCTCGAAAGTTGGCCTACTATCTCCTACATAGCGATAATAGGCAAGCGCGATATCTCCTCCTCCTCCTCCTTCTACCGATCATCCGACTCTCCTGCAACTCCTGCTGCTGTTACCTATGCTGGCGAGGGGCATTCCAGGCCAACTCGTACAATAAATGACTGTTACGTCTCGAGCCAACTGCGCGCGAGATACACGTTATTTTATTATTATTAATATTAAGGATGAGTTCCATTGTCCGATCAAGAGTTAAAACTCGGCTACCCAAGTATTACGCATATAAATATTTATTTTCTTATTAATAACGTTGAGAGCAAACTTCACGATTGCCAACGTTCATGGCCAAGTTCCAATAACAAAATTCACATTTTAGATATCGAGAACAAAGATTCGATGAACCGAACTCACGTTTGAGTGCGCAACCGAAGTAGATAGTTTAACACACGATTACGAACTAAGCTAACAAAGTTAATCGAGTTAACGAAGAAAACATTAACGGCGGAGAATCTGACGGGGCGCGAAGCTAGCGGTTTTCATTATTGTAGAAAAACGGAAGAGTCGATCGCTCGTGGCAATTATTGCGAGCGGATATGACTTTGTGGAAATCGGACCTTTTGTATCCGGCGTCACTGAATTGCTATGTTTCGAACGACGCCTTGATGTTGGTGATAAAATTTGCGCAATAAGGAAAAGATGTTAGAATATATTGAAGATTCGTGGTATTTCACGAGCGGAAGCGATTCGACAGAAACTGAATATTAACGTCCGGCGTAACCTGGTGGTTAGCGCCTGGACGATTGCCTTTAATGGACAGTGGAAATTTGAGAATAGTAAAAGAGACTTTGAGAATAAAAGTAACAATTAAGAGATATAGATAAGAAAATGTGGTGAGGACTTAACAATGACCCTGATATATTTTTTCTCCCCCAATTAGTTTGTAAGATTTCACGAAAAATCATTACAATGGTTTTCAAAGTTTCGAATAAAATCGGTGAAAATTTTTTTATAGAGACTCGCGTGCAAATATATTTTTTGGCAAATAATAAAATAAAATATATTTTTTAAATTAACGCGTTACTTTCGGTGCTGAGCTGCATTGTCCGCTAACGAAAAAAACAAATTAAAAAATAAATTTTTTAATAAAAATCCTTTTACTTCAAACTTCTAGCACCGTTGCAGTACTCTAAAGTTTACCGTTGCACGTACGCATGCACATACATAAGAGTTTCGATCGCAGCGACCGGTAACAGCTCCGATAGACGCCTCTTCGACATACGCATTGCGGCTTAAGCGGGAACACATCGTCCGCTTTCCCCGCGCTGATGCGACCGCACGTGAGAGGAAGGAAAACTCGCCTTCTTCGAGAGCCGAAAGCGCTCTCCGTAGCATTCGTTCGTAGCCGCGCCGGCAATTAACGCAAGACCGTGCATAATTGACGTTCCGTAATAGGGTCTGAAAAGGAAAATCACGAATACGTAATGAGGCTACGAGAGTACCGCACCTTTGTGACACGTGAAACCGGCCGTCGCCCTTTCGAGGGACACGCTCACCTTTTCCCGTGCAGGTTGAACTAAATCTTACGCACTAGCGTACACGCGTTACCGAGCGATAGAGCCGCCGGTTACCCAATGTAAAAGACACGTGTAGCTTGTAAAGGGTCAATCGGGGTTAATAGCTTAAATATATTGGGCACACCGAGGGACACGTTCACCTTTTCCCTTGTCGGTTGAATCAAATCTTACGCAGTAGCGTACACGCGTTACCGAGCGATAGAATTGCCGGTTAGCCAATAGTAAAAGGCATGTGTAGGTTCTAAAGGGTCAATCGCGGTTAATAGCTTAAATATATTGGGTACATTAACGTGTAGTCTTCCGCCAACATATTGCAGAGTTAAAAAACGATTTATTCCGCTTTTTTTAAATTATTTGACGAATCAAGTCCAATTGTAAACGATCCTTTATCGCGACGCGATGATATAGAATCACAAAAGAATATCAGGAGTTTTGAAAATCTTCCCATCACCCCATCAACGATCCAAGTCCGTCCATTTCGACCAGAGTAAGATATTCATCGGTAAATTTGGCGTCGTTCGAAGAACCGGCCGATGTCACGTCCTGTAAAATATTTTCTACGTATCGGTCGCCAAGTCGCTTCGTACTTCAACGTCTATCCAATGTACTATCCAATTGTGCCGGCAGTTACAGGAGATTGAAATTATCGTTGCAACTCGTGCCGCGATGAACCCGACTCGGTGCTTCGTATACGATTCTCTGGCAACCTGCTACAGCAGCGAGGCAACATGCAAAGTTTCTGTGTCGACCTTGACACGCTTGCGCGAAAACGTCTGGTGACTCCCAAAGTATATGAACTCTCCGATGCCGTACCAGCAACCGAGTATTGGATTCTCGTTAAAAGTATCCGCTAACGTTCGGTCGCTCTAGATATTACTTGCGAAAATATGGAAAAATTTTCTATCCCGTGGCTCGTGGGGATCGAGTTCCACAATCAGACTCAGGGTTCAATTGTAAAACGACGGCTGACGATGTTGAAGCTTCTGGTATGTGAAATACGAGAGCGGTCGTTGCGTTCGATCTGCTTCTCGCGGTTAGCTGAAACGCGCTTGTTTCACTTGCCCTTTGGTTTCTTATTTCATCGCTTCATCTTGCCGACTCTTGCTTCTAATAGAATTTAATCGTTGTAGCACCACACGCGCGTATCTCTCGCGAAATTTCGCATCGCGAGATACGTCGGTCAAGAGACTATCTCGTTATTTTAATTCAAACGGAAGGATGAGACCCACGGGCTACTCGTTGGTTTGGATGCCTATGGTATACTCGTACCCAGATGCCATCTTTCAGTGTCAACAGCTCAATGTTTTCTCTGTGGAAGGCGCAGCAACGTTTTTCAGAAACGAGATAGCGAACTTTCACAACTTGTAGCTTCGCAAGCAGGATATAGCGAAGATTCGTCGAAAAGTCGCAAAGCACCGAGCAACTGAACCGTGAGGCGGTTAGAAGGTTTTTCACGAGCCTTCGATATTTCTCGCGTTCGTCTTTGAAAACTGTGACGAAAATATTGTCATTTGATCGTTTACCTGACTATTCAACACCGAATATTCAATATTTAATTACTTGGCAATTTAAATAATTCATTAAAAACGAATTATCAAATTTTAGTCACTGAATGAGCGAATGGTTGGTACAATGTCGTAATTATACTTTCTCGAATGCGTATACGAGGACTCCCGTATATATGGTATGCAGAATGGAAATCATCGCTCGGAGACCAGAGAACAACGATCGATCCTTCGGGATTTTTGTTGGACGTTCGAGAGTCCGGGTACAAACTCCGGTAGTGTACACTCCCATTGATGTAGTATCTGTGTATTGGATCGATCGGCTCAAAATTTGGCAAATAGATTCCGAAAATTTGGCTCTTATTCCCAAAAAGGTATATAAAATATAATCGTGAACGATAAATAAGGAATTCGCGCGTCATATTTTATAAATGTCTTGCATTTAAACTCGTTAAAAGTGAGTGCCTCTCCACTGGATCAGTTTATTTAATAAAATGTACTTTTTTCGAGAGAGAAACATGGTTTCGTTTGTAAATAGAAGTGACAACGTCATTCGAATAATTATTATTTATAGTTTTAGGTATAATTGGCAATTCCGGACGCTTCGAATCTCCAACCCTGCGCGCTGTTATAATTTACTACGATTCAAGGGGGTTTATGGATCAATTTTTACGAAATATTTTGATGGCTTGTTCGCTGGAAACACGAGAAACGGTCGAGTCCCGAGGGCTTGATTCGCGTATTTTAAAACCCAAGTAGCCGACGCACAAAGCGTGCTATAATTATACGGGAAGGGACGTCGTGTCGTGGCGCAGTCGTCGAGAGGGTGAGAAAAGTTTGGCGAGGGTGCCGCGACCCTTAAGGGTGGGGGTTAGCAGTGCGGGTGCGCGGACAGGAAAGCTGCATGCGCCGCTGCAGCGTCGCCGTAGTACCAGCATCAACCGTACGACATTCCGGCGCCACAGTCTCTCCGCATGTTCGGAGCCGGCTGGCTGTTTGTCGTTCTGCGGCAAGTTCTCCTCTCGCGCTTCCTGCAAAAATGGTAAGTTCACTATACCCTCTCCCGGTTTTCTCTTACGCAAGCAAAATTTGAGTTTAATTCTATTTGTTAAATCATATTTAATTATTTTTAAACGTACAAACTTTTTTCGCTTTCATCTGCCGTTTGAGTGACACGCGTATCTTACCTCGCGACCAACCCGGCGTTGTCGGAACTTGGGGGGGTGTCTTGCCTCGCCCGACACGCGTTGACCCTCGCTACTTGTAATCCCTCGGTAAAACCGTTTCAACAACGTTGAAACGGATTTCCCCTCCGACATCCAAGAGACGCTCAATTCTCACCGAATTATCCAAGAAATACTTTGTCGAATGATTGGCATACGTGTTATAAATATATATTAGAAAAATTATTCAAGTATTATTTTATCGAGCTTCATTATGAATAAACGTAAAAATGTAGAATTACACAATTTTATTATTATCAACATTATTACCTGGTGATAAAATAGTGAAAAAAAAATCTAATCGCTCGATAAAATTGTGCAGCACTCGGTGCGGTCTGTTTGTGGCGAACGGTCACTCGAACGAACCAATAGTTAAAAATTTCGTCACGAGATAGCACTATCGTCCAGTCACTCATCCCGGCCCGACCATCCGAAGATAACAAACGTGATTGCGGTACACTTTATGCTATTTCCTCAAAATGTATTTGCATTAAAAAATACTGATAAAATTGTAACGAGTGAGAGAAATATTTTTTATGCATCCGGTATATTGGGATATCACCCGTTCCGGATTGGTTCCTCTCTTCGCGGGAAGTTGTTGTCCTTGAAAAGATAATAAAAATCCAGAGATTTACTCTCGTTTTATGTGTCGGGCATCCTCGAAGTTCGATAATCTTAGCATTTCCACCTCCCGAACGATTGATCGCATTGCGATATTCACCGTAGCAACGGCTCATGATTTCCGAGGTAATTCGATCGGTCTAACCAGTTTCTCCTTGATTGAATTAATCCGTTTGAATCGTTGTTGAATAGTCGATAAAAGAGCCTGCCAATTTGTATCACCAGTGAACCACATAGTTAATTGTTATTTGCAGGTACTTGCGGACGCGACGTTGACGGACAACCACTATCGTAATGGATTTATCGCTAATGGAAATCCCGAGGGTATAGTCATCAGTAATCTCGTGGATGGCGAGACGTTGTCGTACAGTCTCGCGCTCATTCGCGGTCATGCACCTGCGTTATGCTCATACGTAAGTGTAAGAGGCCTGAAAAATTTGTCAATCCAATGGCCGGTCGTGGGAGGAGAGTTTCGAGTTCTCGTGGACTTGGTTCATGGATCGAACAAATTGGAATTCGAAGCTGGCGGTTTCAAGAGGAAATTAACATTGATACACGAGCCCAGGACCACCAGATTACGGGTGACACCCGTTTACGTGGTGTGCGCCGGGCACGACGGATACTTTCAAGGTCCCAGAGAAGAAGATCGATCTCCGGAGAGCGCCGCTACTCGGATAGGTCTGGGAGCGAGACTTCTCCAAACTTTGACTGCGGAAAAGCTGCGTGAAGCCGGTCATGGAAGAAAGACATTCCAGCTTGAGAGAGATTTGGACGGTCCGGAGTGCCTAGTGATGTACAGCATGCTGCACGTAGATCGTGCAAGAGCAATGTCGCAGAGAGAGCTGTGGGAGTTTGTAGGTAGAGAACTGATGACCGGACCATTGGCTTCCAGAGACAGAAAGTACATGGCTTTTCTGTCCTGCACGAGGTACACGGGAGCCCCGAATCCTAGAACTCACGAGGCTACACTGGCAAAAACTCAGGGACACGCCGCTTTGGGAGGTGGAGGACTCGCACTTTTCGGTTCGGCTTGTCTCCACACGTGGCCTACTTGCATGGGACAAATTCTACCAAAGTTCCTCGATACGACCATGGTCGATACAGAACAATTGATGGACGACAGCAATTATCGCGGGACTCACGGTGGTTGTCTGGCTACCACCCTGGGCTCGGTACTTCACGAACTCGGTCACACGTTCGATCTCGGCCATACTCGCGAAGGCATCATGGGACGGGGCTTTGATTACGTCGATCGTGTATTCGTTGGTGGGTGCGGTATCGACGTTAATCGTAATCCTATCCGGAGAGATCCTCAACATACGACGATTGCTCTCAGCAGGCCTTTAAGCGTGACGGTCACTGTACAGGAACCCATGCTCCTGAGCCCCAGACGGGGACGATTGCTCTCCGAAACCTCCAGACCTTCTCCATCCTCGAGCCCCCGAATTCTACCCGGCAGATTGTCCGCACCTGCCAGTCCCGAACTCAACAGATCTTTCGCCAAGACCATTACGGCTCTCGAACCTTGCTCTCAACCTGATAGAACCTTCTGGGGTCCTTCGTGTTCAGCGCTACTCGCCCACCATCGTTGGTTCAACGGCAGGATAGATAACTTGCACAGTCGGGATCATCACGAGATCCAATACGATGGCAAGAGGTAGGTTTATGGCAGTTGCGAACCGTTGATAAGTTACAGACGCATTTTTGTGTGGTAGAATTGCATAGTGCTATGTACTTTTATGATTTACAGAAACACGGTGCGTTCGCGGTACGGGGTACGAGTTATGGAACTACGAGAGTCGTCCGGTGGAATGGTCGTTAGTTATCGACAGTTTCCGGGTACTCGTCCGCCTCAGGAGGCTCTGGTACCGCTACCACCGCCGCAGTGTCTGGTTCCTCTCACGATCGTCGCCGAGGATTCACTCGGAAATCTACTGAAGCATCCTTTACCGACTGCCTTTTAAGAGCTCCGGCCGAATATACCGTAAAAAATTGGGATGGCTACGCTCGAGACACGCTATTCGTTTAAATTTAAGCAACAAACGCTGTTACGACAATTGTTTAGCTCAATCTTGTTTTTTGCTCATGTTAGCTTTGAATATTAGCTTCCTTGCTTCCATTGACATTATTTTTGTGGACTGCGATACATAGTTTCGCAAAGGACGATTATGTTGCAGTAAAAGACGATTATATTGCAGAGGATTTGAACGCTATACAGATGATGCATATTCCGTGAAGGCAGTACAAATCTTAGAATATACATGGTAATGACCTAGTCGAGTATGTTTCGAGGTACAAATAAGATTCTTTTGTTATCTTTTTCCGTAATACATGAGCTAATAATATTATTAACCAGAATTGAGCACAAAAGACAAAAATAATCCTATTAATCCATGTATACGTAAGTGGATACGTCAAAATGAATTCTCCATCAAATTATCATAACCTATATTCTTAGGCAATACGCATACAAACTCGCTAGACATACCAAAACTTGTATATTGTATTACCCCGTATGTACAGCATTATTTCACAAATTATTTTAATAACATAGGTTAGCCAAAAGAAAATACGGAGGACAATATTATGTATGGGTGAGGCGGACGTTCGCAAGCGAGCATTAGGAGCGAGCAAAGGTTAATATAGAAAGGTGATCAAATCCTGCAAATATATGTTTTATCCTCACTTTCAACTGACCAGAATCCCTCGCTATATTCAAAACATTCGAGCATCCTAAGGAATTTCCCGAATTATGCATTACACGCTTTTTACTCATTTATGAAGAATGTCTAAATTGACCTTAAACTTCGAGAATGAAGATGATAGCGCTTCATCGCCTAGCCCATTTGTGCGCTTTCCTGAGATCGTCGGCGAAAGAATTAATACAAAAGAATTTTTAATCGCATCGCGCGGTGTCGCTAAATTAATTGGCAAGTCTAGCATTCGGATTACACAACCTCAACGTCGATGATACAGAGTCGTACGTAGAGTTATATTCAACAGAGTATTTTTAATATTTAGTTTTCGCGCTTTCAGATAAATTCGGCAAACTTTTTGCTCCTGTCAAGTATGACATGCAGGGAAATATTCAGGTATGTTTGGCAATTAATGGCGGTGCATTTCACGAGATGTCAATGCAGCGTTTTCGTTACAGAAACTTAACGCCAGATATGTAGTGGATAAAGAGGTTAACGGAACTCTACAGGATATGGTTTTACTGGAAGTAGCGATAGGAGATAGCATGATCGCCACGGATGCTCTACTATGGTTAACGAGGTAACTGACCAGAGGATCGGTACAACAACGAACAACCGCGCTTACGAGTAAAATTTTTTTTTAATCGTTTTGTCACTAAAATTAATTTCCGTTTAACTGCGGCAGATGATTGGCGTCTTTAATCGTTTGCCCAAAACGAGTGTCACTGCAAACAGCTTCACGAATTACCTTTTTCAGGGGTTTGCATATGATTCAGTCATTTTTTGAAAAAATCGTTGACGACTGCAAAGCAGGCAAAGGAACGGAGGATCTCGTTGCCGTCCTGAAAAAGTCATACGAGGAATCTTTAGAGCCATATCACGGATGGATGGCGAAGCAATTGTTCGGGGTAGACAATATTTTATTGCTTCTTCACCTATAATTATGGGCGAAAGTGAGTCCCCACGATTTTCGTTGCAGTTATTGTCGCGTATGGTTCCATCACGGACGCATATACTGCAAATTCTAGCGGACGACATTCCAGGTAAAGAAGAGACGACGCTCAACGCCATGGATGACTTCGCAAGAGAATTGAAGAGCAACGTGATGACTCTGCACGCCTTTTACGAAGAGCACGGCCTGATCAATAGAAGAAATTATATCGCCGTTTGATTATAAACTATTAATAATTTCAATCGAAAATACAAGTAAATTTCTGAATAAGGTTCTTACCATTTTTCAATTATTTCGCTCCAAATTAATTTACTTTGCTATATTTGTTCATCCGTGTAACGTGTTATCAATCCCATAAACCTGGGCCATGCAGAATCTTTTTGCATGGTGATCCGCTGTATTTTTCAATGCCATTGTTCCCGTTAGAATTTCTATCGCCAGAAGAACTATCGAAAATCCATGCGCTATTCTTTCCAGTAGCGACGGTAATGTATTACCGTCGAGTAACAAAAACATTGCAAGAGGTAGTTGTAGCAATACGGTGATAAGCCAGAAGCTTGCCAGCTCAGGAATCTATAAGTCGATAGTATTATTTGTGTAACGAGTAAAAATTGCGACAAGTTAAAGATATTCGACTGTGCATCAATTTTGAGTTTCAAACTTTGTCGCTATAAGCCATTTGCGCAGAGCTTCGTATCTGTTTTATGATATTTAGTATTGATGCATGGATGTCGAAATTGTTGCTGAATCACACTTATTTTTTTATATCGATGCCTGAACGATAGAAAAATATAACCAGTCGTTGGTGGTCAGCTACCATTTTAAGGTTAGGTTTAAGCGCGTTATATCATCATTCGTACATCCGACAAAAGAAGTTTACACCGTCCGTGATAAAAGAGATGGAATTAATTGGAAAATAGTATCGCGTCATTTGTGCGATTCCCTACGCTATTGTTTCAAGTTTTTCCAAAAATTTTGATTTCACGCATTTCTGCAAACATACCTTTTCTGACAAATTTCCCAAGTATCCAAAGTACAGCCTGATGCATTCCAGTGTAGAAAACATTAAGAGTACCGTAATTGTTATGAACTTGTACAAGCTTGTCAGTTCGTCGTACTGAAAGAAAATTTCATTAGATTAAAGAATAAGATAAACACGAATTCTAGTTATGCTTTCGAAATACTTACTTTGATACTCAAACTTTCCAAGGATATAACGAACCATACGGGAAAAATCCAGACGTTTAGATACAATGCCATTTGAAGTGGTAAACTGGATTTTATTAAATGTTCTGAAATGAAGATTTGATTAATAAATTTTTATATTATAGATATTAGAATGATAAATTAATTACCCATGTCCCAGAATTCTTTCTCACGATCATGATATGCCAAACCAGGAAATATTCTATCCGTAGCCGTTATTACTGAGTTCTTCCACATAATTATTAATAATTTGATCTACTTTGTTCTTCAGTTAGAATCTTTCAAAGTACAACATTGATCGTGTATCGCGTAGCCAAGGTAATAACTTTTATCGAAGAAAATAGCGTTTCCGTGAATCAACAGTGGCGTCACGAACCTGGCTTGCAAGGTACCACCAGAAATTCTATAAAATTATGTTATCCGTTGGGTTAGACATATGGATCATCCAGCGATAGGAGGAGATCTCTCTCTCTCTCTCTCTCTCTCTCTCTCTCTCTCTCTCTCTCTCTCTCTCTCTCAAGTCGATATCTACTAAGATAACTTTTATTGCCGACCGTAGTTAAAGTAGGTATATCGCTGCCTACGAGATTTTGTATTACCGGAACGACATAAATGTTGCGCACACAAATGATAAGTCGATAAGGATGGGAAAACATATTAGGGAGAGGGAATTAACCGGGACGAACATTTTAATCTAAATAACCATGAGAATTTTCTAACACGTCTACCACTTGTTAAAAAAATAAGAAAGACACTTGGCTGCTACTCGGTCGGTAACAAAAGCGATTATTCGAATGGGTGATAACTAATGTGTATGGAAGACTCGATCTCTCGAATGGCTTTTGACCGACGGGTGCGACTGATGCAATTCCCATTCGAAATGATCTACCACGGTTAATCTGCCGGTTAAAAACGGAGAACGGTGCCTTCCGTCTAACAATTCTGCAGGGCATCGGTATAGAAGGAATTTGCTATACCTCCCGCACTTACGGCGATCTAAATTTATTATAAATGCGAGGTAAAGCTTAGTTAATGCTTCTGCGTTGTTTTTTTTATCCTAAAATAATATTTTTCATAAGAAATTGCGGTTGTGCGCTAATATGCACACTTAACGGTAAAGTATTCCGATTCCCGAATCAGTGTAGACTGAATATCAAGTAACATTAAGTAACGTTAAGTAACATTAAGTAACATTAAGTAACATTAAGTAACATTAAGTAACATTAAGTAACATTAAGTAACATTAAGAACATTAAGAACATTAAGAAGCTGTTAAAAAAAGGAGAAAGTAAAAAAAAGTACTTCGAGTAAGGAAAAGATGACCTAGCGTGATACTTGGTGCCACCCTCGCGTGTCGAACTCTGATTTGCTTTGTTGAATCAAGTGTATACGTACTTCCATCGCTTTCGCAACACCAAACGGGTGGCGCACTTTTTTTTCTCTCTTTCTCGTATCCCGACTCTATCCATTATTATCGCTAACGATTAAACGCGGCTATAAGCTTTTACGTAATGTTACATCGATTTACCTCAGTCAAGTTTTAATGACTCGTCTCAAATCTCTTGGCCGATTCTATTCTACAGTTAAATGTACTCGACTCGTTAACGGGGAGACTATTTTAATTATAAAAATGTCCATCCTTCGTACCAACGTATCACAGCAAATAAAATGGAATGCTTTTGTGGATTTTAAGAGATTTCAATAGAAATCAAACTGAAAATATGTACAATTTTTGGTGCAAGTAGCACGTTTGATATAAAAATGTGAAACATCTCTGTATAGTCTTCCCTCAACGATTGTAAACTGGTTAGCCGTAGTAGCGACGGAGGACAAACTCTGCGTCAGGACGCGACGGTATTAAGCCGAAGAACACCTTCGCGCGTACTACGGACATTTGTAACAGATTCCCGTAGCGATAGTAGTTAAATTAGTTTCATCAACTTCTCCCTTGCGCGCTGCTTACGGAAAATCGCGTGGCCGTGATTCGGATTCGTACAAAATTACTTGCCTATAGAGGTATACCGATACGTATACGGTATATCTACATCGTAACGAGGTAGGATGCCGGTAGCGACGACGGTATACCTCTCGGCATTCTCGTCGAAAATGTGGCTAATGTCAGGTTTCGTGCATTTCGGCAACCTTTATTTTCTTTATTCACGAAGGGTACGAAGGCAGAATGAGAATTGACGCTTTCACTATCCCGCGTTGCCGTTTCAACGCCGTCGCCGGTAGTCACGACGTCTCTGCAACCTCCTTACGTACAAATATCACCGTGACTCGACTACGTATCTCACTAAAATCGAAATATATCTGCTGAAACTCGGAATTTAATGCAGAAACGTATGACGTCTCCGGCTCCTCGATGGGTCTTCAAAGTCAAAGGACAACATTTTCGATACTGTCATTCGTATTTCGATCGTACGAAGATTTTTTTAAATTACAATATGCATAGATCGTCACGCACAATTTATTATTGAAATACAATGATGTATCCGTCATCAGCAACCCGCGCTGAAAACGCCGAACGACACACGAGCGCACGTGCGTACCGGACGTAGATAAAATGTTGACCGTTTCTACATTTACCAAGATATCCAGTAACTAGTATTTTTTCAGTCCTCGTCGGAGCACGAGTAACCGGTGCTTAAGCTAAAGTGCATATGTCGAGGATTTACAGAAGTTGACAGATTTGTCCGATCTAAGCGGATAGACTTTACGTCAAATGAATAAAACGTCGAGAACTTGTGCTTGTGTATGCGTCCACGAGGGATGCAGAGGAAGGAGGATAGAACCGTGAGAGCACGAACCGCTACAAAAGAGTAAAAGGATGCGGAGCAAAGGCAGAGAGAAAACCGATTCAGTGGGACCTTAAGCCGCCGTCTCTGATGCGCGACGCGCGGTCTGATGAACCTCGCCTTCCTACGCGTCCCTCGTGTGGGAGATGAAAAGCCAAGTCCGCGGTGGCCGTTTTTTTTTTCGCTACCGTGTATTTACCCGCAAGCTTCTTTCTCCATTCTCCGCGGATTATGGACAGGCTCTTTTTGGGCAAGGTAGCTTGAATCTCGCGCGGTACGGTTGGTACGACCGCAAAGACGATTCACCCAGATTCCATCGACACCGATGTCCTCCGCGTCCTTCCTTGAACTGTAACCGATTTGCGAATCCTTCTCATACCGTTGTCATACGCGATCTTCCCATCGTATAATATATTATATCACTTGAAGAGGTAACGGGTCTTTGAAATTGAATATAAAGACGTATCGTATGTTGATGTACTCGACTGTTGTTCTCTTTAATCACAAGTCGCTTTTAACAACCGTTATCCCAGCAGTCGTATAAAGGGATGATTGGACTTTTGGGGGCTGTTAAAGAAATTTGGAGTTCATATTTGCCATTCATTTAATTTCATTGAGCAGCACTAAATGTGCACTTTATAGATTTACGCAGAATGAACCAGCAAGGGGCGCAAAGTGTGAGGAACGGTAGGAGTTGGAAAAATATCTGGCTTAATTCGCGAGCGGTCTGACGGGTCTTGCTCGTGTGCTCGACGAGGTTTGCCTAACGGCTACCTAAAATCAATACGCCCGAAGGATTGCTGGTATCGTTAATAGCATATACCATCGGTTTTCACCTCGCCCTACCACATTTTCACTCCGCCGTAATTGTTTCTTAGCAATTTTTCAAAGAGTCGCACCTCTGCCTGGTGTATAATAGATCGATATACCGATAATACAGAGGTGGAAATATAATTGCGCGATTAAATCGATCACGGTCACCCTCTTTCATTTTTCTTTCATAAATTTCATTCCCTCTTGTACAGTTAAATATTTATCGCTACGAGCCAGATGTATTTTATTCGTTTCTCATTGGTATTTATCGAAGAATATTTATTCATCAACGATATAAAATTCTTTCAATTTTACGGCTACGCGATACAGTGAAAGAATTATGTTACGATACTCAAATGTCATGGCAAGTCTGCAGCGATAAACAGAAAAGCTCCTTTATGGATCAGAGAGTCAATAGTAATCGCGTCATCGTCCTTTGCCCTCAAGTGATTCTGTCTCTTTGCACATACTGAATTACTGATAGGAATTCCGGATATCCGGATTTCGGTTCTCCAGTTAGCCGACGGATGTCCGTTGATACGAGGGGATTGTACTTATCGATCTGGGATTAACACGCTCGGATGGGCATCTTCTATCCTCGCTTATACCTCTCCGTCGATGACTATCCTCCTCTGCATTATACAGCGCGATTCTTTTTTTTCCTATATCGAGTGTTATCGGTTGGTATAGCGACCGTATTTTCACGTGCTGCATATGGATTTCAAAACGGTTTGTTTGCTACAGTTTCGTGAAATGGATATTAAAAGTGAAGAATCGTCGATAGAAACTTACCGGAATCAATCGATGGAGCAGCAATTGGAATACCGAGCGCGAGAGAAAAGAATACATAAATAAATGGGAAATATATGAATTTATGTTTGTTTAGCAGATATCTATATTTATGATATCCAATAAACAGAATGTGTTTTTTTAATTTCCAATAGACCGTTATTAATCCCGCCGACACACGGTGACGTATAAAACATCCCCATTGCCGTACCGCATGTACCGCACGTCTGGTTATTCGAATGTGGGGCAATCGACCTTGCGGCGAGTACTCGTGCATGACGCGCTTGCCGACCGCAGGCGCTTCCAGTGACGTAAAGGCGCGTAAAAGGTAGAGGCTCGTGTGAATGGAGAAAGGGTACCCCACGGAGAAGCGTGAACTTTCATTCACAACCACCTGACTCGTGTAGACTCTTACGCCCTCGTACAAGCACGAGGGCACGTGCGGATGCGACACACGGGTGACGATCACCGGAGCTCCGCACGGAGCATTCCGTACAAATTTGCTGCCACCGACAATCGAGTCAAATCAGAACGACGTTTCGCGTTTACTTGACTTTTAGTTTTGTCAGAATTAAAGTCGACTCTAGGAAAACGATAATTTTCAATAAATATATTTTTTAATCTATTTTTATACATTTATTTCCTTTTTACATTTTATTTTATGAACCATCGATTGATACGCTAGAGTACGCATCAAAATCACTCGAACCATAATGTAATATGCCACACTACAAGCAAAGTCGATGACATCATTTGATCGATGCGATAGACAAGACATATCGCGTTTGATCGAAATTCGGGTCATTTTATCTATATTCCGAGACCCAGAGTGTGGAAAACGGAGATGAGCCTGGCACGTTTTTCAACTACTGTCTTGTTCAAGTATAGATTTGCACTTGAAAATAAATAAATAAAACACTCGAAAGGGGAGCTTGGAAATAAATTGTAAGCAGTGTCTCACTTGGAATTTATACTCGCGTCACGGGACACACGTCGACTACGCAATTGCCAGCGATTACCTTTTGCACGGTATAAAATAATGTTCTAAAAATTGTTGATCCGATGGACAAACCTTTGATACAAAAATTGTAGGGTATACGATCGTTGTATCGTCAATTTATGCATATCGATCTATATGCAAATGTATATCAAAACGGACATTTGTTTACACATTATTTCTTATACGAAACTACCCAACGTACCTTTCTGCCAGAGTTTCTGTTACTGGCGATACGTGTTACAATTATTTATTCGATCTTTAATTTGATGCATTTTGAAATACCGAAATGTACCGATAACCATTTTTATACGATGAACGCGTTAATATTGATTTTCGTATTATTACAGTCACGTGCGACAGGTTATGACAGTCTCGCAGGTCTATTCCGTTGGGATCGAACCAGTATACATCTCATGGTTGAAACGGTGTAGAAATTTATGTATTTACATTACGTTGTGAGCAAAATGATCATGAAAAAATAAAAGATTTATATGATACGTACAAAGACACCGAAAAAGGAAAATGGAACGAGTTCGATGGAAGAATTAGTTGTAAATTTCAAACTTTACGTAATCAAAATAGGAAAGTATGGTTATCGGGTGGTATGGGTCGACCGGCATTACCCGGCGTGTGATTGCAAATAACCGCCACGCTGGAAAGCGTCGGTCATTTCGATATATACTGAAAACAACGAAAAAATCTCTCGATCGGTTCTCCCATGGTTAATTATCAATTTCGATTTGAATAATCAAGGAATATTCGTAACAGCCTGGGATTCCTTTATTCTCCTCTAGAGAAAAAAAACGTAACAGGTTTACTTAAAAAGAATATTTTAGGAGCTGATTTGACGAACTTATAAATGTTTTTTTTATACACACAATCATTAATTTTTTCCTGCCTACTTTAATCACGAGTATTCGAGTACCGCAGGAACGTCCGTTAGTATGACGATGACGGTGAAAAAGGAAATTCCCAAAGCGAATTATAATCGACATTTGCGTGTTATCCAAGTTCAAGCGTAGGTGCGAGATTGATTTCATAGCAACCGCACAGTCGCCTCAAAATATCGTGAAAGATATATCCGTGCTCTTCGGCACCTCGCAACGAGATATCAGCGAGAATGTCAAGTGTACGAGAAGTTGGAAAAGGTCAAGTTAAAAAGCTTCCGTTGGTGACGCCGAGCATTCAACTGTATCGTGTTGTAATAAATATGCAGGCGCAACTTTATTATACAAATAATGCTACTGAAAACATAATGTTGTTTGGTTTCTCTTCTCGCAAAGCCGATTTCGCAACTGTTATTGAATATAAAGAGGAAAACTTTGCACCATCATCGTCGCTTTCCCATTTCTCATTGTTTCCAAAGAGTCGGAGCTTCTGCATTTCCAAATTTGACATCGCACTATGTACATAGGTTTATGCATCTCCGGTGTTTCCGTCATCGAAGTTGGCGAGAAGAGAAACAAGCTCGCGCGATTCACTCCGAAGTAGGATAGAACCAAGTATAACACAACAAAACAATAGATCGGTGAATTAAAACGCAAATGAGTTCATAAGTCAGGAGGGTAAGCGTCTCCGACGACACGGAGTGGTAGATAGCGCAGTGTCGTGAGGCGGGTGAGGCCAACGCAATCCCTGCACTTGTCCTTTCGTGCGAGAGTCATGTACTCGCGCGTGACAGTTCTGTGTGACTAAAATCGGTACTTGCGAAATGTCGAGACGAAAGGTGTATCGCGTCTATATGCAAACTGTGACGAATCACCGAAATCAGTTGTCGCTAAACATTCTTTAAACAACTTCCATTCCTAATGTTTGACATATTTAGTTTTATAGCTATTTTATTGCGCGAGGTTGACGGATTATCGACCTGTGGAAAGAAATCGGTTGCTTTGCCGACGGTTTATTGTTGTAAGCCCGTCGAATATCGAGCCCAAGATTGTGTTCGGTGGTAAAAACCGATTTTTCCATTATCAAAGAAGCAATTATTTCGTTACAGCCGTCACTGCATGGTACAATGAAAGAATTAAGATTGTCGTACAAAATAAAATTATACATTGCGTCTGTAGCGTCACGCGACTCTTCGATTATACACTTTTTCATTTCTTCGAATTTGCGGATTGTCGAAACAAAACTTTGGTTAAAAATGTCTTTACACTTATGAGAATATAATATTAATGTTATAAAATACTATCTGTTGTTCAGGATTCATTTTTCAATGCGTTGCACCGGGCAATCGACGTCGATAAAAGCACGACGTGCAAAACGCTTTGTAGGAAAATTTTAAAGAATAAATAGAGTCCAATGATTCTCTATCCTCAAAAACAATATTATACGGTACAGAATTTAATAAATTATTTAATAAACATTTTTTAAAAATTGGATATTTTGGTGAAAATCACTTGAAAAATTTTCAAAGTATATTCGTAATTCTCTTTCGTTTCGATTCCTAATCGATGCCGGTAACAGCAGCGGTAACGACGATTTGTCGTACAATCGTAATTACTGTTCGGGAAGTGATCGGTCTGGAAGACGACGAATAATCTGGCGGAGGATAATGATATTTGGGATTAGAAGGATATCGACGATAATGGCGACCGAACGATCTGCGCTAGAGATTGTGGCGAACGAGAGGATTGATCGTTCTCGAGCATTTGTCACGTGCTCTGTCACAACGATTGCGCGCTATATCGCACGAGGATATACGCGAAGAATATAAAGTGAAGATGTATATTGCATCTCTCTTCAGGACAAGTATGCGATGTTAATCGTATTCACTTTAAGTTTCTCATAATTTGAGGGAGACACGGTCACAATGTAAATATTAGAGTGGTTCTCAAATTTGTCAAAATAAATAAAAACAACATTTTTCTCGATTCCCACCCTCGAGTATGATTGGCAATCAATAATCAAGTTTAACTAAACGCTAAATAGTCTTAACTCCTTTGAGGCACTTCGTTAAGTAAGATTGCCAGAGTTAGGCAATGGGAAATTATTTTAATTCTCACAAGAGAACGGAAAAAGAAGAAGAAGAAACATTTCGTGAGACAATTATTTATTGATTTTTCAACAATTTCCGAAGCATCCTTATCAAAGTCCTGAAGTATTATCTATAAACTCATAGCAATAGAGTCCTCAGAAAATAAGTGTATAAATATTATATCGTAATCGTGTACGATTGTTGATTTCTACAGATTACTACAAAATGCGGAATGATCAGTGCCGATGACATGAGGCACTGTGAATTGGAAACTATTCCTACAGGTGTAGATACGTTAAATGTAACACTAACGATGAAAAATATAGTTTGCGAGAAATAGTAATAGCAGCGGTAGGTGCTAAAATCGTAGGAAACTATGGAGAGACCGTGAGTAGAGAAATAAGAGGAGGAAGAAAAGAAGGAGGCGGTTGTCGGCCTCGGGAAAACGATGCGAAGTCCCGTGAGGTCATTCGGATCGTTGATCACGATCGTCCGCTTCCGAGGAAGAAGAGGAAGCAAGAGTGGAAGAGCTACCGGCAAGTTAGTGCGCGGCGGGTCACTCGGAGGAGGAGGAGGGGAGGAGGGAGAGGGTGGTTTTGGTGGGTGCGAACATCACGCATAATTACTTTTCGAAGCACGTTTCTCTCTTCGGGATCCAATCTCATCGGGGGAAGGGAAGCACCGTTCCGAGCCGATCATTCTAATCGGAATTCTCATTTACAGTTGCGCGTTCGCGCGGTCGTCCCACCAAGACTCGGTGATTACCAAACTCTCTGTAAAAGCTTGCGCCGTTAAAAGGTACAGAAGCGTCGCGTGCCTCGGTGGTACGCTCCAACACCTGGTCACTCGCAAATAATGCCACGATTAGATGATATACGGAAATACGTGAGGCGATCGCCGCTCGATGCTAAAAGAACATCCAGTCTCGGCCGATGTACCGACTGCCGCTGCTGCCGCTCGACCTCTCGTTCCGGTTGAAACGAGCGGTTGAAACGAGCCAAAGGAATTAACCACGACGACGACCGCGAGTCTGTGCAAATTGAGTTGTACGCTAGCGGAATTTAAACATTCAAATTAACCCGTTTAGCAAGTCATAGTGTCTAATGTGTGCGAGAGCTTTCTGCTGACTGGAAGCACGATGAGGAAGTCAGGGCTGAAAAGAGGGGAAAGCGACTTGACTGGCCTCTCGATTCCCGCAGCGTAATATTCAATCGATATGTTCCTCTGGTTGCCTTTTATTTTTGCAAGTCACTTTTGGTCCAGCTGTTTCCGTTGGAACAAAGAGTGAAAGTCAATTTGATAAACCGAGGACAACGGCGGTAACGAATACGTTCGGAAAATACGTACATCAGTCAGATTTAAAGAGAAATGTCTATTTATATAACAAACCTTAAGGCCCTAGCTGAAAGGAGACCGAGACATCTAAGGAGCACATCTTTCGGAGCCTAATACAGAGATTGCAGCCCTTCCTTTGACTGGATTACTAGCGTTTGTGAAAGACAGCGGGCTGAGGATTAACGGAGTGGGGTGCACAATGGGCCTATGGCCTAAGTGCGTAAGCAGCAATGTCCTCTTTAGCGATTATTATTATTCGACGATAAACAAACAAGAGTCTTTTTGAAAAATATTTAAATATTATAAAAATGACATTGAAGAATAATAAAAAAACGTTCAGTATTCCTATCATAGCTGATGGTTGTAAGATTCTCTAGGCAGCGTATTCCGATTTGCCATTATTTTTTAACATCAGAATTGAGATCTGCCACTAATGGTCGAGCCATGTCTATTCGAAGACTAACCCGAATGCATGAATTTCGTGTCTCCTATCGATTTCCTAGGTTATACTACTGTAAATGCCGGAGAATTGCGGCTTAGGGATACAATTTGCACATATGTACTATGGTTTATATCTTCCTTTAACACTGCGACGGAGTTATAATATATGTGAGAAAATTACTCATGCCTACAGCGAAGGGTTTGCGAGAAAGGGCTTCTGTATACCGTACATGGATAGAAGTGGTTCCGACCCTCTTATTTTTACTTTATTTTGGCCAAACAAAAATGCGCCGAAGTCTACTCAAATATTTGTTGCGAGTATTTTAATTTAAATGTACATATTCAGCCATAATTTATCGTGACCGTCCGGATAAAGCTTATAACTGAGACGAGATGGGAGCCTACGATGGTATTCGCGACCCAGTTCGATTGGCGTATGAGGATCGAGAGAGACGCGCGCATTATTCCTCGACGGACTCGTTGCTGTCTTTCTCTATCTCGCTCGTGTATATTGTTTGGAAAGATTTGAGCGAATGCGGTCGGTACTCAACTTCACTGGCTTCACTTATTCTTACTTACAAGGCTCACGTGTCGTATTTCCTCAGGCCCCCTCGAAGGTAAAAGGAACCATTTGTCTGGCTTGCCTGCGACTAACTATGCAGCAACGTTGCACGTAGCTGTAGATATATACTTTCACTCCGACGACAGAGATGAAACTGTTTCGAGTCATGCTTGAAAAACGATTCTTCTATTAATAACCTCTTTGAATTCTGGAAAATTGAATCAAATACGATTCCGTCGTGAGTCCAAAATATTTCCAACACTTTTAAGAATTAAAAATATTTTTAAATATTTTTCGTCCTAAGAGTTGTCCAATAAATAGGAAAGATGGGGATAAAACGGGGAAGCTAAGGAAATATCGTTCTTAGTAAAAGTTTCAAATACCTTGTCTACTTCTTTTCACTCATAACTGAGAAATGCATTGCATTTTTTCTAATCATTGAAAAAAAAAACATTCTTAATTTTTTTTTTAATATCAAAATGAAAAAAGAATTTTTTCATAATTTTTTAAGGTATCCCATTTTGCCCCGTGTAACCCATTTTGCCCCGGATATCCCCACGTTGCCTCGGGTACCCCATTTTGCCTCGAGTACCCTATTTTGCTGCGGATACCCCATTCTGCCCTGGGTACCCCATTTTGCCCCCATATCCCCACCATTAACTTTACGTAAACGTTACAAATTATTTTGGTATCTATTTGGTTTTTAAATAAATACAAAAGTAATTAACAACAAGACGTTTGTCAAAGCGAGCCCATAATATTAACACGGAATATTATTAAGTTTATTAAACAAGTAAAAATGTATAGTTTTGAGGAAAAGTTACTTGTGCTGTGCAGTGGGTTTTTGAGCAATTACTCGGCTGTGGTGCGGTGTAACGGCAATACAAACGAAACGAAGGGCAGACGTCGGAGGGTTCTATTACGAACAATGAAGCGTCCCGGATGCAGAGCTACAAGGCTCATTTAGGTGCACGCGATTGCCAGGAACCATCCTGATTCTTTTATAGCCTCGATACACATTAGCAGACTTTGACATAGACTGTGGGTGCTTGGGGGCGCGTTGTGTTCTTACGGATAGTCGAGCACGATAATCTCTCTTTTCTCTCATAATTATCACGTAAAATATATTTATCTTGACACCAATGGATTTTCAAATTATCAGTGAAAAGAAATAAATTCTTATTAGGTTGGGCTTTAACGGTAACCAGGTACCGACGCATAATCATTTTTCTACTGATCGTCGGTAACTCTGTGGGCAAATAATTAGGCTACAAGCTCAAATTAAACTGCTGACGAAGTCTTGAGCAAATATAGGTAGACATATACGAGTATAGTATATATATATATATAAGACACGTATACGGGAGAGATCGACGAAAGGCTGCAGCAACTCCGCAACTCCTTCCGCCGTTTATAATATTTCCTCCTGATGCTCTTCCTCGTTCCCGCTTCTCTCGGTCTACGATATACTTACTCTCGCTTTTCGATTCAGGAGCACAGGAACCTGATCGGGCGCTACATACTGCTCGATCTTTCGTCTCGTTCCGTACGATGAGCTTGAATATCTCGAAGTAAACTCGTGGAAGTGCGCGTGTCGCTGCACGGTATATCGAGTTCGAATCATTGAACAGGATAATACTCGGGTGGTCGCTGTGCATGTATGGCGTTACGTATGGCATGCTCAGACGTCTTTTCTTCGCTGTCTTCTTCTTGTTATCCATTTTTTTGCTCAAACACCGTTGTACCTTGAACAGGTATTCTCAAACTGGTCGGCTACCGCGATCGCAAAGGGATCCGAATGCGATAAATCTCAAACGATCCGTATCTATCCTGTATACGCCATACATGAAATTCCCTGCAGGAATGTCTCTTCGCGTGACCCGACGAAGGAAGCAGAATTTCGTAACTCCTGCCTAATCTATTGGTTATTATTATTTATTTATCTACGAATATGTATAGAGATAAGATCGAAAGGCGTTCAATCGAGAATAAGATTTTAGCGGTAACGTTCACTCGGTAAATAAACCGAGTCAATCAAAGTGATGCGAAGCGGTTAGCCAGTTATCGGAGCATCGCTTACTCGATAAGAGAAGCGAGCGAGCACGTGGTTCGCGGGTCGCGGTACCCGGAGACCGATTGGCGGTAAGTAGTCAACGTAGACGGGGCCTCCCTCGTTGTTGCGTTTGCTTCGCGTGCATCCGTGTATACTACTGGCAAAGAAGAGTAGGGGAAGGAAGCGGGGAAGAGAGGGAGACGGGTGCGCGAGTCACCCCTACCCACGGGGATGCACTCGTCAGTCGTCGACGAGTTTACGAGTGTGCGGGCCGGGGTGCGATGCCGGCCGGTCGCGGCCAGCGAAGTAAGCTGCCTTTCTGCCTGTCGGTCGTCGCACCGCAAGGGGATGAACGGGAGTGAGCCGAGAGAGAGCGAGAGAGAAAGAGCGGCAGGGGGGCGGGATGGATGGCGCGCGCTCTCCGCCACCACCGCCGCTACCGCGCCGGCCGGAGAAACCCTTGCTTTCCGCCGCTGTTTCGTACTCGGGGGTTGCCCGAGTAGCGGGGGCTGCTACCGCTGCTGCTGCCGCCACCGCCGCCGCCGCCGCGCCGACGGAGAAACCAGAACCGAGAGGGAGACAGCGAATTTTCTGCTGCTCGCTGCCGCCACACGAGAGAGAATATACACCGGGACGCGCCAACTCGAAACTTCAGTCTCGACGCGACACGCGCAAACCTCGCAAGACTGGCCCTGTGTGCTGCGCTCTACGCTCACTACCGAATTGCTCCGTCGACGTATTACTTGATTTCGGAAACTTTGAGAACGTTGCTATCTTGGACTTTTGATAGATCAGCGTGCCATTGAAATAACTTAAAAATAGGTTTAATATTTTTTTTTTTTCAAATCGGCGGTACGCGATGTTATATTATCCGCGTGTTACAAGCACGCGTCAACGACTCGTACCGTTTCTCATTGTGACTACTCTGATCACGGGTGTTCAACTTCAAATTGTCGGTGAGTAGAACGAGTACCAGCTTTTTTTATAATAATAATAAAGTAACATTTTTAAATGCTTAATAATTTTCAATTATTAACCTTTCCTCAAAACATAAGTATGCGTCAAAGGAAGCTACGATTTTTATTTTCATATGTTACTCAGTACCTTTTTCCCGGCTATGCTCAAATCAATCTTGCTTTTTATTATTATTGTTTTTTAACTCATGAAATACCGAAGCCCCGAGCTGAACACGAGCTTTTTTAGATAAAGTGCACCTCGGAATATATATCGCTTCGAGTGAATTGAACGATGGAAAATTCAGAGGGCAATCTTTGAGTGCGCCGGTTAGCTATAGTGCGCGGAACGTGGAATTTAATTTTTATCATCATTCAGAGGTGAACCTACTCCGAATCGGAAGTTGAAGGATTACTGTTGGGCGCCTTCGTATGGTTTTGCCGGAAGCGATTGCTGTTATTTCAAACTTTAATTATTTTTAATGACTTTCTAATGTCATATAATAGAGTGAAAATAAATATTAATCGTACCTCATTATTACTCTCGATACGCTGTTCACAGCTTTCGCATTCCAAGCGGATCATCATCATTTATAATAATAGGATTAATGTACACCGAGAAATCCTATCGAGTCACATTAATGTACACGAATGATGTACCGCGCCGTATGCGGTGATTGTAAAATTGATATGAAGCTGACCGAGTGTCAGAGTATCACATTCCGTACCGACTGATAACCCGATGCGTAACTGTCACGTGTGCATTTGTATAAATCATTTTGAAATATGACAAGCTACGTGCGACGCTTTCAATACGAATGTAGTATTTAGTAATAATTCAATTTAGCATAATTATAGAAATTTAGTTTTAAAAACATATAAGTATAACGCTATTTTATTTTAACAAATCCGCATGCGGAAAATAATTTTTTTTAACTCAGGGGAAACGTGCATTTCTCAAAATGAACTTAACTCCATTTTTTTTTAACCAAAAGTTTAAAGTCATTAAAAATAATTTTAACAAGAATATTATATTTAATAGCGATTAAATCTTCGTTTCTATAAAAAGGATGTTGGCATTTTTGCTACCGTTCTATAAACGTCGAGCTTCAATTCTGATTATTTTATGTTAAAATTGGGTAATAAAAATTAAACCAGGTTTAAACTGCGTTTATTGAACCGTGCCTTACTCTGTCAAATTTAAACCGTTGTCAAGCTATATTTTTAGTCGTCAAGTATTCAACATTCGAATTTATTTAATATCTTTTAGTATGAAATTAGGTTACGTTTATCCGGCGGTAAAATTGTACGGAAGAAATTTGATTAAAATGTACGTACAGGATTAATTTTTTCCAAGTGACTTTATTGGGTTTACATATTAGGTTTATCTCTATAACATTCCACATTTTGCCGAGACAGATTTTCCTATGCATTCGATTAACATAATCCAAACACTTGTGACGCACAACTAATATTTGCACGACATTGATTTCTTCCGTATCCCTTCCCCGTGAAGTATAAATTGAAAGCAGAGTAAAGTTCCGAGTCTTCGGGGAGTCGTATCTTTCCTTTACTTTCGTAATTGGAGAAAGTTTAAACCTTGTCTGTAAAATGCAGTGATCAATAATGTTTACGCGTTCGTTTCTCGGCGCTCTCGGCCTGTCGATAATTCTTCGCAAACAAACTTGTTTCGTTACGTTATTTTACTTAGCGCCAATTTCCCGGAAATGAATCATGGCCCAATAATGCGTCAAAGACTAATGCGATTTGTCCAGAAGTAAGACGCGATGAATACTTGATCGCGAATATACATTTCCGGGTCTCGGATGGATGGACGAAACGAAATATAGGCCGTTACCAACTATTTTAACAGTCAGACAAAGATTCCTATTACGAAGAAAAGAGACGAGTGAAGAGATCGTAGGCGAAAGTTTGTCGGACCCTGGACGTATATATGTTTGTTCCGGTGCGCATGAAATTGATGAAACTCTCAGATAGAGCGCCCAACAAACGGTCCGATTCTATAAAGAGAATCAAGTCTACCGAGGTGTAAACACGGTTTGATTGAATTTTCGAGGGCGACGAAAATGAAGGCACGCATCGTTCCATCGTTCCCACCCTCAAACTTTTATGGTTCTGGCCGTTCCGTCATCCTCACCCCTGGCGATTCACGACGTAGCGTGTACAACAAGAAAAATGTATGTTCTTGATTGACTCGCCGTGAAATTGTGCAAGTAACTCAACGTCCGATATCGATATTTCGTACCGAAGTATTGATATCGTAGAAGGGGACCTTTTCATTGTGTTCCAATGGCTAACTACGATATTCGCAAGATAAATTTTGAATTGCATTCACCGCTGGTCCGCGCTCGCCCTAATAATCATCGTTCGGCTCTGCAAGACGGTGTATATACTCGTTCCGGAGTTTCGTTTTCTTATTCAATCTCAGTTAGACGCTCCGGATATTCCGGATTGTTGGCTCCCCGTGGTGCTCCGCCGGGGACCGAGCGCGTTCCGGAGACGTCGGTGACGCTTTATCCGAAAACATTGAAACGACTTACATTCCAGAAAGAAGCGGATGCTTCTTTTTCACTCGAGCATGCGGCGCATGCACCAAGACCGAATCCCACACGTTAGTAGCGAACTCTTGGTAAGTGGCAATTCCCAATAGAACGATTATTTGTGCAACAGTGGAGACGGGAGATCGAAAGCAAGCGCGATAGAGGCCACGATCGAATTCGTTCAAAGAAATCGAGAGCTATCGGAGAGATACCCTGCGCTCCAGGCCGATCTTCGGGTTCTCGAGTGCTTACATTTCTCGATATCTATACCGGTGTATCGGTCGTTGCACGGTCAAGCGATCCTATATAGGGACATCGGATTAACGGTAAATGGTCAAGAATTTTCAAGTATACCCGAAGTGGATGCATACGTCTCTGTTGGCGCACTCAGCTGTCTTTAGATCGACTTGACGAACTGTTTCCTTCCATCCGTTGCCTTCTTATAGCGGATAGCAACTCTGAACGGTAGACCGCGCAGATAGATATCAAGGTGTTCGAGAACACTTGGAAATTTTATTAATGCGTAACGAGGTTTTAAAATTTAGATGATTGATATAAATCTCAATTTATCTATGCAACGATCCATTCGGAATGTCGTCTTTCATTCCGCAGTGGGCTAATCGTGCCACGGTAGTTAAAATCCCATTGGTGTATTCGACTAACCAAACATACGTTAAAAAAGTTGGTTGAGACAAAAAATCAACTCTGAAACGACGATCAAACATCGATTTATGTTTGGATTTAAATGATTCAACTTTTTATTGGACGTTGGGAATCAAACTGTCGACCGTAAGATGTTGACTTACGATTGGATTTCGAAAATCTTAATCAACGGGACCAACCAAAAATAGAGATACATCCGTGAACCGAACAAAAAACTAGTTTACCCTGGCGTCAGTTGGATCAGTCCGCAGGAACAGTCGCTAAAAATTGGCAACTTGGTTGAAGAAACAAACGTACACCTAATGCAACGTAAAAAACAACTTCTCATGGATTGTATAATCATAAATAGTATATACGGTGGATAAAACGTGTGCACACGAATAGGTGGCAGTGAAAATAAATGTTTGACAGCGGATGATGTTTGGTGTTATGCCGGTGTTTGATGGCGTGCCATGTTCTCTTGACCTGAGAATCGATATCACTGCTTCTGCGGTATTCCTGCTCTGCAGTTTACCGAGTCGACTATTTCGCGAATATATTAAAATTTTTTGAGAGAGCAAAACATTGACACGACACATCCAGACGCGCGCACATCGACACGTGAAATCTGTCAGTCGAAATCCGTACAGTCCAAGTACGCTGCCGTAATGCCTCGCAAGGAGAGCCCAGCGGGGAGTGACGTCTCCATATTCTATTGCATGTGGTCGCATCTAAACGTAGGTGCCTTCGATAGTACATAGTAAAGTGTCAACGAGTATCTTAAACAAAGTTAAACAATGGTAAAGCATAGGAGGACACGCGTTGAGGCGATTTAATCGTCGATTAATTGTTGTCGTTTGTATTTTACCGTCCGGTGGCATCAACGTACCATGTAACGTGAACTGCAACCATCGGCTCGACTTGGCCTATTCCCGCCATGTGCATTTGACCGCACAACTTGACGCATCGATATACCGTGTTTGGTGAAAATGATCAATGAAGCGTTTAACGCTAGAACTCGCGGCTTTACTCAAGGATGAAATTTCATTGGACCGGTGGTCAAATGCACGCTATCGATCCTCCGTCTGACCACCTGTCTATATCTACTCGACATACGACAAGCGCACGTGTAACGTTTTCGCATTATGGCTTTCCATTTGCAGCTTGTCTGGAACAAGCGCGATCGCAAACGTTGTGCCTACCAAAAACGGTTGATATATTTTTGAAAAATGACTATAGTTCTATGTCTCGGGAACTAAACGATTGAAAGAGCGATCATAAGGTGGTAGATCAATAAAATCATAAGTAATTATATAGTTTTAGGGCTTTAATAAAAATAATAAAGATTTAAACTATTTTTTTTTCGGTAGCCAAAAGCTGTATGTTGTCTTTATTTCGAAGAAACATTTATTTTTATTAAATTCGTATAATTTTTCAACTGTTAAGCATTTTATAATCCGTACTGAACCCTCAATGTTTAATATCTCCAGCTGTATTTTCAAGAAGTTTAATTAATTATTATGAAATTATTATAAAATAATTAAAACAATCGTACCAGTTTCAGACAGTGCAAGGCACACCTGACGCTCTATCTGTATAAAATCATGGAAATAAACAAGAATGGACGAGTGTGCCAGTTTCTGGCATCAGTTTCCAATTTTTTACTCGTTGGCTTTTTATCGAATTGCGGTGGTAGTCTATGGGGTCAGAGGTACACCCGTCAGAAGCTAGGCCGTTAAAATTCTCGATGTTTGCGAACAATAAAACTCGCCTACTCAATGTATATTTATATATTCTTTAAAAAACCTCGACCGCAAGTATCTTAATGAGCGTTTCATCGCTCCCGGAACTTTCTGTACGTAAGCCGTTTCTCCCTTTTCTTGTAATCTTGCTGCCTCTATCAGCCTTAGCCCTCTTGGTTACTTAATTAAAATCGAGACATAACGTTAAGAATTGCAAAACACGATTTATTCACTGGCTCGAAATGCGCAACTGAGAAACAGCTTGTCCTGGGAGTACGGGGACGACCTCTTGGCTCTTCGCCGTGTCCTCGTGTCTGGACGAGGACGATGCAAATGTCATTCTACTAATGAAACAGGAAATATTTTTCCATATTTCTTCGACGCATTTACTTTCTTCCTTGTCTCCAGCTCGGAGTCTTTGATTGTGCTAATTGCACGAGACTCTCGCCTCGAGGCTCGACCGATCGATGATACATTTGCATCGACTTATCATAGCTACGTCGTCTTTATGTTGAAACTTTATATCGGTGGTACTTTGCCCTCCTCGCGCGAGTACCTGATCCAATGGATCACGCGCGGATTTGAATTTGCACCGTGGCATTTACACTCTGGTTGAAGGGGTGTACGCCAACGCGATACCCCTTTAATCAGTCTGACACTCTCTATACTTCCCTTTTGCGAGTCACGAAAATTATCCGTGACCTCAATGTATATCTTAGAATCGCTCGTTGAGAGTAACATTCAAGTCAAATTGCCATTTGCACTTATAACTCTATCATTGGGCCGATGCCCAGTTTTGTAATGCATTTTCGATCTAACGAGACGAACGAAGGTAGAATAATCAAGAGGTCCGCGTGACAGGTTATTCGTAAGTTTGTGTAACGCGTATACCGTGGATTAAAAGATATAGAACGCAAAGATTGAATGAAGATAAAGCAGGTTTATTTTATCAGTTAATTACTGTCATTATTTATATAAATTGTACGATCCCGGCTATTTGGAAATGAGGCCAAAATGGGACGAAATAGTGCGAATATGCTTGAAAATTATTAATCCAACGTCAAGTTGTATAAGTAATTTGACGAAGCCCCAAATATATTGATAATTTAACTTAGTATCTTGTCACGAGAATTGTATGGAAATCTCGTGATTCATATACCACTACGAGCGTGAGAAGATTTTAAAAAGATAGAAAAGCGGTGAATTCGTGAAAAATATCTTCCGATAATGGATATACGTGTGCATCGCGTAGTTGAGCGCGCGGAGTGAGCGTTCTTCCGATACTTCTACGCTCAGCTAAAATACTATATTCCTTAAGATTACACTACCCAGCAGCGGTATCTTTGCAGGTCCACCAAACGTCCACCCTTTTCAAGTAAATACACATCCATACACATATGTGGAGTATTTCATTTTTAACTTAATATATTTGTTCGATTGTTACGATTTCTTGAAAAGTACAGATTTCGATATAGAGAATACCTCGCGGCATCGACTCCCTGTGGCAATTGAGTCTAAAAAAAAAGTCCCTAACTCAACTTAAGATTATCCATCGACTTGGTATCTCAGTTTAAGAACCAGCCTCGTGAAGCCTGCATTTTTTAAACCCAGCATTCGCCATGTCAAATATATAGTTATTATTAATACGCAAAGACAGTGAAATATGAAAAAAATATAGAATTTTTTTATTTTTTATATGAATACATCTTTAGCGGAAATCTCTGCATAAAGTGTCGCCAAGAAGCATTGCGATTCTATTAAAAATTGAGTTGAAACGGGCAAAAAAGTATCGGCATAAAAGTAGTGAAAACTCACTACATTATGGGAAATTATCTTCAGTAATTTTAGGATTCCGAGGGATTCTTCTTATTTAATCAAATTAACACATACACGATACATTTGTAGTAATTTCAATAGTTGATTTGCGATTCTACGTCCTCAAGCTGTCGCTGGAATACTGTCGTTCTGTGTTAGCGAGTGATGAAAATGCAGCGATCGATATTCATATATAGGTCGAATTTATCTTTGAAGAACGTTACCATTTGTATATTATCAGATGCGAAGTTGGCATCCAATGACAACCCTTGTCCGGTGGAACCGATTTTTGTTCGATGTACCGGTGTTGACAGTTTCGTTAGATTATCAATAGGGGACCGTAACACTTTTTGGCGACACTACTGACAGCTAGTCCCTTTCGGGAATTGTTGGTTCACATCGAAATCAATACTTTTAAAGGATGGCAACTGAGAAAAAATAAAAAGTTAAATATGAAACACCTTAATATATATACTCGGGTACATATATTCACAAGGTATATAAAGAATATAGCGCGTACCGTAGAAACACGTAAAGTGTACGTTTTTCCAATTCTCCGACACGACAGAGAATCCTCGACGACGAAATCGTCACGCACTCGCGCAACATGAAAGAAATCTTCGCGTGCATTCGCATTATCATCATTTTTCGACGCACCACTGTTCTCTATGGTTCTATATGGTTTATTATATGTATATATATTCTGGAGTAGTGCACGAGGGTTCCTTCAATGTTCTTTTCTCGTTTATATTCTTATAACAGGTATATATGCGCAATGGTACCGATATCCACGTTCTAACATGGAGGATCGTCAGTTTGGCGCATATGAGATGGATCGAGGGTGTCTACGAATGCGAGCGAACATTGATTTAGTATTTCTCGAAGAATTTCATTTATCACCGACGATTCGTTGCTATTTTTTTTTATTTTCCAATAAACGCTACACATGCTGTACTCAAACTCGTTGTTATCGATACTCAACGTGATATTGTCGCGCGTTGGTTCAACGTAGAATGAAAAAGAAAGGCGTAAGAGTGAAGCATTGGTTCGCGCGTATGCTTACTCGCTGCAATGTTCGTTTCGAACGACGCATTATCGGTAATACATATTACTTTCCTTTTAAATAATCGACTCTATAATCGAACGATTTATTCCAAAGTGGATACCGATATTCGAATGCCATCGTAGATTTGTAGCAAAGAGTACCGTTCGCTCTGTTGGCTAGAGAAGCCGTATTAAATGTCTACGATATTTGTTCGAATGGAGGAGCTCGCGAATACTCGATATCGTTTTTAGCAAACCAGATGCGATTTTATCGCACATCATTATAAATAGTATGTAAGTCGCGGATCCCACTCGACTGACTCGAGAATGCGCGATAATAATTTAAGTGCGCGCTCCGCACGTCATACGTTTCTACTTCGATTTTACCCGGTTTCGTTCACTGGTTCAATGGAATCGATAATCATGCTATCACCCCGCCACCACCGGACATATCACATATATATGAAAACCGTAGACAAGAACATCATCCTTTTTGTATCCCTTTTAATTTTTTAAGAGTGCCCTAAATTTGGAAAGTGAGCAAAAGTATCGTTAAAACAATCGGATGTAGGGCCGAACGGGGCGTAATAGGCATTAACAGATATTTAGTACGCGATTGAAAATTATAATATTATCTGTAGATTGATAAATAAGAGGAACTTCCAACAAATATTGAGCAAGTTCGCTTGCCGTTGTTGTTATCGCATTGTTCTCTCTCGAAGCATCGTGACTGTGGGTTTACGTGATTGCGCACCGTCGATCTCGATAGATGACGATTTTCATAAGCCTCTCACGTCCACGGAGTAGGTTCTCCACCTCTCACGCGGTAAACCATCGATGAAGATTACTCGATATGTATTTTATCGACGATTCACGCTGGGACGAGGATGTGCAGTCTTCAATTTTGTCCCGTTTCTTTCAAGCGTCCCTCCGCGCCTATTTGCAGAACTCATTATGTATATCGTCCTCAATCTCCGATATAAATCCATTTTTCTTGCGTTTAGCCACATCTCGAAATGCTACCGTGAATAATTGAAATACGAAAGGCAATGGTTAAATCAGAACAGAAGTACATTTTAAGAATGTACCGAGGAAAGATACCTCCAAACATTGCTGACTCGATACAATGGAAATTCGAGCCAATAATGGTATTAATACAGAGCTTTTTCACTACATTTTTTATAGAGATAGCGAGTTGCGAAAAATAAGAGAGATTATCGGAGCGGAGAGAATCGACAACGCGGCTATATTTATTATAAATTTTGATTATTATCAGTTTCGCAACTAGTTTTCTGTTTTTAATATGAAAACTCGTGCAAAATATAGATTCATCTTGTTTGCGCGCAATAACTTTTCGCCCCGAAACGCGTCGACACGAGTAATGCAGATTCGGAAATTTATCTTTTTGTGTTTGATGCTTCGGCCAAAAGGGGAGGGCAGGGGGTTGAAAAGCGCGCGAAATACCACACCAGAGTCTACTATCCCCTCCGTAGGACCGAAACGGGTCTACATTGAATTTGCATACGGTTAAAAGTTGTAGAGCGAACAAGAGTGGCGGCTGCCGCGAGCGCGGCGTAACCATCGTACCGCATCGAGCTCGTCCCTGGATGGTGATTTCGCGGGCCATCTCCTTCGGGAAAAGACGAGCAAATAACTGCCACTGGCACTACCGGCTCGAGCAACGGGAAGAGTAGCGTAGAGGACCCTCGTTCGGAATAGGTGACGTCCAGATATGCGGTATGCCGACAAGATCTTCCGCTTCTCGACGGTCAATCCGTATTCCTACGCCAGTCGGGGTTTTCTCGCTGAGAGAAGGGTGGTTCACCGGTTCTCGCGGACTTGCTCGCCGATGCTTTTGTCTCGTGCTCTCATGATTGGATCAGTTTTATGAGCTCCTCGGGGACAAACGGAACATCGATACTCGCCTTTTTTCCTCTGTTATCTACACCCTGCACCCGCCATTGTCGAAGGGAAAACGGCGAGTGCCCGGCGGACCGACAAACGCGTAGATATGCCAGAGTCCGAAGAAATCATACACGGGAAGATTTTTACTGCATTCGTAACCGCCCTCTCTTTATTATTTATAACCCGAAAAAAGTTGAATGTACGCACGAGGAACAATCCGAAAAAGATCCCGATAAAGATCTTTCGAACCCGGGACCTTCCGATTGCTGGTCGACTGCTCCGATCACTGAACCGCGCCAAGCCGCTCACCGCACTTGATTCGCGTTGTCCTCGTACATTGCAATATCCTCCGCGTTACCGGAAATGGTCATAGACAAAATTATATTACGTATTCCCATATATTATCGTCACAAAGTTATAACTTTTATTATTTTAAGGTAAAAATGAAAAACTAAATTATAATTCAATTCTTGTGACGAACAAAAATGTCTTGACATTTATAGAATTTTTGACAGGTGTTGTTTCCTCTTTACCCGTCACTCTTAGTATTTCTCGGCGAGGTGAATACATTCGGTCGATGCATCGCGAAATTAAAAAGAAAACGTTTATAGGTAACGAATAACATGCATTTCCATATATTTCCGTATCAAAGTAATACAATTTATCGCATTAACGTAGAATCGAATGAATTGCGGTTGTACTCGTTGGAAAACGTCGTAAACTTGATTTAGCTTTTCAGAACAAAATAGCAAGTCATTTTGGCAAAGAATGTAGCGATTTTTTCACGCACTCTTCCGTCTCTCGATGTATTTTCTGACGAGATGAATGTAGAAATCTTCGGTCACTACAGGACCCGAATGTATCTCGGCAATTTATATAAAGTATATAGGTACGACTCGATTCCATCAACGATACGATTTCGCGAAACCTCGTTTCTTTTCCCATGAGGCGTTTGCGTTTGCCGCGAGCTACGAATCGACAATACGCCACGAGTACCAGCAACGACTACCTACTTCCTATCTTCCACTTTCGTTGCTCGACCGTAGATATATTCTCATACGCGTTTGGTGAATACAGCTAATAGAGTGGATGGTCGATGCGTCTCGCGATTCGTCAAGCACCGATACGCATTTCGATACTGCACAATGATGCTCATCATTGCCTCTTGTCGATACTAATCTTTGAGAAGTATTCCAATTATACACCGTTCTTCGTTCTATTTCTCTTACGTTTCTATTTTTTAACTTTCTCATGTGCAACATGAGTCTTTTCAGGGCTAAAGGTTGCGACTGGCTGGAGGATACGCATCGACGTATATCCCATTAGAATCGATACGATTATTACGTTCCCATTACAGAGGATATTCTCGATACCAGCCGCAACATTTTCCCAACGCATGTTCATACAAACGCAAGTTAATACCGGTAAGTCGAGAGTATCGTTCGTCGACGTTTGAGTCAACGGACAGGCGTAAATAATAGAATGCGCGAAGTCTGGTTTACTCGTTAAAGAGCTTGAATCGATTTGCCAGTCGGCGTTCGTCTGGTTACACATATTCTCAAAATCAATTATTGAGATTAGAATCGGTGTAGTCGATTGAGAGAGTCGTCGCGAAGTCCTGGAACATGCAATTTTCATAGAGTACGTAGATTTGCCGCGATAGCAAGGACTCCGTAGTTTTTGAGTAAATTGCTCTCGACGATACGAGCTCTCGGTATTAGTAAACTTTCCACCTCCGAAAGGATCGACATCTTAATGTTTCCACGCGATTCCATCCGTCAGTGTACCGAACTGGACATACACACGCCAACTATATATGTAGAAGCGTGGGCAACGGACAGCTAGGAGATATTCGAATAGTCCTTCGGCGCAACATTTTCAGGATGAACGCGGCAAAGTTTTCGCCTCATTGAGCAACTTTACTGCTACACGAGCTTGCGATACGAGTTTCAAAGGAGGTGAGTCCGCGGACACGGGGTACCGGATGCATGCGCGTATCATTGCGTCTCGTTGGGTGTCGGGTCATAATCCGAGTCCTACGATAGAGCCGGATGGACGAGCGACCGGAGCAGCCCAATCATAGCAGCTTTTAGACCAAATGAGAAAGGAGTGTTTCTCATTTGCGTCGCTGAAGCTTCTGTCGTCGATTTCTTGTTAGATTTGTGAGTCGCGCGCGCGCCTGTACCTAACCCCTTCGACCCTTTGCGTTCCTACCCGGATTGAAGTATTTCGAATGGTTTGTGACTTCGAAGAAGGTTCTCGTAACTACAGTGCATGCTGCTACTCATCCTGTAGATCCAAAACTTTGTAATTAATGGACCAACACCGATGCACGCGACCGGCAAATGCATGTTGAATGTAGGTATATGAACCATTGACGCGGTAGGAAACTTATTGCTACGGTCATTTTCATGTTTCCTGGAGTACGAATAACGCAGTCATTCATTCCTGTCTTTATATTTAAAAGTATTTAGAACTATTTCTTGGATGCGTATTCTCTTCTTCATTCCAATAACAAATTTAGCGAGAAAGTACATGATACCGACCCGCCATTGACTCTTTTAAACAAAAATGTATATTCTATACATTCTGGCATTGTGTTTAAAAAAATTAAATGGACGTAAAACCTGGGATATAATCGAGGTTTAAGGAATACATCAATCATTTAATTACTTTAGAAACATTACTCAGTTATTCGAAATGTATTTTTAATACATTTATTTTCAAATATTGATCAATCCTGATTGATACGAGAACGTTGACCCTTTTCTATTATTTTTTAACTTTTTATCTTTCAAATATACACAGAGGAGAAAATTTCGTTACGCTCCTTTGCTCCGGTTTCTTCTGCAGAGCAATGAAGTCAGAAATGGTCAAATCCTCGGTTAGCGAGCACGCAGTTCCGTATAATCGGTGCTGCGAAAACAACGAGAGAGGGACGAGAAACGGCTTCAGGTACCGGACCAAATAAGTGGAGAAAACGTTGAGAAAAAAAAAACATACAAATATGGAATACGTGTGGCCGTGGAGAGAACAACTGCTGGGTGCGAGTGAAAATCAAAACTTGAGCCAGTTCTGCGTTGCGCCGCACCGCAACCGCATATTCAACGTGGTTATTAATATTATTGCCCGACGGCGAGAGGCGGAAGGAGAGATACTACATTTTACAACTCCATCAACGAATGTTGACTATTCGGCGAGTAAAAATGTTATCAAATATTTGACGTTCATCGAGGGGAGGTGCGAGAGACGGAGAGGGCAAAGAACAAAGAGAGCGACGAGGAGGGTGGATATTCCGCAGTTGTTCCTGCCGCAGTTTATCCATTCAATTCATTTCTGTCGTATATACGTTAAGCGTTGTGTTAACCGATTGAAGTAATTACCGCGTTCATATTTGCAATGTAACTTTACATATGAAAATCATGGCAAATATAAATGTTAAACATAACGTAGTCAACTATGGAAAGTATTTCTCATAACAGAATCGTTGCACGTAAATTAAAAACGACTTAGCTCTCGAATATCCGTGCAACGGTGGTATACATTTTGCCGCCGGTGCTTACAAACGAGAATTAAAAAGATAAGCTTCGATACGAAATCGTACGAGAGAGAATACGCGGCGGCAACGCTCTCCCTTTTCTCTTTAAGGTATCGTTCGACCCACCGCTCTTACTCTCTCTCTCTCTCTCTCTCTCTCTCTTCTTCTTCTTTACAGGAAGTACTGTCTCCGTATCAACGACATCTATGAACTCTGTACAGTTTAAGTACATAGACGTGTGCATAGTTGGCACGGTATACTTTCGTGAACATCTTGCGGTGAACCCCCATCCGTGTTCCACGTGTCACCAACGCTATTTCTCACGTAACCTTGCTGTATCAATGTATTTGCATGCACTCTCGCCTTGTTTTCCTGGTTTAACGGTATGTAGCAGTTTGTACAACAATGACGCTGGTGAAGCTAGTAACGGAAGTGCGAGGACGGAAACTTTGGGCATGAGCTTTTCGCAATTCCTGACTTGATACCATTGTTGGTGTGTTACGTTCTGGCTACGCGGTGCTGTCTTGCCTCTGCGTACACACATATCTTGAGTCACCTCAACTTGCATCTCTACCCGAGTTATCTACAACATCGCAAAGTGGTAGTCAACCATTATACCAACCATGGTATATACTACACCTACAGCGATATCATACCATCAAAGTTTCGGAGATACAGAAAATTAAATAAGCAATAATCTTCTCTCTGTCACTTGGGTTAAAATTCGATGTATCGTTATACAAATACAAGACCAGTCTGAAACTTTCCATCACCTACAATGAAAATATGTATTTATAATCATTTCAACTTCAGTCATTTGTAATAACATAAACTTTTACTCGAACATGTTTTCATTTAAAAAACATATATATAAACGGATGAAATACTTTTAGGTATTACCTTAGTTAACTAATTGCTTGAATTATAATTATTAATTAACTATCGTCGCTACAGTCAGGTGACGTCTCCTAAGCATCAATGTCTCCACACTGTAGAGTGTTGTAGAGATTAATTTACCGGAGGTGAAAGATGATTTTTAATAACACTCCAACTGCATTTCGTTACTTTTATAATGAATGCAGTATCAAGCGGTATAAACACGTTATTCTATCAATTCCATCACTTATAAAGTTTCCGCCGATGCAAAATTAAGACTGCCAAAAGAATAAATATATGTAAATAAATATATACCGTACGTACACTAGAAAATTTAATGAATTGATAGAAATGAAAGACAAAGATGCCAAATATAACAATCTGGTGTCGGAGGAGCTTCTACGTATATTGTAAATAAATTATATCAATGATATTAAAAATTTATTGAACTTCTATCTATATCTTTAAATACAGTGAATCGATGCATTGCAATTAAACGATACACAACTATTATGTGAAATAACCCGAAATACTCAGTGAAATACGGGGAGAGAAATCTACTTAACGAAAACCGTAGGTTACCTTGCGTCAGAACCGTTCAACGTACGAACGGCTAATCCGGCGTGAAGTTAGGCATACGCATGTGTTTGTGGCATTTATAAGAATGTAGTAGGCGATGCGATGTTTACGAACAGGCACTTTTACAACTTTTATGTCAAAATTATTTATGTTCCTGGGGAAAGAACAAATTTCAAAAAAGCATGGACCGAAACTCTTTCTCTAGGCTATAAAAGTTCCGTGCCGGAAATTGTCAAGACATTAATGAACGCCTTAATGAACACGCAATAATAATAATAAGTATAACGTTAAAAATTTTAATTAATAACCTCACACACGCACACAACTTAAAAGCACTCGTTTTTACCGGTACAGTTCACGAAATTGTTTTTCATGAAATGCAAATGGGTCAGAAGCGTCAGGTAACCGTCTTCTTGCTATTCTGAAATTTCTAACATTATTTCACTATTCTTTTTCATCACTGCCGAGTACAAGGAACGGAAAAACGCTTTAATCAATAAAGGTTATTAAATAATAAAGATTCATTAAATGTATATATTAAAGTAAAAAAAAAGCTGTCGATAGCAAACTACCAGAGAATTTTCACATACAAACAAACTAATTGAAGAGAGTAGAGCGGTTCGCGCATAGAGGGGTTCAATGATTCATTCACCCAAATACATATCGAGTTAAAGTCATCCAAAAAGGTACAAAAAGAATGAGGATACAAAGTCGATAATGATATCACAATCGACTGAAATATCAAGTTCTATTACTGTGGAGATGATAGATCGACAAATAAAAAAAATAAAAAATTGAAGCACGTACATGGATACCGCGGCGCGTAACCCGTGCTACTTTTATTCGTTCCGGCGAAATGCACGAGCCACGATAGCAGAGACACGGGTGTGAGTCGATGAGAAGTGACGAGAAAAACATATGTTACTAACAGAGTTGTACAACTATTTGTATGGCTCCACGTTACCCGGCAGTCTGTACAATGAAACGCGGAAGTGTGTGCAGGCTCGGAAAGCCGGGATTGTATCTCGACGGTGCTGGACGTCGAAAATGCCGATTATCGGCCCATTGAACAACCGAATTTCGACGGAATGAGCGAACGAGGTCGTTGGTTCTATCGTTGAGGGCAGAACACTGGCTCTCTCCTCTCTGCCCCACATGCATCGCTTCCCTCTGTTCAACCTATTACTGCAACGGGCTTCCTGAGTTTGCGAATTCACTGTACCACACTTTTATATATTATATTGAACCTCCGTGGACCCACCGGTACAGTGTACAAAGCTGTGTACTCGAGTCACAAGCTATTTCCGTTTCTATACCAGCAACTATTTGTCAAATACCCGAAGAGTACCGTCAGCGAAGAGTGCTCTATACGGTATAGTTATACGTCCGAAGAGTGCAGCGCATCGGTAAATACATATGGTTTGAAGCAGTTAATTGGTAACGTCAGTTATTTATTTTTGAATAAAAATTTCTTCTACTTATGTCTAGAATCATATTCTTTACAGAGACGCTTAAAGTTCGCACGTCTGTCGTGGTCTTGACACAGTAAAATTTCTGTCATTGATCTTTCAAAAATTTCCTTTTTGTATGTAAGCAACTCAGCAAATATCGGATGAAGTGCCATGAAATTTATACACATTTCAGATTAAATAAAACACAGTATGCAGTGTACGCGCGGAGCATAGAGCTCCATAAATTAATAGTATTCATTGAAACATTTCCATTCTAGCTTTAATAAGAAATGAAAATAATAATAAATGTGTCCGTCATGAACGATCTCGGCATTCTGTTGCCGCAGCACAATGGCAAGCTAAGTTTCGTTTTAAATATTGAGGAGAGTATCGCGCGTTCACAACGGATTCTAGGGTTTGTACGTATTCTTTGCTGATTTTCGAAGAATTGCGACGATAAAAAATATTATACTTGGCCCTGGTGCGTTTTGTTCTTGTGTACGCGTCGGAAATTCCGACTCTGATTTTGTAAATCATATTTGCAAGCTGGTACAGCATAAGTTTCTTTGATCGGCAACTCTTAAAATAGATCGGTCAATGAGGCAGGATGACAATGGATATGGCACCGCGACTATTGAATTAAGCATTCCTAAACTCAAGTTTCTGTGGGAAGCGAATAATGTCCTTTTTTATTGCAAACTGCTCACGGAATTCGTATATCGTTTTGTTCTTACCGAGTGGGGCTACTCTTAATCGGTAGACACCATTGAAGTTTCGATGATCGCACTTATGGCTCCATTTTCCGAGTTTTTTTTGCGCTATGATTATTTATTTAGCTAGTAATAATTGGTACAAAATGTGAGGCGAAGCGTACTTATTGATATTTTCTAAAACTCTATAATTTCTTTGCTCGTAATTTCGTCAACTACAAGCATGCATAATCTATTCCTTTTTGTGCGCTCTCTACTATTTTTTATGATTCATTATTACTGTTCTGTAATATTTTTTATGAAGAAAGTGTTAACACATAAAGAAATAAATAAATAAACCAGTGGCGAGGATTCATGAGTTTTTTACGTTATATAATTTGAAACAAGGGGATTTCAGAGTGCATTATTGCATAAATTCGTCGAGCATGCACCGAGTCGTCCGATGACATTTTGCTAGCTTGCGCATCGTATATACAACGGCGTTAGCATAGAGAATGCGCGGTACAGCAAACCTTTACAACGTGATCCTCACGTCGGATGATAAATTCAGGGTGAAGCGGTTTAATGACGAGTTTGAAGAATGTAAAGTGTCGCCCTCGGAGTTGGTGGTGTTGGTGGTGGCGGTGGTGGCGGCGGCGGTGGTGCAACATCTCACCTCGCGTTGTTGTTACATGTATCGTGAAACGCCACGGGTGGGTTTTTATCCAAGCGCCATGTGCCACATAGCATATACGTCCTATGAATACTCGTGCTTGTATACATATTCCGGGTACAAGCATATGTTCCAGAGGAGCGGACGAGTTGACGGCACCGACGGATGATCGTGTACTTGCCTTGCGAATATATATAACCTCCCACATTATGTCACTTTGCTGCTGAATGGATAGATCAAAATGCGAAAATGAAAAGGGTATGTAGAACGATAGCGAATACGGATGAAACGAGGGAGAGAGAGAGAGAGAGAGAGAGAGATCCACTGCAGAGCTTATTTTACTTTTCGCATTTTCACAAATGTAGTCTTTATCCTGTTTATCCTGTTTTGACGCTACACTTTGACCAATAATATGTTGAATGGAATGAGTGCTATCCAGGAAGGGAGATCAAAATGTTGCTTCCCATTTTTATATATCATATTGTCGTTTGTTTGAAGTTTCATATTGAAGTTTGAGGCAGAAAATGTCTCATCAATAGCAGCTTTGATGACTTCTTCGATGGCTAATCGTTCACGCTCCGCCTTGATTTTATGACAGTTGTAAGCGATAAGAATAAGATAATAAAAATCACGATATTATTGCAAGGAGGAAATAATAAAAATTTAATTAAGAGCTCGTGTCACGGCCGCGGGCACGATAATTAGCTCTTGGATGATTATTCAGCCACCGTGGAACACGCGATATCGTGTTTTTTTATCGATATGCGAATATTCAGATAGATATCAGCGGTAGTTTGGTTACTCGATAGCTTGCTAAATTAAGGTATACGCGCGGCGACGTTTGAGATTACAAAACCTCGACATCCTAATGGATTTTCCTGGACGTCTACGAGCGTAGTCACCTATATACCACAGTAATGTAGCTATACCGTATGGTAGATGTCCATGTCTTTACCTAAAGGAGCAATTTATCATACACTAATGGCCGATACGACGGTCCCTATCGTGCCAGTCTTTCTCGCTCGTCTTTCTCACCGCTGTCCCGTATACCCCGGGCGGGTATCTCTAGCGGAGCGTGAAATTCGTTATTATACGTATGGTTAGTAAAAGTGGTCGATCGTCGAGGCGTGAAATTCGTCGCTCGTATGTGAAAGCCTCCTTTTATACCACATACATGTACCGGACATGTAACTAGCTCGATGTAAATACCGTTTCTGGACACCGTATTGAGATAAACAAGTGGAACAGCCGAGGTAGTCGCCAAATCGGATGAATACTCGTTCGCCATTGCAGTTCCCTGTAAGTCCTATCCGAGACCACTATGACGGCAAAGTAGTTTACCCGGTGGACCTCTTCGAGACTCAATGTATTCTCGCATCGCTTGCGTCTACGAAATTTGGTGGCAGTTCGATAGTTCTGACATTGATTACGACAGCGTGATCTGTCATACGATCGGCAGAGGAATTTTCTTCGGCAGACTCGGTCAATTTTTTTTCCGGGACCATCGTGGACGACCGCGTGCCTCGCAACGAGACGCGAGTACCCTCAGGGTATAGCGAATACCACCATAAAACTGCGAGTGACTGCCTTTTTGGCTAAATGTCAACAAGGCCGGATCCTGGATCATCCCATAGTATTTTCCAACATTAAATACAGGTGGTGCCGGAATGTACAGGATTCAAGGTGATACACTCACTTTTCCTTGTCAATCGTCCTCGTTATACTCTTCGGTGTATGCGTGCGATCTATATTTGAGGCGACGAGGACCATCGCGGTCATTCCGGTGAACAACAGATTTTACTCTGCAAACGCTCAAAGTTTCTGCGAAGATTGGAAATTTAAACTCATACATGAACGTAGGCGATTATATACCGGCAGTCTCTCATGAATATTAACATTGTCTCGTGACATTTCGTTATTCCGACACTCGTATTGGGCTATGAGATTTTCACACTGAAGAGGGAAGCTCCGACGATCGATGGATCGAGGATTCGGTTGGCGCGTATTTACACGTAGATACCTAGGTCTCGTGAAACGATAAATACTCCAGTAAAGAGGCGAAAATAGCGGACCATCGTCCGACGATTACAACGGTAGGTATGTGCGAGAAAAGGGAGGGTGGCGATGGGGGGTAGGGTAGCTCACAGCGTAGTCGAGGAAGAGTTAGGAGCGTCACGAGCTTGGGGCCTTCACCGTTTGAAATAGTTTCACAATTAAAAGATGTTTCTTCCAGTTAATTAAAAGGGTTGACTGCAAGGCTGGCCAGCTACCGCGGCTGATGTATTTGTAGAGGTACGAGTGCGCAAAAAGGAGAAGAGAAAATACGGGAAGAGAGTGAGATTCCAAGGGCGCAACGAGATGGCTAATTTTTGTGTATTACCAGAGAGTCTGTTGAAACTCGGACTATTTGGTGTACGTTGAGGGTGCGCTTAAGGCCCTTCGCATAACGCACAGAAAAAGTGGAAAGTAGACAAGGAGAAATAATTATTTTTCAGGCTAACTGCTCCGTTCGTACAAACTGGTTGAGGAGGCCGGAGAGAAGTCCGACAAATTCTTCGGAAGCACCAGTGGCGCTTGTTATACCATAACCTCGCTATGGCTCCTTTTCCTATTTCCGTATTATTTTTCGCAATAGTATAAGCGGCAGCTATGTTGCACTGTACACATACCGTACCGCTCGAAGGCTTAAAAAGAAATCGTCGAGTATCATGTTGGTTATTATTATTTATGCCGGTTACCCAACGGGGACGAGTCGCGCACATAACAAGTTTCTTAAGTTCTTTTTCCCGATATCAGATCAAAGTCGTTGTGGAATACATCTGTGTATTCTGCGCTGCATGTATATGCACACATTCGCACACTTTCTACAGAAGCACAAATAGCTTAGCGGAAAACTCCAAAGCTGCTTTCGCTTCTGCTTTCTTTCGATTTCAAAACAAACAGAGAGTAAAGTCAGCGGTAGAATTGCTGGTCGTCAACCAAAGATTGGCAGTCTGTACGATGGCGAGTCATATTGAATGGAGAAATACTTTTGTATGACGAACAATGTATTTTTTTCAAAGCAGATAAATTAATTCTATCGCACTAACAGAAATATTGGATGTGTCACCTTGGGCGGTATCGATGCCATGGGGTATCGATACGCTATAAACGCAATCCTGTCGCTGAATGAGTTAAGAGGACAACTGTTGTATATTTTTTTATAAAATAGCTTCGGTTGATATACGATAACTTCGGTATTTATGGAATATTGTTTTTTGAATAACGTTAAAGTCCTCGCTATTCGAATCCTCGGTTTGTTTGTTCTTATTCGTCGCCATGGTTATAGATTCCCACATTTTAACTTCTTCCACAGTCGTTTTTCTTCACTCGGTAGTCTATCGCAAACATGGCGCCTGCGCTACAAACTGTGCTTGTGCAGTCGTTTCATATGGATTACGAGTAGGAACTGCATGGGAAAGTAAAATTATCGAAACGTGTACTCCAGATTAATACTGAAAATGAAGCACCGACCGGTGCTTCTCCTCTTAATGCAATAAAACTGATAAACTACTACGCTATATGGCTATAACCTTCCATTAGTCGATGCGAAACCTCCGATTTCATGGAAATAAAAGTTACGACGTTTTACGGGTAAACGATGTCGGCATTTAGGAGCAATCTTAAGTTCCTTGTTTGTCTTTTTATCTCAGGTGGACTTTTTCGTCTTAGCGGTGAAGACGACACTGGGACTTCGTACTCGTCGTTTCGTAAGCACCGAAACCTTCAATTTGCATGAATTTGTCGACGTCTCTCGTAGCGATCCGTCGACGAAGGAGAAAATATACGGGAGTAAAAGATCGCGACGGAATCCACGCTTCCAGTGTTGCCTCAGCAGCCATCTTTTCCGAGTCTCCGTGAGGTTGCGAGCTTTCGTAGCTCAAGGGTTGCATTTCTCGTGTCCCTGCTGTACGATGAACGGGTCCTCGAGTTGAGTAACTATCGGTGAAAAGCATCAAGAGACGAAAAGTACCCGTAGGAAGAAAGAAAGAGGGCTCGTTCATATTTTTCCACTTCTCGTTCTTTTTCTTTTTGCTTCTCTACGATGGTCATGATCCTGTTTGGTATATAACATACGTACACGGAATGCGCTGAGCCTTTTGAAGCTCTACACTTCATTGAGAGCGAGAACTTTTACCACAGCGAAGCATCAAATTACCAGTCACGGGTACGGTCGAGTGCGGGAGTCTTGAGCCAAGCATTACGCTTGCTTCTCAATTTCGTTGGGCTATATTTTTCCTCTCTTTTTCAGCACCGAGATTTTTTTGCTCCTCTTCGGCGCTGAAGACGCAGGGTTATAACAGAAGCCACGCGAAGCCACTTCCTTAATTGATACTCGTATGATACACCGAACATTTCTCCTTTTTCCGTCACGGAACACGTCCATGACGTGTCTGCGTAAAATGATGTAAGAAATAATCAACCGAACACAGGCAACCAGCACAAAATAGAGTGCACTCGGTGCACTCTATTTTCTTTCCCTTTCATTCTTTTTTTTTCCCTGTCATCTTGTTTCTTCGACCTTTCTCACCTAGACGGATTTTTTTCCTGCGGAACAAGGTCCAACAGCGGCGTTAAGCTGCTGTCGGTATGCCAAACGAGCAAACGGTCGAGAAAGTGAGAAAGCTAAGTGACCTTAAGATATAAATAGTTGAGTCAAGTCGCAATTACTAACATGATCGAATTGAAGAGACAAATGTCAAAGTTCTGATGCTTCTCCTTGTGCGAACGAGGCAATTGTCGGTATTATAAAGAATATTGAACGCCATCGAAACAAATATCAACGGACCTAGTACATTTATTATATTTTTTTTTTTCTTGAAAATCAAGCCTCCGCGAGACTAAACTCCGGCCTCCGTCACGGCCTGACGCTCGTGTTTGAGATGGCGTGCTGGAGCTTCGTTCCAGTTATTTAACCGTTACGGTACTTTACCGGTTGGTGTGCTAGCCGCGACGCCGGCTAACTCTGCCCCACGGGATTCAAAGCTTCCTCCTCAAAATACGGTGCGATTCTCCTTGGCGGTCGGCGGTTTTTGCCACTTCAGAATTGTGGAAAACGTTCGACACGCGCTTTCCTCAATTTTGACAATTTCACAACGTCGCCACAATCGATAAGCAACGCTCTACTAAGCATAGTTATAATTCGTCATTATTCGGTAACCCTAGTTCAGGATCTCTCATTTGATCGCCAGATGATAAATTGGTTTGGACAACTATACTTTTAAATGGATAGTTTGGCATTCGTCGAATCAGAAAACTTATTAGTTGGGCCAACTCCTAGTGAAACTGTGGGTTTCACCATTTATTTGCTCGAATCATTTTCTTGCTAGCTTCAACGATTTATTTGATTAAACCGGCTAGTAACTCGTCAATTTAGTCAGCAGGATGCCAGACGGCAACAGGTTACAGAGCACCATAAATTATTGAAAATATAAATTGCCATTCCGATGCCAGATGCAGAGGAGGGTGCATATACCTTGCACGGAATTAGGAGTGTTAGGAAGTGTTAGGAGAGAATTTTCATTGAGATGGGTCATACGTAAAAACCCTTAAGGGTATAGGGTGAAAATAAGAAGACATCCTTTCGAACCTCAATCGTTTAACACAGCTATTTTCAACATGTTCTCTGCGCTAATGTCTTCCTTTCTATACACTTGGTTCTGATACACTTTACAACGTAAAACATAAATGTGTATACGTTAATGAATATAGGTAATATCTCCGTGTCACAGAGGTCAAAATGGCGGCGAGCGGTGTGCAGGGGTTTATTCATGACGGATACATGGTCGCTGGCTCGCGACCACATTTCAATTTGACTCGCGATATCTCAAAAACTAAACGATGACGCATTCTTTAATTTTTTTAGCGTCTTCGTTCAGCACGACTACGAGCTGACTCGTAGAAATAACGATTGTGCGCATTGTCCCGTGAGGTCGTTATAGAACTACCCGGAGGGTGTCCGCGTTAGGCAGTTCGAATTCACGCCCGTGGCTACAGCAGAAGCAAGGGTGGTACATCCATGAGAGTACAACAGCCAACTGAACGAAACGTCTTGTCCGATTTTAATGCGCCTTTTCGCTACCAGCACCACCGTTACAGCGACTACTGTACTACGACTAAAACAGCGGTAGCTACTGCTGCCATCGTCATACTTCGTGAGGCAAGTCTATTATTGCTGTGCTTTGTCGCAGTCTCGCGCGGAGAATACTCACGATATTCTCCACGATATAATCCAAAGAAGTTGAGGGGTATGCAGTACCGTGTTCCGTACCTTGCAGTCATTTTTTACATAATTACAGTGCGTAATTTCCATGTACTATTTTAATGTAAAAGTAACAGGTTTAATTGGTATATAAAGTCACCACAATCGAAAGGATAGAGAACTACAGATTTCGTAACCGACTTGGATTTACCGTGCTCCTTTACGTTCTGGTAGCTGGACTCTGGAGTATTGCCCGAGCTCTGCGAGCTAACATATGTTCTATTTAATCCGGAGTGCGGTATACATTGCGGCCGATCCGGTAGCTCTCTCGGTCCTCCTTCTCTTGGAACGAGACTCTCGTCCTCCGGGTCTTGGCTCTCTTCATTTCTCCGGTAGATAGGTATGCATCTGCTCCGTTATCCACCTCTACCGAAATTCAAAATCTCACCCTCCGCTCTGTTCGCGTAACGACTCGTAAAGGCGGTGGGTTGCTAGAAAGGTAGCTAGAGCTTGGCCTCCGCGATAAGACGGACTTTATGGAAGTCGGCAATGGCCTCGGCCGGTCGCGGGCGCACCAGGCATTTACGATAGAGCTAGACTACGGCTATACCGGCCTAGCTCGCGTACGAAATACACCAGAGGGGGTAGGGTCGTGTGAAGTTGCAAAAGGAATCTTTACCCGGTTGCGCATCGACTATACAGCACACCAGGCGTTGTGTATGAAAGCCAAAAGCAGCTGTGCTCGCGGGAGCAATGAGAATCCTTATTTCCCAGACCCGGGAGCGTGTTCTTGGCACCCGCGTTTACCGTGTACCGTATACGATAAGTATTACCGGAGATGTTTCTCACACCCGAATTTCTTTACTGCACGAAAACTACGTATACAAAGACCTCTGCCTTTGCCCTTCAGTTTTTTACAACTCATATGAGAATTTTGTTAATGCGAATCTTTCATATTTCCATCTTACGACTTCCACATGGCTTCTTACAACGTATATCTTAATTTCTTTCGCCATACTGTTGAAAAAACTTTTTAAGTATCATTTCTGCCGTACTCCGATTAGTTTCTCATTGCATTTCTTTCTCAATTCTTTATTTTAGTTCGTGTTTATAATATTTCCATTTAACGAAGAGATCAGTAAAAAGTTTTTTCATTTTAGGCAATTTTGATTGAAAAATAAGAAAATACATTTTAATATGTCGTTAATATGTTTGTATCGGTATCATTGATGTATCTCGTCGATAAAAGTTCGATGCAAAGTAATTAACGATCCATTCGAAGTTGAGAAGACTGGGGAAAGAAATAAGGGGGTTGGTACAGTAGCGAAAAAGAGAACGCCTAAAAAGAAGAGTACACAGGTCGATCGTTTTACCACGCCGCTGGCAGCTTGAGATCAACCTCTGGGACTTGGACGTCACTCACACCAATACACTTATTCAGGGAAAAACAGCGTGAAATACATTCCTTCATCGAGTGTCTTGCTTCTTAGAAAAAATAAAGAGACGCGACACGTCCTATTTTTATCGCAATACCATTGAAAGTGCAATTTGAAGGAGATGGCGGACGTCTGTATCTTCAAAATCTATCAGCGTCCACATCCCCGCCACGGTATACAGCGTCGACGTTTTGTCTCGAAGGTATTCTCGTTCTCGTTATGCGTGGCACCCGTGCTATCTCCCCGAGATTCTTATTCGTCGTAGAGATGAACAGAACGATTCTTTATTCCCCTGTTATATGCTTTGGCGTACTCGAGTGTCGCAGCCGGTGGGAAAGACTTATATCGCGAGGGGTGATGCATTCCGTTTTTGCGATTACCGGGACCCGCCGTCGGGGGTTGCGTGCTTTTCAATATAGCGGTGTGTGTGCATCAGGGGTGCGAGAGGGTGATACGGCGTATCACGGTAGTCCCGAAGGTGGCATAGGTAGGTACGTCGTCGTTCTTCCCGGCCTCTCTCGCTTCTCCGCTTCCTCGAGGGTGGCGTTGTCGTTGTCGTCGACTTCTCAGTCGATGGTCGTCCCTATAAACAAGCCTACGGCCTTTGTCCTCCTGTAGCAGACGTAATATACTATACGTACATAGGACTGTTACAGAGGTGGAGAGCTTGGACAGTGGCGAACCCTCCACTGTTTCCAGTAATAATACATTATAGAGAGCCTCCTTCGGCGGTACGAATGGCTCTCCTCTTTGCGCGATCTACGGAGGAGAGAGAAAGAGAGAACGTTCTTACATGCTGCGTCGGCCCGTCTCGTGGCCCGCCCCTCCGTCGACGTGCTTTTGCCCGGTAACCATAGCAGCTTGTATATCCTTCCGATATCAGGAGCAACCCGCTGGCTAGGTAGGATCCCGAACTTCCGGGACTCGCCGCCTTTTGTACCGCTAGAACCTTAGCGTCTTGGTACATGTACTCGTCAACGTCCTTACCAGGCTCAGTGGCCTGTACTCGCGGTACTCCTGGTGCATGTTTGTGCACCACCATCTCGACCATGCCACGATACTACCGCTGTGGACAACATCTCATTGTCACGTGTAGGTAAATAAATCACCTGGGCTTCGAGTCCTATGCGTTCTCTGCACCGAGCGGTGTATTCGAACCGAGAATCAACGCTACCGTGATTTCTCGGTTCCAGGAGTGACAAAGGAGGTCGCGACGGGTGGCGGAACAGTGCGTGCGTCGCTGCCATTGCCGTCGGTTGCTCTCTTTAGCCCATTTGCCACGTACTCACGGTAGGAGCGAAATTCTGGCTAATAACCGAATTCTTCTACAATTATGCGTATACCGCGTTAAAAATGGAGACAAGTCGCGTGCGCTTCTCTCGCGAATATGGATCGTTGCTCCGTACTTAGCGAGACTCGCTGGGAATGTCCTCGCATATAGTACCACGATGATGTACCGAACGTAGCGTCGAGGCATTTTAAGATTTATCGCATTGCCATTGAGTTCGCACATACGATAAGTTATACCGGTCTTCGTAGTCCGTTGGATTATGTGAAACGAGCCAAGTTCCGTAGTCGCGTGATCGCGTGGCTCTCAAAGGTTTAACAGAGCTAGGACGGTGAGTCTGTTATTTAGACTTGAGAATATCGGTGATGTCGATGGACCGTCTTTGACGGTAACCGCTCGCTCCTGCTCGCGGGTTACACAATAATGTTCGGGATGATCGCTGCGCATCGACTCCGGTGAAACTCTTCGTTGAAACTGTAGCAGTGTAGCAGCAGCAGCAGCGGTAAGTCCGTACCACTTTACAGTTGATGCGCCAGAGGTACTGTATAATTACTTTCGATTAATCCGGCACATGGGAGTTTGTGCGAAATAGATGTTAATTGAATTTCGAATATATCACACAAGAAGGTATGAAATGGAGGTGCGAGAATCACCGTGCGACGGAGGCATACGATTGCAATTAGGATAATGAGAATTGTTCAGAGCATTACGCGGCAATGCTGTCAAAGACAGAGGAAGAGCAGCCGGGTGGATGTCATAGCATCAACGTTACCAATGTGTTTATCAATCAAACGATCGGTGTAGTAGGACAGGGAGGGGCTAAGCATGTTCGAAACGGATGTTAGGAATGTAAAAATCTTCGTAGTATGAAAATAATAATTGCAATAGACATTTTTTTCATTAAAGATATTATAGTAGCTTAAGAAAATTTGGCTAATGTGTTTTGAGACTCTTAAACGATTCCAAGTACACAAAGAACTACTAGGACTGGTAAAATAAGCGTAGAATAGATTTTTAATTAATAAATTACTTACTAAATGATTAAAAGAGCTAGACGTTGACTCTCCGCATAGTAATGTACAGTGATAGATGGAGAAACGGTACAAAAATGATGAGAAGTAGCCAAGACATTGTATTCAACCTAGTAATCATCGCATAATGTAGGAAATAGAATTTGATGCTCCATCGAATTGTCATTTTGCATGGAACAACATAACTACGCGACGGTAAGTTAAATCATGGGTCTGTAACATCATCGACCTTCTTTGTACAATTCTGGGAACTAATTAGTCACTTCCGATTCAGCCCTGCTCGCCCGTCGCATCATTATATTTCACCCTTAACAGTACTGTGTCATAGTTAAATGTCTCGCATCTTACCTTGAAACATCCATGTACCGAGTTATATCGCGTCTCCCTCGCTACAAATGCTTGAGCCACCCTTCGCACAGCGCAGTCGTTATAATTGCGAACAAAGCGTTTTGAGTCGCGTGTCCCGTAATTAACTTGTTAATGACTTGCCGTGACTGCGATGTCGGTGCGACGAGCGCAATGTTACCCCGACATGTTACTTCTACGTGTCCGCACCTCTCGCCACCTGCGTAAGCCTCGACGATTGTAGTTACCCGACTCTGGCGGCAACAACCATACGTAACAACTTTTGGAATCATACAGACACGATTCTGTGTTTAACGGACGCGAGTTTCGTCTCTTCCAACGTCTCTATGTTACGCGTAAGCCTCGAGCAGCTCTAAGAACTTGAAAATATTACGATGAACCGCGCGCCAACACCAAGAAGAAAGAGAATCGAGAGGGTGAGCGTGGTTAACGGAAGTTCTCTTTCCTGGTAGAAGGCTGCAAGTGGCAGAAGGTACGGGAATGAAGTAGAAGTATGTATGCACGATACGTAAAGCGTGCAGTAGGTAAAATTACCTATCTACCGTACATTCGCTGTGATAAGTAGAGAACGGGAGAGAGCTGCAAGTTTGGTGTTACTCAACCGAGTGTTGCAAAGGGGCAAACTCAGCATTAGAAGAGGAATGAGAGGTAGCAGGGGAGCACGAGAGATCGAGCTCGAGCTTCCAGCGTCGAATCTCCTCGACTACGGCTCGTTCGAGCTTCAGCGCTCCAGTTCGCTGCTGCCTATCCCGTTCACGTACATACTTCTCTCTTTCTCTCTCCCGCTCCTCCCTCTTTTACCGTCTATCGTCTCGCGGGTGCTCGTTATTCCGCCACCTAAGCTCCGAGTAGCGTCGAACTAGGATGTATACGTGTGCGAAGAACCGAGAGGGCGCCTCTGGAGGATCCTACGTATGTTAGGTGCGACGTAGGCATGCACGCATTTGTGGCGTCCCAGTCGTTGCTCCGTATACCGATTCTGCTCTCTGCATCTCTAAAATCGTTCTGAAAAGACGGTATATTTGTGCATCGTCTACAGATATCGCGAGCACTCGAATTTTCGAACCATTTGTAGCACTACGATTTCGTATGTAGGATATACAATATGTTTACATATAGACGATCAATTTTAACGGTGGAGTGAAATTAGTTGTTTAAATTGATATCGCTTCAAATGATAATAAAGCCGTTTTATTTATGCCGTGATTGGTCGCTGTTAATTATGTCACATAGCCAATTTCAGTCGTGTTTCTTGGGTACTGAAGAGATATGACCCGCGAGCACATTGCGTGTCGTACTGATATAATAAAGTGAATAAATGTAAAACTTTTTCAGTTGACAATAATAGATATGACGTTAATTATTATTACAAAATAAATATTATTGACAAAGTAGCTGCTGATTGCTAGAAAAATTCTTTTATTTAACAAATTAGATATGGTTTTCAGTTAGCCCCCCAATCTCCAATAGCGATATGTCTCTCGTGATCCATTTTTTACCTAGGATTTGAAACACTTATCATCAGTTTTAGAAAACCTGAGTGTTGTTCCGTGATAAAGATGTAAACTGGTAGACTTGTAATTTGCCGAGTTTTAAATATGGTTGAGGAATTTTCCGGAATTAAGTCATGGTGATGATATTTTTTGGTAAGAAAATTAGTGGTAGAGGTAAAAATACGTCAGATTATAACACCACACGTTATTTGATAAAATGGGTAGATTAGCGTCTCACAATTCACTTACCACCGCAATGCTCTAAATATTTTGTTGATCCAGTGACAGAGGGTGCCTGGAAGAATAGCCAAATGTGTCGAAACGTGGTAGGCAACTGTTGGGTACTGGCTCACGTAGCGACACCTGCCGCTCGTTATGCACATGCATCTGCTGAGACCCTCGTTACGCGCTACAGGGTGTCCGACAAACTCCTTTCGAGTCTCTTGCTTCATTCGTTATATATTTATGAACCTGGTAATAAAGTTTGTAACGAATTAAGCTTCTTGCTTAGCTCTACGACATTTTTACATTGAGTCTCCTTGAAAAAGGAGCTAAACGAAAGCAACTCTGTTTATTGCCACTTTGTTGAAAAAAAAAAAACGGTATTTCACGCACAACGTTTTTACAGATATCTGCATAAACAAAATCATAATTGACCCAATGTATGAGATTCCAGGCGAGCAAAACTACTTTGAGAAATCGAGATAACAGATGAAAACAAGCAGATCAAGCGGTATCAAGTCCGATATCAGTGAGAGGAAAGCGAAACAAGTAAGCAGGAGTTGTCCGGCTGGTATGCGTGGCAATTGAAGCTATACGAAAACCATCGCGTTTGCTCAGGGCGCAGAAATGAGAGTACGTGTCTCGAACGGAGAGGAGAATTCGCTGCTGGTAATGCTACTGGAGGAGATAAAAGCAAGGGTTACAAAAGCACCTGAAGACCGGTGTATAGAACGGTACGACGCGATGTCTCTTCCTCTCCTCCCTCACCAGACCCGGTATCACGGTCCTTCTTTGTGTCTTTCGTTGCGCTCTCTTGCGGTACCGACGTTCGAAGCTGCGTCCCTTAATTATTCAATTAAATAAAGGAGACCGAGCGACGGAGTAACTCAGAGCCGTGGCAGCGTGACGTCTGGGGATGAGACGGCGGGCGGTTGCAGAAGCTTCTGCCACGTTAATCACTCGTCGTTTCGGAAGGGCCCAATTTTCGTTACGCGTGCTTCGCCTTGCAGATATTTCCTACGGCGGCCATGACGTTTGATATATCCCAGCGAGCAGAAATCAGCGTGGTACAGTTGTGCGCTTTTACCTGCTTTATTCGGACCTCGATACGTATTACTTATAATCAAAACTATGCCAAAGAATCGAGTGTAACAAAACTTTATTCCGAGCCGATTATATTCACCTCGCTGGTAATCGCAACCTAGTCAACCGATAACGTTCATCGTAATTTATTGTAAAAACTCTTACTCGCCCTCGTTCATTCTCTTTCCGCAGTCAAATCATTATAAAAGCTTGTGGAGAGTGCTTCAAGTTTAAATGAAAATGTGCAAACGAGATTTAGTTAACCGCATGATATGTATAAAAACGGTAGTCTTGCTCGGCCTTTGTGATATTTTACATAATAAATTCTATCGTTGTGGATAATTCAGTCATTACGAAGGGAGTAAGGGAAAAACCGTTTAATATACTTCAGTTTAAGAAAAATTTGTTTTGTTCAGGACGGCCATTACCTACGAGCGTTTTTGTTTCTAAATTATCTTTCCAACATACCTATTCTTGCCTAACTATATATAAACAATATAATATAATATAATATAATATAATATAATATAATATAATATAATATATATGTAGCATAGCAAAGAGCAGCTATTTATGGTTTCAGGAAAATCCGTGGCGCGTAGGTGTGCGAGTTTCGTAATGCATGCCGAGAGTGCGCGCATCCCTGTGAAACGTTCCAGTTCCCGTCACGCCGTAATGAAATATGCGACACGATCCGTACAGGGGCGGGAATGGCGCGGAACACAGAAGCGCAGGAAGGCTACTACAAACGTGCGAGGGGTACCTTCGTATACAGTCTCACCTCTATCGCATACACTTGCACGTAGTAGTAATAGCGGTAGTAGAGAGTTTCATACACTTGCATATAGTTCAGATACACAGTTACAACGTCGTAGGCATTATAGTAGTTGGCGCTCGTTCCTTGCTGGGGAAAACCCATGAATGTGAGGTATATGCATATAGGAAATACTCCGTTAAAGCCTCTCTCCCTCTCCCTCTCTTCATATATATATGTCTCTCTCTTCCTTCCTTACTCTCCAGCTTTCGCTCTCACAAGTTTCGCGCTCCCATCTCTAACCAGGTTTTACGTGATATACCGTTTTAATTTTCATACGCTGACAGCTGCTGTCTGCAAACATCTATTGCCGGAGGATTGATTTACCGGTGGCCCATCCTCGTGGCTAGTTGCGTCGCAGCCGCGTGCAACTCTCGCCTCTGCGCAATCTACTCCGCGAACTCATCCCCTCCAACGTTGGTCAAGGCTCCGACTGTATTCGTTTTACTCGCCGTTTCGTCACTACGTACCGCCATATAACTCCTCTCTCTCTCTCTCTCTCTCTCTCTGTTTCGCTTATTGGTGAGCTTGCAATTCAATTTTTAAACTAGCTTTACCAGTGAAACGCAGGCATACATGCAACAACGACGAGCTTTTTTCAATCGCAAGCTCCGGAAATTTCTATCTGATCTTCTTTTCCTCTGGCCCTACGAAATAAGAATAAAGTTAACCGGATCAATCGCTTTCAATTACTGCTAAAGCCATAATCGATGCTATCGGTGAGCTAAAAATGAAAAGCTTGACTGTTTAAATAATTAAGTCGAGAGTCAACCGTGCGCGTCAATCAGGTCATTGTATTCTTTCACGATTCAGTCGTGGATAAATAAAAGATGCGGATGATACTGTATGCATTCGTCGACTGCTGTCGAAGCGTATATGTCGGCTTGCTGCAATTACGGCATGAGAACCCTATCTGAAATTTGTATTAAAATAGATTCGGAGCAATCGTTGGTAATTACGACCGGAAATCGACACGTTTTCAACCATAAATTTGATCAATGTGGTCGTTGAAAAAGAAAGAAGGAGAAGAACTGTGACTAGTAGTTCTAGATCTAATTGATCCCTAGTGATTGAAAATTTATATGATTTACTCAATTGAAACGATAGAAGTAATGAAACGAATATATTTGGAGTTGATAAAATGAATAACTTCGTCATTCTTCCAGTTTTAATTCGTCAAAGGGTATTGAACATTTTTACCAATGTATGTTCTGTTATATCTATTTTTGACAATTGTAATAAATTTCGAATGACCGCACGTAGCTGATACCTCGTTTACGTAACCAACGCTAATCTATGCGCACCCAACGTCACTGATTACGCACCTAACACTGTGCAACAGCGAAATTTAATTGAACTAAAAGTTATGATGATCCCGCATCGTCTACGCGGTCGATTTATCTTACGCACTCGCACGATAATACAGTTCAAGCGAAGATAACGTAAAAAAAAGTCCATAAAAAGTTTATGGTGTGTGCAATAAGTTTTAATTCGTTACCTCTACATTTACGGTAGTAGGGGCGGTAATAAATAAAAAATTCAAAATCATCTAAAAATTTAACCGCTCTACAGATTTTTACGGAACTCTGTACCAAATAACACTGAATAGTGTTTCGTTTGTGTAGAAAGTTTTGGCTCGCCAGCTCAACTTTTGCCAACGTTAATGTAATATCGTCGATTTTTCAAAAAACTCAAAATCTCATAACATCTGAACCTTTTTGAAAATAGAATAACCTCCAACGTATCTGCCATTGTTCTATTCAGCATAATAGCTTAAGATTTAGAAGAATTAGAGCGATCATGCCATTTTTTTCATTTTGCTTACATTATGTATGTATCTATTTTTTCTAAACCGCTTTTCTCGACGTTTTGGATCATTATGAGTATCCCGCCATGAAAATATTGAAAAAAATTATAAAATAATATTAATAAACATTTAAATTTGTACCGACAGCTGTAATATGGAGAATATCGCGTCTGCAATAATGTTGAAAATCGCTGAAGGAAGTAAATAAATCTTGATGATATTGGCGACATTGACATGAAAACAGGCGAGGAGGCAGTCTAGCCTCCGGCTGCTTCAAATTCGATTTGGTTACGCAGCAACGGTGATCGTGCGGCATTGTTCGCGGCGAGCAAACGAAAAAGAGATTATCGTCAAACAATTCGCGTCACCAAGGAGACTGGGGGAGTATTTTCGTCCGAGTTGAACGACGGTGACGGTAGTGGGCTCATTGTGCGACGCAGCGACTACCGTCTTCGATCCTGGCGAGGATTCGATAAAAAAAAATCGGCTCGTCAACGGAATATAAGTCATCCAGACCAGCCCCTACCCCATTGATCTTGGTAACCTCGCACGGCACCTGCACCGCTCGTCCGTCGTTCGGCCTGGGTGTTCCGGATCGAGGAAGTTGAAAGGGTGGCGAGCGTGTGAACGGCGGAGGGTTGCACGAGGGTACACGCAACCACCGCGCGACCTCGCGCTTCGTGGTACAAATGATTCTTCCTCCTATTTCTCGACTCTCGACCCGCCTCGCTACCGAGCTACCGGCAAGCTGGCTCGTCGAGTCGTTGAGACTCCGCTCTGCGTTCCCGCGTGCCCACGACTCGATCGCGTCTCCGTTACTCCTCTTCTCCCTTTCTCTCTGTCCTTTCGTACCTCTTTAGTCCATTTTCGCAACCACCCGCCTCGCCTCTTCGCCCTCCGTACAATCTCCGCCGATCGTAATTTGATATCGTCCAACGTACATTGACGCTGCTGCACCGAGCCGTGTATAAAGTAGGAGCGAACAAGCCAGCCAGCTATATTCCTACCCTTTGCCGACTCGTCGACAAAACCGCCACGGATTTATGATGTACGCGTGTGTATGATCGCGCCCGCGCGTATGCGACTCTCGCGTTTTACGTGTTACCGTGTGCCAAGTATCGGTGACGGTGCACACGTTCCAGTCTTCATAGCAATCCCATGCCCGTGGCGGCTTTCTGCCTTTGAATAAACACAAGAACTCTCTCCGCGCTATTTTATTGCCCGATTATTCGAGCATGAAATCACCCAACAGATTTCCGAGCTCGTCTATCGGACGCAGATACACATCATCGTTCCACGAACGTTTGTTCGAATTCTACCCTCGTACAGCTGTCAACGAGACGACCGATACTTTTCTCTTTTTTTTTCGCAATTTGTCTTGACGAGAGCATTAAATAACGATCTGTCGTAATCCATTGTTATTCTCGTATTCAGTTGATTAAAAAGTTACGTAAAACGGACAAAAATTTCACTAATTTTTCCATTATATCTACAGTTTCAACATTATAACTTGAGTGAATCTATTTCTGAAGCACAGAATATTCAGGTTAAAAACTAACGATTGTTATTCGTTCTTGATGTTGCTGCTATACGTTAACGAAAAATGATAAATTAGTTTCCACATTGCACGTTATAACTATACGCTAGGTCGGATAATTCGGAATGGATCAAATAATCGTGTTGTCCGCGTTACTCAATTTTTCAATGAAGCTTGCGATTCATCTTGAAAATAAAATACCGAACTAATCGAAAAATTTGTTCAATAAAATTCCGCAGGGTGGTCTGTATGGGATACGTACGTTGGTTCAGTAGGGTGAGAGGTGACGAGATTCGTTCAAACCGCAAACCGACGAAGAGTGTTTTCATGACAGGAGCGTGTACTATTTTTGGAGCAAATCAATTTTTGTTATTGCATTTCGACTGTACGTCGAAATTTGACCATTGTATTATATTATAGTTTTGCATGTTTCTCGTTAATTCAGATATGAAAAAAATGTCGAAAGAGGTATTCGAGATGGAGAAAATTGAATTCAAAGTCTAACGTCAATATCGAATGAATGATAGCCATCGTTATTTAATGTCAAATATGCCGTTATTAATTTTAGTACTGATACGAGATACGGTCATTTCGATATGAGTGATCTTTTGATACGCCAAATATTGTTTGTAAAATAATCCGTGAAACAGCTAATCAAACGGGAATAAATTTTGATAATATTATTCCAAACTCTACACGTTCAGAGGCGACAAATTATATATATATATGTATAGAGAGAGAGAGAGAGACTAGTACATTTATGACGTTGGTCTTTAGTCGATTCGGTTACGCTGATTTGTATTAGTTTATAAGTTTTCATGTTTCTCGTTAAACGAGATGGGTAAATCCGTTAAAAATCGGAGTACACGATAGAATAAGGATTACACTCAAACATTAACGTTAATATTGATTAGATCGACAACGGTAGCTGTGTACTCAAAGCAGATACCTTGAGGGCGGATGAAAATCAAAAATAGGAAAAAAAAGTTGCCTCCGATAGACGTTCTCGACAGACTACGAAAATAAAGTTTTATCGAGAATTGCGGGCCTTTTCAGTGTTGCCGCTCCTGCTGTGTGTAGAGAGGATTTGCACGGAATCAGGTAAGAGAAAGAGAGCATAACGAATATACGGTAAGAGACGTGCTCTCCAAGTTGCCGAGACAACGTAATTAAACTCGATGGCTCTCTCCTCCTCTCGAATGTTATTTCAAAAGCTTCGAACTCGCTTCGCGTGCGCAGTGATTAAGAGAAACGCCGAGCAGCATGGCGGGGCATGCCTCGGGTTCGCGTATTACCAACAGCGCACCACTGCTGTCGCTAACACCATCGCCGGCACCATCAGGGTTAGCAGTCGTGTATAGCTACTAACTTTGTATCATCACATGTTGTAACCCAAATTATTTTTTAATTTCGAGAGAGGATAACACAATTTTAGCGGGTCCGTGTGTGAATGCATCTTCATCCGTATTGACTGAAAGATAAAACTTTTGCAGTTCCAATCGCGTTTAGGGTAATTTCAGAAAAGATGTTCGAGGTATTTCAATGAATCGATAAGCCCTTCGCAAGATTTTCCAATTTCTTTCAAGTAAAGTAGAATTCCAAAAGAGTTACAGGTATTAAAAACATGCTTTCGTCTAACCTGGATACGACTGATTTTGAGCCGAGTTGGGAGGGTACCTTGCGTTTTGTTTTATCGCGCACCTCTCATTTCTAAATTGATGTACGCGCGCACCTACGTCGTTGTTCATCGTCGCTGATGGAGCATCGGAGTTCACTCGATTCTCGGTAACGTTACGATCGATCATAGCAATCGGTGATAATAGGCGAAGAGGCAGTGCGCGAAGAAGCAAAAAAAAAAAAACAGATATTGCGAGCAGGCGCCCAGTCTCGGTCTACATTGTACGTTGATAGTCGCCTCGTTGTATATCTGTAGCATCCTCAGTGAGACGTGTATAAACCTGATAATAATGGCGAAACAGGAATGAGCACGCGGGGCGCAGATTAGAAGAAGGAGAAGGACGAGAACGGGATGGAAAGAGGAATCGAAAGTTTGCACGCCATCACGACTGCCATGGCTGCCGCGCGTCCCTACGCGGTCGTAGGCTGTAAGGGAGAGCCACGAGAACTTGTGGTGGAGTCGCACGGAGCGCTGTGGTTTCTACTACGCCGGTCAGTTCACCTCCAGGTCCCCGGATGATGGAACGAACGTGCGAAAGCTGATTACAAATATTAAAAACTTCCGCGACGCTCCGCACCGCGGTCGAGCACGCTGGTCTCGTATTGTGTCTACAAAATAAACTTGACAAAGTATCCCACGATTATATAAGCCAAGAGAGGGACTTTTCCCTGACCTCCGTCAAAACGTTTGTTCGCTCATTCACCAACTAAAATTGCTTTACACGCTCGATTGATCGATTCGCGTACCTACATGCTGCCGAATTTCCGAGAACACTACCGTATTAATTTCACGTATAATTCATGCAACGGAGGTTGCTCCGAGTCCACCGCGTCACTTAGCGATGAGCTGCGATACTCTGTGCCATATCTGTAACAATGTCTTCGAACAACGGTATAAAATTATTAACTTAACTCGATCGACTACGGTTATCTACTCTAACTTCAGGATTCGTGAGTTTTATATATAAAGCTTGACTGATTATTCGACGGTTTTGCCACTGGACGGCTGAAACGTGCATTCAAAGGCGACCATTTTGTATAGTTCTCGTCAGAGTCACCAGGTCGCACTTCGAATCTCTTTTCCTGTCAAAGTTTTGCTGAAAATGATCGTCCGTTGAGGAATAATATCCTCGTATTTCTGATATTTTAATATCGAAGGGGAGTAAAGAGGAATGAAAAGAGCAGGAGGAATACGACTATCGCATGACTATACCCCGAGGTTTGTTTCCTTAGTTCGAGTCAGTGCACGACTCGGAGCAGTGATCGGTCTATGTCAAATTGTGCACGTTGTAGAGGATTTAGGCTTATTTCGATACTTCCAAGTGCCATAACTCCTGTATCTTTTTAGTCATAAGATATTTCTTCTCGTTTTATTATTCTCGAAACCACAATGTTATGTAATAAACATTATGGGTTTGACTAAAAAAAAAATAAAGGTCGCCTTTAGCTAACGTTGACGTCCATTGTGTGTCCTCTCTGTAAAAATCTACAACTTCGTGTAAAAGATTTTTCTATCGAATCAACCATTTACGATTTTGTTTACTATTTATCTCAAAGGTACCAAGCGGAATGGGATCGCTGGCCATTGAGTGTAAAGGGTGCCTCATGATTCGAATATTTATTCCAAGCCCAACCCCACTTTCGTGATATTATTTTTATGTCCAGATCTATACTTGGACAGTGTGGGAGTCGAAAAAATAATTAAAAATGGTATACCCGAATATATAGTTGCAGAAACATTGAATGGACGTCGCATCGGAATCGCTTTAATGTGATTCAATGTCGGTCGCATAGTCGTTTGATCTCGGATCTGCCAGGATATGTTTTCATGTCTGTTCGTGCGTTCGTCGACCATACTTACGCGGAGTAGTCCATTATCTGTCCGTTTATTACTCATCGCTAATCGGATTATCCTTGCATTTTGCAGAGTTGAGCACCGATAGTGTTGTCGTTGTATGCAAGTACAGTGCATGGGTTTCAACAACAATCTATTGTGTTCTAAATACTAATTCCAGAAAGAATTTGTATTTGAATGAAAAACTAATCTTACATCCAGAAGGAATTAGTATTTGAATAAATTCAAATACAAATTTCTTGCGGAATTAGTATTTCATTGTTATCGAAATATATATTCCTTTTAAAATTAGGATTTGATGTTTATTCAAGTACAAATTTATGTTGGAATTGGTATTTGAATGAAAATAAATTATTAATACTACTGGAATTTGCATTTGAATCAAAATAAATTACTAATTCCAACCAGAATTAGAAATTGAGCGGTAATCAAATGACAGAAGGGTTTTAATCTGCCGATCTCTGTTCACCATTCCAAGCGGGCACTCTTCCGTATGACTATGGTCTGGCATCATGGTATCTGCAGATTTTCATAATATAAGATGGATAATACGGAGATAATGAGATGTTATGCCAACGGAGAGTACAACGAGCGGAATGAAAAATTCTAAAAATAAAAATTCGTCAGCTAGGGCAGAATTGTAAAAACGTTATACAAGTATCCTCGGCCGTCGTGTCTGATAGCACGGGTGAGATGAATAAACGATGAAAATATAATAGCAAACGGTTCATATTGCTATATAATTGACCAATTGTTATTGTCCGTTGGATATATTGTTGTGTCGCAGAATATTCCACTTCACGTATTCTCAGAAATATTTCTTAGCTAACTAGAGATGGAATTCTAAAAGATAGCTGTCATACAAGACAGGATGCGAGGTAGACGCCGACGCAGCATGAGGCGACTCGCTAGGCGATCTACGATCGGCTAAAGCTAAAGCTGCCAACTAAGGGATTTTAGCAAACGCAGTTGCTAACTGCTTTACTAAAATCAGAATTCAATTAGACTCAATAGAGAACGGTTGGTTCCTCGTCAAATGCTCGAAACTACGAATTATTGTACATAACTTTATTGACTTTTAGATAGACAACGGAAAGTTACCGTTGCCTATAATAAATACTTCCATTTATATAAATTCGCGTTTTCATCGATAACTCGAGATCCATTTCCTTATCGGCAAACGATCCCAAAAAATAATAACTTTTTAATATTACACCGAATACCGAATAATCGAATTACCCGGTACCGGCATAACAATATTAATAAAAAGAGAAGCTCGAGACAACGCTAACGAATACAGGAAATGTAGAAAACAATATCTGCGAGGCCAAAATTATAATAAAAAAAGAATGAAAGTAATAAAAATGAACGGGAAAAAGTTCATGAAAAAAATATCTGAGAGACGAAAATTGTAATTTAAAAAAATTAAAGGAAAAAGGCACTAAAAAGATCCGATGACACATCGCATACAGCGGGGTATATATGCGAGAGCGCGTGTGTCCTCCATCTCAATTCTCATATAAGTTTATTCTCATTTCATCACGTCACAACTTTTCGGGACAAAAGTGTTTAAAGAACAATTTTTTTAATTTACAGAGAAATTGCTACCGCTATGATATTTCTAGCGGCAGATCTGGGAATTTCCGTAGTGCCAACTTTTGACGATATATTTAGGATCTCTGGACCGAGAAAAATAAAAGATAAAAATTGGTACATGCTGCAATTTTATTTCAAGATATAAATTTCTTTAGCTCTATCTTGAAGTACGAGATTACTTGTTTCGACCATTAATCGATGGGCACTTTCGAGACATAAAAATCATATCTCGATGTACCGTCTAACGATATCGCAACCTGGATCGTAGTAGTGGACGTAGGCGTTACACGACCTTGAGGCGAAATATAAAATTACAAAATTACTTCTCGGAACATTGGAGCACGAGAATCGCCTGATTTACTGGAATTATATAAATAATCTTCCTAAATTCTATCAATGTACATACGAGTATTCGTTCGCTTTAATTTGGCCTTTGCTACCGATAAGGCTGTGTGTACGGTTGTATTCTTAGGTCGATACCACATTTCCACAGATTCTATGAATTACCTTAAGAATAAGAGTTGTTTGCTCGATCGTCGTATTCCGAATGCCTTGAACGAGTGCTTCGTAGAATCTCTCAATGATTCATGCATCGATACGTGTATCCGAAATGCCTCAAACGACATTATATATTACGGTTACACGATTTCTGGAACGAATCTGACACACTGACATGTATGTTCAAACTGTGCTTCACGAAGAAGGAGCGTTTTTCCGATGTAACAATCATACGTAGCTTCGAGTGTATCGGCGTGTTGTTTAACCTCCACGTATGTGCTCAACTATTTGTTCATTCTCATTGTCTTTGAATGTCATTGTTCATAGAGCTCAAGTAATATTATTCTCGTAGATAGTGGTTGTAAGGAGAAAAACCAACTGTATGAAAGCGAGTTAGCTCGGTCAGCGTGTATATAACACCACAAGATTCCTGGAAAACCATCTAGGCCATTGAGCAGCTGTACTGTACATAGCGGCACAGGTGAAAGTTTTCTCTTACTCCGACATATTCCCCCTTATACCCTCATCGATTTGGTGGAATGTCATTTCTCTGAATTCACGAACTTTTCTTTGAAAGCTCACTAAAATTAGGCGACCGCTCAGTTGGGTGTAAAAAAACCTTGTTCGTCATCCAGTCCACGTATAGACCGAACAGCTGACTTCATCCCCTCTGCCTCACAGCCGCTTCTCCAATGGTTATAATTCACTCGTTGATTTCGTAGCTGCTGGTTGCATTAAGGCGAGTCAGGGACGAAACGTCACCACTTACGAACGTCAGCTGTTTCGCTCGCACTCCGCTACATTTGTTACTATCCCTCTCGAACTCGCACTTGATTCGCCTCCCCTTTAAGAGGAAATAAGCTTGATCTTTCGGATCGGCGTATCAGTATGTCGTGCTCTTTACCTGTTTTCTCTTGAAAAATACATATTTTGTATGGTATGTATGTGTATCTATGCTATGTTATATCGGGTTACTTCGACGGCGTACTTCGAGCTTACTTCGAAACTAAACTGTGACTGTGAGCTTCGTAGCAACGTCTTTTGAGACACTCTCGAGACGATCTGTACGATCTTACTCGATGCAGTGGGAAGGTATCGTCTAGTTCTCTATCTATAATGGTGATTGCCGGTATATATCGTTGATATATTATACCGTCACGAAGCTCTAGTCTTTGTACGGTCTAAGTACTTGTACGACAATAAGTTTCTCAGCGCTGTAGAGTTACCGCCGAGAGAAGTTTATTGCTCTCCAAGTTCGAGCATCGATGTAAGTAGGGATCACGTACATTTTGTAAATAGACTTCATGAAAAGGTCTCTCGCCATCGTTGTCAAGCTCTTGAAAAATGATTTCGTTAATAAGTGCAGTTCGTACAAATTAAATCACAATATTTGGTTATCTTAACATTTATTGCCAAAAAAAAAGTCTAAACGAGGTATTAATTCATCACTCAAACCAATTTTGTCTGTAACAATCTTTGTATTTTTTACTAAAATAAATACGAATAAAATTTGAAAAAAAAAAAATACAGTCAACAAAATGTATAATTTTGTGAAAAGCTGATATCCAGCGACGTTTATCCTCTTGCTATGTAATCTCGGCAATTATTGGAAATTTCTCGTGCTCTGACAATAATAGTATTTTGTGTAATGTGCTTAGTGCATGTGGGGTATCGAGAGGTCGCTCGTCTGTGGCTTGCGCGGAGCGGCCACTTAGGACGCCATTCGACTATAATGGTATCTATTATGCGGCGTTACCATGAGATTTCGCGGCCCATTTGCACGGGATTAAGTTATTATATAACAGTGTTGCACTGAAAGTTGGACCGCAGTAGCAACGGTGTACCGGTAAGCAAAGGGAGATGGAAAGAGGCGCGAGAGCACGCGACATCTCTATACCCAGTTGTTTACAGCGCCACCATCTGTCCGATAGGCGTCCAGTTACAGCCAAGCGTATGGGGTGGCTCGGGGTGGATGGCACACGCGCAAACGAGGAGCGAGGGTGAGTGCGCGAGGTCCCCAATTTCAGCGTTTCCCTCGTGTGTTTACATGGTAATCAGTTTGCCGAAATAGTCATTGTATTCGTTTGAACCGGTAAGTGTCTAACGAGGCGCGCGAGCTACATCGTTCTCCTGGTCTCACCCCTTTCGAGCATACGCTCCGAAGCTTTTCGTTATACGTTGCAGCAGCACTATAGTTTACGTACATACGCGCAAGTGACCAAAAGCATTTAGCAGTCGGAGGTGGTAACCAGGAGTAAATCCTGCTGCTCTCGGCCCTCTCTGTTACATCAGCAAGAATACCGGTTAGGCTGATCTATCCTTCTCTCGGACTTTACCACTGTCGTTCGTCCTCTCGACACTTGAATTTTGTACTCTGCGAAGCATGACTCATCCGCGTTTTACTCGTTTCTCTTGAATCCAACTTCGTCTTTGCAGCAATGCTACGAAAATAATGTCGTTAAACAATTGACTGTCTCTACGAAATCATATTTGTGGAAAATAATAAAATAAACAAAAGAAAAAAGTCACTGTAAGAGTCAACCGTCCGGTTATCCACGAATAATACTATTTAACCAGATAAATCGATAGGATAGGAAAAAATGACGTCTTCTCTGTGACGCGTCGTCAAAAAATTAGGCGAGATGTATCAAAACGATACTAAATTCGCGACCAAACTAATAAAGAGCTCGGTCTGTTCATGGTGGTAGAAGCGACGATTCATTAATAGATTCTAGATCCCTCCGTATGCCCTCCGTACGCCGGTAAACTTAATTTTTTTCATCAGCGTACAGCGGCTAAATGACAATGAATAATTTTCCATTGAGTAAACACGCGCTTTGTGCAGTGAAAATTGTTCCTTCCCGCATTCTATTCGTAATAAATAATACGAGAATTTTCTACTTCAACAGCAACAAAGACAAGCGGCCGTTACTCGGTCACGCCGTTGTTGCAACTTAATCGCACAATATTGCATCGAAGAGAACTCACCCCTCTTCGTGCCTTGCTGCTATTGATCGAAGGTTCATTTGTGCTTTGATTGAAAGCAATTTCATTGATTGTTCGCGATTAATTGATGCAAGGACGAAGGAAGAAGTATAACGAAAAAAGTCACATCTCCGTACGCAAACGTTATTATTATGATGTAACATTTGTTTTTTTTTTCGAGCAAAATGAGGTTAACCGCAGATTTTCATTAGATAAATCTCGTCGAGTCGAAGAACTATCGTGGAATAATCGAGGACAGTGAGGAAAGTGAGTCAAAGCAGAATGCGCGGGACAACGATTGGTGCGTTTTGTCATGCCAAGCTTGATCCCCTCCCGATAAGTATTATATGTCTCTCTTCTTTCTCTCTTTTTCTCACCCTGTCGTTGGTCTCTTCGTTACGCTGTGAGTCATCATCCGACAGGAACAAACGCGCTGTTCGCTGTACACCGTCCCTCAGAGACGAGATTGAAAGACAATTATTTTTGTGGTCGTTCGGGTGGAAAAAGGGTCGTGGCTCTTTCGCTATCTGCCTGTTAGGGCGAGCATGCGTCTGCTTATCCTTACACTCAATCAGGAATACGCCCTGTCTCGAGTCCCACGAGAAATTCGAAGCGCCTCACTCGTACGCTACGTACAGTCGCGACGGACACAAATTGGGGTCTCGCGTCGATTCGACGAAAACGTAGTCGTCGCCTTTGCATTATTTTTTGCTTCGATATAATGATTTTCCTAATCTTGAGAAATCGTACGTTAGTCCTCGCACATAATCCTGAATTGATTATGATAAGATTATCCCATAAAATATCATAGCGCGTATTCGCCTGTACCGAGTATCTTGAGAGCGACTTTTTGTTAGAAGTAACGGTCGAAGAGAAAAATTTTCGTAGTGTGATGATTTACGTGATGAGTGGTACTACTAACGAAACACACAGCCTCTTACACACACAAGTAAAATTGTGCATTAAGAGGCTCTAGGTGGAGCAACACTTTCGTTGTAAGAGGGTTGCAAGTGAGCCGTGGGGGGTCTTTTCAGTCTTGAGAGGCCTTGAATGCGCCGACGATGATGCCAGCCCGGCGCATAGCGCGGCTTATGCCTGACTGTATGCACCGGTGCACACGAAAGCGGTAGCCGAAGAATGGATTTTTTTTGCCCACAAAACCATTGTACACAGTTTGGAGGTCCGGAGCGAGAGCAACCGCTCTTCAGTCGAGATTGCTTGGTACGAGCCAGCTGGTACCGAGAAAAGCTGGTTTAAGCAGAAATTGGCTGATCAGAAATTTAATATCTTCTTTCGCACTTTTTTACGCTACATCAATATATGTGTAGCAAGGTAGAGACTGAGGCAAAGCATGGTAAATCCGAGGCAAAGTGAGAACACCGAACAAAGGAAGAATCGGGGAAAAATTGAAACGCGAAGTACAATGCGTACGCGAGAATGAACGGCGTAGTACTCCAAAACTATAACAAAAAAAGGAGTTCTGGAGCAAACAGAAGTTGACTTACCGGGACAAGTTCGAGACACAAAAGCAAAATTGGATATGGAGATGGTTCGTTAAGTAAACAAGGGAAATGATAAGAAGTAGATAAACATAATATGTCCACTAGCGTAAAAACGTCTTATTATTATTTATTTTGCCGTTTTCCTACCAATTGTCTACTATTGCAATATTTATAGCTTACAAAAACCGCACTCAACTTGAATTAATGTTTTCGGATCAACACTGGCGCATGATTCTTGCGATCGACCTTCACAACTTTGTCGCTGTATTCACTCTTCTGCAGGTGCAGAGTACAGATCTTCACGGAAGAGACACGACGCATCTTCCGTCGCACCTTTTGACTTGTCTTTACAGCCCCGGGACTGTAAAGTAATGAGTAAAGTAAAAAATAATAAGTAAGTTTACTTAATGACAAAGAAAGAAGACCTTTTTTCTTGGATTGCGCACAATGCATAGAGTCTTCGATTCCAAAGCGAACATAGACGGATCGAACTGCGGCAAATACTAAACATGCACTGTGCAAACGATGCGAATAATATTTATTGATTATTAACCAGGTTATCAATTATGAACTTATATCTAAGGAATACTTCACACGGATCGAGCCCCTTATAGCGAAAGGGTCAGTACCTTTTAATGACAAAGAAAGAAGGCTTTCTTGCCCCGTACTCTTTTAATAATAAATGATAAACTTCTCAACTGAGACACATTGCACGTATCTCAGTCCCGACAGTAGCGACACTCATTCGTCGCTCGAGTACGAAGATATTAACCCCTTGACATACAATGACGAGTCAGGGTCGTCATTCAATGCATGACGTTCCGTTTTGTTTGTTTGTCAAGGGGTTAATAAAATTGAATGCTTTTCGAGACCGGTTATGATAAGGAACGAAAATTAAGGCATCAGTGTCACGTCTTCAACCGTTTAATATTATATCGCTGAATTTTTTTATGAGCGGCCCCACTTTCCCCCGACCTCTCCTATTCATCGTCGGATAACGCATAAACGAATATATCCATTTACGCAAAAATCTTATTTATTCCCGAATTATAAATTAGATTGGACCGAGTGTAGCGAATACTTAAAAAATAAATTAATATAGATATGTGGGCGACTGAAAAAAGAAAGAGAAATCCACTTTCCTTGCGAAGAAATGCCGACTTGGTGTTAAATCTCTGAGCTTCTTAGCTCTGCGTGTCAGCAAAGAATGTAGAAGAATGCGAGAGATGGCGGGAGAGCATACGGGGTAATGGTCCGTAATACACGTTTTCGCTGTCTCGACGGAAATTCTGGAAACGCTCGTTTCGTTGCCCCTGCGGTGTTAGCCAGAGAGGAATTATTTTATTTATTTTATTTGACTGGCGAAGCAACAATGCGATGTCGACCGCGTGGTCTACGGAACACGTATGAGTTCAAAAAAAAAATACAAAAGATGAGTGAAGTACAGCAGTTTAAGATACAAGTACCTAAGATTGCATTGAACTAACTTGTTGTGATATTTATAAATATATTATAAAGATTATAGTGCAATATCGGCGTGTCCAATATAGTGCAATATAGTCTTTTGAAGCGGTGTGACCATCGAAGCGTGCGAGGGATCGACGGAACGGCGTCGACCGCGCGGGACATAGCATCGTTCCTGGAATAAGTCAACGAGTAATATCGTCATGAGTGGTGCGGCGTCGAATGGCAACGTTTATATCCATGCGAGTTATTGGTGTAGTGCACAAAACTACATAGAGTCGACTAGTCTGGCTGGCTGTGGGATAATAATGACACGCACAGGGCAATTCAGGCGTCATGCAACACGACTGCACGCAACCACAAAAATCGCTTTAGCAGTGTTGGAGATTCCTAAACGGACACACAAATTATGTATGCGTGTGGAAGGAGGCCCACCGTAATACGTACACTGTACAATAATTTCGAACACTGTTTCTCTCTGAACCATGGTTTAGCAGAGGCGTTCCTGTACACAAACCCGATAGTAGAAGAACAGACGGTCCGCTTCTCTGCCGTACTTGACTATTCTACATCGTGAACGCACGTTGCTCGTAGTATATAAATTACGTCTATATGGAACAGCATATTATTGGTGGGGTTAGAGAGTTAGCGTGGAGCGCCATGAAACAAACGTTTACTCCGTGCAAGTCAGCAAATCATAGGTGTCGGAACGGGGTGTACGAGACGAACGAACGCGATTTCGATCCTGTTACCGATTTTTTCGTAAATTGCACGAGCGTCGCGACGAGAAATCCATAATATCATCCATGAACATGGCCTTGAGTGGTGCAATAAATTTTTTTGACGTATTCCTCTATTCTTAGACTAAATGCAACAAACAAGAGTGCAACAACATCGATACCACACAGTTTACGGCTTCAACTATCCAGTAGACATTTCTACCGGAAGCCTGCAATGTTGTTTCGTCGACTGGGAAAACTAACTACCGGTCGTGACACGCGTCTCGTTGTGACCAGTCGTGGATGCAGATTTGGAAATGAATATGGATGTTTGGAAAGTTTTTGGGTATTGCAATAACTATTTTATTGTAACTCGAGTCACGGGATCCATGAAAAATGACGTTATAAACCATATCGGACAATTTGATTTCAAGAAATTTGCGAATATATCAATCGTATCCGGTAATGGATGAAGGAATGTATATATTCGTATTTTAAGTTACTTAATTATCAAGGTCATATTATCTTTTATACGTAAGTTTTATTTAATTTGATTGGCTTTTATTCACATTTTTTTTCTAAATATCTTAAAAATTGATCTTTATCAAGATTCTTTGTATATTTTACTGATAGCTCGCATTTATTACAAATACTTTTGAAGTTAAGAGCGACCGTTCGCGCACCCGATTGGAGCTTTTCGGAGGATTTATAATAGTAGCCGGTCATAAACCAACATCGTAAAATTAATTAAATCCAATGTTGGCGTTGCGGCTCGAGAACGAATAGCGAGATAGGGGTATCGTGTCAATCGGCCAAGCGTTTTGCACCCTTTCCTCAATTCTTCATTCCAACAAAGAGCCTCTGTCGAATTAAAATTTCTGCTCCGCAGCTCTCTCGCTTCCTTGCTTTCTATAGTGGCTTCCACTACCTCTTGAATTGCAAGCTGCTTTTGTTGTTTATGTGCCAAATAACTTGACTATGGCGTAATACAGTCAAAAGCGTCCGAGATATCAAAGGCGATGGAGGTTTCGTCCTTTTATTCTACACAATTTTCACTGTGCGTGGTGCTCTTGCGGATGAGCGAGTCGTCGCTGCTTTGAAGAGTATTGTACGTTCAAACGAATGTCAGTCATAATCGTATAAATGTAAGAGAATTCGAGCAAATCTTGAAATCTAAGCCGAGAAATGTCATTCTACTATCCCGAATCCTAAAATCAATGAAGAAGGTAAATCACTTTTTCGTTTATGACGATAAATCGTCGTGTTACTACTCTTGCAGATTTAACGGTGCCTGCCTTGCATACAAATTGATGATTCGAATGAAAGGAATATATCAGATAAAAGGGTGACATTGGCGCAGTGGTCGGCGATTTTACTCAGTAACAAAATAATCCGGATTCGATCCCCGGTATTTTCTCTCTTCGATACTTTGGCGGGCCATCATCACTACCATTCTACACGCTTCCCCAAATTCTCCGTCTTATCGCCACACCGAGACTCCTTCGAGATTATTTTTATACACGCGAGTATCCAATGGAATAACATCGGTAAACCATCTTGACTAATCGTATTGTACCATAATACTCGTAAAGAAGTAAAATTTAATTGAGATTGTTCTCCGCTTTGCGAAAGTGAAACTTCATCTAATTATGGAGCAGTCCCGACTTCTGTAGCTTCTCCTTTCTCGCATTCTACGAATTAATTAATCTTTCGCCGTTGAACTCTTGAACAATTCGAGTTACACACCGCTTCGGTGGTAATCTGGATAGTTCCGATAAATCGAAATTAGCGGTTTCCTAGCGGAGGAACGAAATAAAGTTAGCGATACCTCTGTTTCAACCGGTCGATGATACGATATCACATCTGTTATCGTGTTAGTTTTATCTGACTAACACGTTCATACATTATCAAATTTTATTCTTTATTTCGTTTAAATGTAACTTACAATTTTTTCGTTATCGAGTTGTCTATTTTTTTCACTTTCTGTGTTACAATAACGTATAACTGTTGTTAGCAATTAGTCAAAAAGAAAGCCATTTTTTAACTGAGCCAATACTTCTGTTTCTTGTGTATGCGTCAAGTTATTTGCATCTCAACGCGTGTATTCATTATTTGATCTGTAGAGCACAAAAATGTTGAATAGCAGCAAAAAAAACTCGGATTGACTTATTTGTTTGAGCAATCGTAATAATATTTTTTCTAGAGTTGATATAATATTGTTTTTTTTTGCTATTTGGCCAATTTTACAACGAAATTGTTCTTATACATGGACATTAGGTTCATAGTTATTAACGAAACCGCACAATAAAAAAGCAAAATAAAAAAAAATATTCGAATCCTTAAACAAATGAACAAATAAACGAAGATAGACCGACTTTTATTTGGCATGGTACTTAACATATTGACTGTCCGTTGATTATAACAAACAAAATGCAACGAAGTTACGAAGGAAAAAAAACCGATTATCAACAATGCGTAACATAAAAACTGTACAACTCTGCAATTATTGAACTTAATGAAAAATGTATCAGGAGTTTTCTCTTAACAATAACACCGATATAAATAAAAAATATATGCAATCTATGAAAAATAGTCCTTTTTAAATTCCAACACACGTTTAACGTAATAGAGCGATAGCCGAATGAATGTACGTGTTATCATTAAAAGCGATATTGAAAAGTGTTTTAGGCACCTCGTAAGATTTTTTTTTAGTTCCGAACATATTACTCAGCGCTGTTTACTGGTGAAAAAATGTCAGTTTGATAAAACAAAGGAATTCACAACAAGAATAGAGCTTTTTTTTTCGATACACCCTAACGCGCAATAGTCACCTTTAATAGAATAGCTTAAGTCGTACAACACGGACAATTATGTGATCACTCTATTAAAGTTTTACGGGGGGGGGGGGGGGGGTTTGCGAGTTTAGGCGATTGTCCGTTAACCTTAATGGGAAAATTGTATACAGTAAGGCCAAAAGCAAATCCAACGGGTAGCAGGGTATCGCTTCGAGTGAAGTATACGTATACCAGCACTACGAGAACCCTGAGGAAATTAATTTTCATACATACGTCCAACAAATTCGTTCGGCTCTACCATTCGTCAAAGTGTTTCAATCATCAACTAGTCAAGGTTGTAATATAGTTATATTCCCTCGCGAACACCAACCATTTGTCTTCTTCAATTATACAACCTCTCTGTGGCCTGGGCCAGCAGCAGTAACAGTTCTGAACGAATGTAATAAGGTTTTTGTATTTGGAATATGGTTGGGTTATAGAGCAACCATGTGCCGCTTCTGACCCTCTGTACTGGCTCACGAACGATACACGGCTCGTAGCCGTTGATTTAATCATTTGCGGAGGCAGTGCTAACCCGGCTGAACGCGATAATTATCGCTTGTTAGCCTGTTATGCTATCTGCATGTGTAATCAATACCATGGGAAGTCCGTGGCACTCGCATAGGCGCCGTATACGCAGAGGCTACTGCCATAGTCGGGCAGGTATAGGCGTTGCGCTAACCGCGACGTTGTGGGACACGTATTATGCTACCTTGGAAGTAGGAAGTACATGTGATACCTAGCTATAGCGTCAACAAGAAAGTGCTTCGATCGACGCAGCGACGACTGCCAGGATATCTATGATAGCCGGATATTTGTTATCGCGGATAATTATTGAGGGTCAACAAATTTTTTCGCGTTTTTCACCATCACGGAAACCAATAATCCAACAGACGCTGAACGAATATGTAAATGTGGACAGTGGTGTCCGATTCTTTAGATTAATTCAAGAGATGTTTAGTCGTTCAATGCGAATACATCGATCGGTATCAGCTTCTCCCGACGCTGACCAATATTCGTGTCATCTTGTTGGACATATTTGTTGTGTCAGTGCCTTGTCTTCCGAGTCGTCAAGCAACAAAGTCGTTCTAGGTGGAGGCGAGGCAAGAGTATCGTTTATCGCATTCTTAACTAAAACCCATAATTATGAAATCTATCGTTAATTGGATCAATAAAAAAAGAGAACGTGGTCGATGGGTGAACAGCGGCCTCGAATACTTTAGACTACAGATAAAAAAGTTTCGTACAAATTCAACTCAGAATTGACCTCTCCCAACGCTATCCAGTATTGGAGAGATCTTAAGAACATATCCGATGTGTCAGAGACCCGGTATTCAACCTCCGAGCTATAAAATTACCCAAGGTAGATCTTCGCTAAACGGGTACGAACTGGAATACGCTGTGAGGGCTTTCCTGGTCGTAGCACTGAAAATGATCGTTCGTACGAGGTACCTTCTACTGCCGAATGGATAAACCAGGTAGGAGTTTTCACCAATGACGCTTAAAATTTTGAGGAAATCGTATAAATTGAAGGACGGATGTTCAACGTACTGCACACAATGTTGTTTCAATGCACCCGGTCAGGTATTTGTACAGATGGTCTCTCGTTATCGTTTAACGCGAACTGAGCATGCAATTTTAACAACTACAAATTCCATTCCCGGATTCGAATATAGTTTCCAGCACTAAATTCTCCTTCCGCCATAGAAACTACGCTCGTAAAACGCGCGAGCACGGTAAAATCCTCTTAGAGAAGGTCTAGACGATCAGCGATTGATCTTCGGAGTGCCTGAACGTGGTGCATGCAGGAGTAGTGAAATCGAGCTATGGTGGTTGGTTCGGTAATAGGAGAACTCACGGACCAAGCTTCCTCGGTGATCGGCAGATTTTATTCACTAATCTCCGAGATAAGAACGTGATGGCCAGGGTAAGAGAATCAGCCATACCCTAGCCTGGAAGTCAAGCGGGGGTAGCGTGTGACTATTACGATAGTGTAGAACGAGTATACGGTGGTTACGACTGAGATAGTATTACACCTACAGCGTTGGATTGGTTTGCATGGCCCAAGTAACAACGTTACAGGAGGGAGAGGGGGTTCATTATGTGCTGCACGCAAACACACACTGACACGGACACTCACACGACTGGAAATTATCTTCGTAATTAACTGCACTTCTTAACATAACGCATGGCGTGCTAAGCTTTCTCGACGTTTTAGGTGATACTGTATATCAATGTGTATATATGTAGTATTTGCTGGAGTACCAGACGAATACGGTATGTACATAGTATGTACCGAGGTATACCGAGGAACATGTTCTATAGAGATCTGGAGTGACTGTAGTTGTTTTGTACTGATGCTAGGCTACAATTCAGAGAACAGCCTATCGTTACCAACAAGATATGTAATCCGAAACTGGCACCACCTGCCAAGGTACCCAACGGATTGCACGGGACCCCGTTGGCACGGGAAATATACTCCGTAATGTTGTTGTTCTACGGTCTTATCCGGAAAATAGACGCGCGCCTTTCATGCACCAACGCCGAGGCAGCGTTTCGCCTCTATCGTCCCATGCATTACTGCACGAAGCTTCGGTTTAAACTAATTATTAACATTGAGGAAGTCCGGATCATCCCCGGGACCATCATTTTGATGAAGATGGCCAGCCGGATGGGACAGTTGATCGTTCATGATATTTTAACCAGTACTGAGTCTTTTATGCGATATCGCGATGAGCGATGAAAAAAATTGGTCTAGAATATTTATGGATTCCGGTATTTACGTCAGGGGACATCCGTTCGTTGATTCATCCATGTGACTTCCAATATATTGCTGGAAAAAACCTTCCGGAACACTGATATACGTAATAGTTTTATGTAATGGATATTGTACCGCGATGACAACAAACTTATCAGATAATCTCTGCAGACTATCATTATTAGGGAAGCCCTTCTCGGTGGTCAGTTCCTAGTTTCCGCAGAAATTTCTTCTGTAGAGTCCTCGACAAAACCTAAACAGGCCCGCAATCAAGAATCTTTACTGCGATTGGACCGATACGAGTGTGGAACGTTTTAAGGAATGCCTTTACGAATCGTAGCGTGGCCCTAGTCGGAATTCCTATCGTGAAAATCCTGGGAAATCCTAACGAGCTCATGTACTATATCGTGGGGGCGCAACTAAATTTTTGCACAGGTCTTTTATGGATAACATTTCGATGGAAGGTGCTTAATTGGTTTCCGGTTGCAGAGTTTGATAAATGGTTTTCCAGTGCGTACTATCAGCCTGAAAGTTCCATTTTTCGTTAGGCTCTACTCGCAATCAGTTCGGAACCTCTGGGAATTTTAAATATCGAATTCAACACCGTCGATGAACCTCATATTTCTCTATTTTATTTCGCATGTATCCCGTGAATCAGAAGCAAAGCGGAACGATCGAAAGAACTGATTGAGAGAATATGCGGTTATAACCGCGAATTTTCTCGAGGGTACAAGAGATCTCTTTAAAAATCGATAATTTGGCACAGCGCTGTCTGGTTTCAGCAGGTTATCAATTGAATTGCAACAGAGAGAAATGACGAGAGGAGCCAGATTAGATCGGTATCGACGGGCAGGCTTACTTATTCCCGCACTCCGTACTATATATATCCTTTCCATTTTTATATCGAATACACGGTAAATAAAACTGGAAAGTATCCAAATTCGAGGAAATTTTGTTCTGCTGTTAGATTTTCGCAAAATTACTTTAATTCTTTTAGAGTCAACGATGATATTTATGTCGAAGTATGTTTTTTTGTTTCGTTTTTTTTTTTTTGGATAAATATACCATTATGCAGTACGAGAATTTAAAAGAATCCGAATGTATCCTTATTCCGATCTTGCGATCTCTTCTTGTGCGAGGCTAGACACGATCGCTACCGTGGAATGCAGCAGTTGCGTCGGTAACGTAGGAAGGCAAAGGAGGAAGAAGTCCGCTGCCGGTGCTTAACGAAGCAACACGACAGTCTCTGAATTATATTACTCTTTGTTTGCATTAACGACATTAAACTCAAGTTATCTCATACCCGGTGCATATTTTCTTTAATTACAGAGTCAAACTCGTATTATTGGTATCGGTGATTTTATTCTTACAATTAGTTTGGAGCATTCTGGCCTGCAATATCGAATACATAATTTGAAATAATAAATGAAACTTCACTTCAGTTTCATAATCGATGACTCGAAACGACACATATTTCACTATAGGCTCGGTCATGCCTAAAAATAAATAACTTGTTGTTTCACGATTGCTCTTGCTTCACAATTTATCTAGCGAGTGATGAATAAAATACTAATATTCGATAGAATCGGAAAATAAATATCGTACGGTGATGGTTGCACAAGAGAGGCCCATCTAAGAATACGTATATACTTATTATGGTTCGGATTTGTTTTGACTACCCCGCGTTATGACTTGTACCGAAATGTAAGATCGGGACTATTGGATCGAAGACTGGAAAAAAAACACCAAATTTTTAACGAGCGCTGAGACGAGGAACGACAAAAAACGCTCTATTCAGTTACATCTTGAAAAGAACCGAAGAAGAATCGTTGATAAATGATAAGGACTTGGGTGAATACCGGGGATTTACCTACCCTAAAGACAAAAGAGACACCAAAGTCGAATGTGTGGTTCCGGGCTCTCGCGAGCTTTCCGCTACTCGCGCCGCCACGACTACTACCCCCACCGCATTCACCCTACGACTACAATTCCGTACATATATATATGTATACATATATCGTTCGAGTAGCCGAGCACCTTTAATAATTTAGTATCGGTGGCCGCCCGGCAGTCTGCCGTCCCTGCGCTGCTGCCACACACGGTACATCACAGCTCGTCTGCTCTGCTGCTTCGGCCACCCTCCCTTAAGCCGCAATCACTATCGAGGGCCACTGTTCTATACCTATTTTCTATGACCACGTCGTGTCCGGCTCAGCATGCTTACCGAGACAGACACGACAGAAAGAACCGGAGTGATGTCAATTCGATGACATTCGTATCCAATGATTAACCTGAACGAGGAATCTTCTTTATTCTCCCTTCGCCGAGGTAGATAATTGCAGAAATTGTTCTCATCGGCACCGCATTCCTGCGGAGTCACGATAAGAAGAATTAACTCGGACAATGTATAATCAAAGATTTGCTGAAATTCATTAAAAATGTCTTATACCAGTATCAGTTGATCCACTCGATCAGTAACGAAAACTGTAATGCAAATTTCTTCGCCACGATAGATCTTTCGAATAAAAGAAAAGAATGGTGAACGGCGCCTCAAAATTCTTCGGTAGAATCTTACTCGAGCAGAGAATCTCTTTCGAGTTTTGAATAGCAAACCGGATGAGAAAATTGGTGACAGCGGTAAAATCTGCCAAGTGCGGTCAGTGGAGATTTATCAGATGACAATTAAATATGCTCGATTGATCGCATCTACTTTGAGCGAATCGAATGATACGGTTGGCTCTGGTTCATCACGAGTTTTGCGGTATTCAACATCTCGCGAGGTTGAGTCAACTATATTCAATTTTACCTCAATTAAATTCATTTTTAGCCAATTGAATCACTTGACTCGCATCTAAATAGTTTTATTCACCGAACAAACATTACACGTAACAGCCATTTTTTAAACAGACGTCAGGCTAGACACGTGTGTGCATCAAGTGTACACCTGTGTCATCGGTAGGTAAATGCAATATAATTTTTTGCTTCGAGTAAAATCTGGTCTGCACAAAAATGGTGTATCACGTACTTCTGCAGCCCGTACCTCCTAATACCTTTCCTGTTACATCATAGACATTTTTCAGCAAGTATGTGATTCAACTGGCGATTCGTGCAGCCCATGTTGCTTGCATGGGCTGCACGAATGTATATAAAGAAAAGATACGTGTATTTCGCGTATACATGCGGTAGTACGAATATGAACATATGGCGCGGATAGCGAGGCAGCAGCGGCAGAGTCGGACCAGGGTCAGTTTGGGGGATGCGATGTGCCGCTCAGCCGCAGCTTGGCCACCAGGTCGTTCGCTTCCTCCCTGGTAATAACCATCTCGTTCCATCACTAAAATTTTGCTGGTCTGTACGAGTACGCGAGACGACCGTCCAGCGGTCTGGCTCTCGGTTGCTCTCGGGCGAACTATGAAATCTACAGATATCATAAATTCGAATACGTTCTCTCTCTTTCTCTCTCTTTCTCTCTCGTTCATTCATTATATACAGTAATACGAGGCTATATTCTGTTGCCATTCCGTTCTTTTCGGATCTGACTGGAGTTTCGAATAGAACTGTTGGTTTGCGGCGAATGCCGTGACGGTTTGCACAAGCGGATGGTGACCCCGGTGAGAAACCGCTGGCTCCATTTATCGCTGAGTCGACGGCAAAAGTCTAATGCTTTGGAAACTCTTTGGGTATTAGATGTACAAATTTATGTACGATGTATCGATGTACGCGATATATCGAACGATGCAGCAATCAACATCAGCGGCGGTGATGACTCCGCTTCTTCCTAAATTACTTTGAATTTACAATTTTCCGTTATTCATCGATACATAATAAATGTAATAAATTTGCGTATATACAAGTGCTGTACACAATAACGCGTTCCACGACAGGGCTGCAAACCTTTCAACTTCATAATTTTTAAAAAATCATAACTCGAGAACGGATTGAGATAAAAATATTGAAATATGCGCAAATATTCTTGGAAGTAGTGACTATGATATAAAAATTTGGGAGAAAAAAGTTCGTCGCGTTTGCAAGGAGTAGCCCATATACACCTATAGCTACATATACACAGCTCACCGACTCGAGCGAATTTGACATTTGAATGCTTGGGTAGGTTGAACACTGATGCGAGCCGGCTCTGAGGAAGCCTGCGACTGAGAAGAGAAGGAACACGAGGACACGGCTTGTCCGTGCTGCTGTTGCAACCGTCTCTGTTCACCCTGGCGATGGCAGTGGTTTCTCCCTTGTGCTCCACGGTTCTGACTACCGCTTCTAACACTGTTGCGATATGCACTGTTATCATACGAAGATAACACTATTTTAGACGTTGGCCTTACGTCTCTCTAATAGGCAAACCCTCTTCGTCTCGTCTCTGTAATTAGTACAGCTCGTAGGTAGTCTAGCGGCACATCCAGGAAGCGACATAATTGATTTCGACAACTGTCTCGGCACCAACAGCCTTTTCTAATTCGTTTTACCGTAAAGCATATCCAAAATCTACATTAATTCTATTATAAATTAAAACAATATATGTTTTTGATATTTTTGGCGACGCTGGGCTTGAGAAATTTGTAGCTTTTACAAGTTTGTATTTCTAGTCAGACAATAATGCAGGAGGAAGAAAAGTAGCAAAGTAAGATAGCGAACACGAGTGGCTGTTGAATCCTCGGGAGCGATTCTATGTTCCGATTAATTGGACCCTGAGGATTCAGGCTACAGTCAAAGTCGAGAACGATCTGGTGCCGCACGTCCGCGCTTTGGTTTTGTTTCTCGTTCGTTAACGTGCGGATCATCCAGACGAATCCCTGGTCAATCCCAACCCCAATTTTATATCCAAACGAAAGTCCACCGAGAGCTGATAGTCCAGACGTTTTCCACGAGAGATAAATGAATCACGTAGGCACATGAAATGGCGAGCGGTCCGATGCTGGAAAGTTACAGCCCTTCTCCTCTGTACCATTTGCTTCGTCAGGGTTTCTTAAGTTTCAACAATCTCCATGATTAACTCAGACGTATATACGTAAACAATGTAAGGAAATCGAATAAGTTGTAACTATTTGTTACTAGTTGTAACTATGTGTTATATGTATGAAGAAATAAAATATACCGACAACAGTAGAGTACGGAATAATCTATCGATATTGGCAGCGTTTTGACACAAATTGACGAGAATTCAAAGACTATTTTCCATCCGTCGAATGACGCGAATGCACTATGAAACGTATACCTCTCTCATCATTTTCGAAACATCCCTCGGCTCTTGCTTCGGAATACGACTTGGCCCTGCGCTCGTTTTACCACTCTGACCGCACTTATGCTCTCTATTTCTCCCTCTCTCTCTCTCTGCTACGCTTTACATTTACGTACGTAGCACTTTGGTGGGGCACTCGATAATAAGGTAGTGGCGTTCTTGCGACACACGTCTACGCAGCATCGTAAACAGAATACAAGCGTATTATTAAGTGTGTAGTAAAAGGTACTGTGACGAAGAAGCTTTCGCTGTGATGAACGCTGCGGTAAGTAAGGGAAACCGGGGCTGGTTGAGTCAATGTTTACTTAACAATTGAGTAAAAAAATGTTAAGATGATGGAACTTGATAACGTTAATTCGCGCATGTTGCGCCATCTTTCAGCTATGCCCTGTGCAAATTAGAACCTTCAGCGTACATCAGTTTCTATGCGATATGAAGATAATCCGGAGTCGGAAAATTGACCCGACTTGCGCTATCCAAGGGCAAATTAGTTCTTGCCCGTTCAGCAGCCAATAAGGTCTATCTAGGTTTAAATAGTAAGTCTTGAAACAAGCTTCACGGTCAAAAAACTTTTTGAGGTCTGTACTTAATCGCAGTTGCGTGAGACTCTACTATACGTAACTTCGATATACGTTGTCTTACGTTAAAGTAAGTAAGGCATCAGTGTCCCAGAGAGCGGGTTGTGATCTCCGATTAAGGGGTCACATCTACTCAGCGGCCGAAAAATAGGCGTGTTTTTGTGATTTTTTTTTGGAAAATGGTTGCACGTTTCGAACTTTTTTTTTCACAGTAAGAGGAATATCTTTGAGTATGTTTCATAATTTTTTTTATTGGAAAAAATTCCTAAATGTAAATGATATAGTGTATCCGTCCGGACCGCTGTTCAAAAAAGGCCTTCCGCGGTGACCACTGTAACTGCCCAACCAATCATCTGAAATAAAAAAACCAAATAAATTTAATTTTTGTATAGTATTATCTAGTCTTTAATCGAAGGATTTTTTTTTTTTCGATGCGTACTTTTTTTAATATCGAGGAAAAATGGAGTGATTTTTTTATCGAATTTTTTTTACCGAAGTTTTATTTAAATATGCGTGACTGGGCGTGCCCCTGTTGCGACTATCCCCAACCCTCTGTAAGCGTATACATCCTGATTGCCTTATTCGCCCAGTCCGCACTTCGAGTTTTGTATTAATAGTAGCACGTGTCGATTAATTTGCGTAGTTCGGATTTGTAGACCCTACAAACGTCTAGTCATCGACTCTTAGTTGGGAAAAAAAAAAAAAAAAAAAATTAAATATAACTTTCTTTATATTATAAAGAAATTTGTTTTTTTTTGTTTAACGTATTCGTTGTCGATTAGTAGTATTTATTTAGAAATTTATTAATTATAATTCTAATGATGTAATATTCTAATTGTATAAAGATATTTGTATTTATAAAATAAGATTTGAGATACAGTTTAAAGGAAGAATTCAGCTCGATTAAATTTCAAGGAAACTTTTGATAGTTTCAATATTTAGTTTTAAGATTCCGGTATATTTCTTTTAAATGTATCTTCCCAGAAAAGAAAATGTTATATTTAAAAAAAGACTCTTACAATGTGGTGAAAATTCAAGTGAATTGATATACGAAATTATCGTAAGGATATTCTAATATTTTGCAATTCTTTCTCTGCTCGTTTCCATTCGGTATGCGGACGATAAAACATTATTGTATCAGAGGGAAGGTCATTCGCTGGTGCGATGGTGCGGGAGGTGTAAACTCCCTTCTCCCTAGCGACTACTGAGAGCATACATACCCTACATATTCTGCTGTTCGCCAGGACACTCGAACATGTTGGTATAAGGGTTAGGTGGAAATGCGAGAAGGTCGTAGAGGATCAGAGAGTGAGAGATAGAGGAGCGCGTAGAGGTTAATAGGCGCATAACGAGGGACTGCATTATGCAAATGACGAGTGCGGATCGCCACCGAAGGTCGACTTATATCTTATCGCCGTGGACTGCTGGCCGAGCGGGCAAGTAAACGCGCCATTTTGTATGCGAATATCGCTCCCGTGGGAGCGCCATCTCGTCTGCCCAGCTTTAGGCTATCCTATTCTATAACCTACCCCCAGCCTACCTCATTCGCGCGTGGAACAAAATGTATATTAAACCCGAGACGGGACGGTCGATTCTTTGTATATAAAAGACGTTTTTTTTTATTAAAAATATTCGCGTTATGTAACTACGATGATCATTTCAGTTTTATCCCGACAAATGTTTTATCATTTGCGAGTTTATGCTCAAAATGTCATGGCTCCCTCTCTCTCTCTCTCTCTCTCTCTCTCTCTATCAAGACCTGTAAGATGATAAAATTAATTCGTGCGAGCACTTAAAATATCCATCTCGTTGTCACGATCCTGAATATATCTGCATAAGATGTAATGCTGTGTTTTTCATCGTGGGAGGCTTCGCTCGGAAGTCATTCTATTCGTTATGAAATTCTCTAAACGAGCAATTTAATTATTTTTGTTTTTAGCCTTCTCCAAGGCAATGCATTGAAAATAAATGCTTGACGCGCTATAACTGCTTTCTTCGTATTTATAGTCTTCGATCGTACATACTTCGCTGCAGGAATATTCTAATCGTCACAAAATCCTTGGGCTGAGCATATTTTTGTCGATTTCCTTTTTTTTTTATCGCTTTTCTATTTCTGAAATACACAAGGTCTTAGTTAGTACGAATCGGCGTTTCTTTCACCGGAGCAAGCCACGCCGAGGAGGTTATCGTATTATCAATACAAATAACATTTACGGACAAATGCTCCATCTTTTCTGTTGCTTTGATCATTTTTTTCATTTTTTAATTGTTTGAAACGTTAAGAAAAAACATTCGGATAGACGCGCGCGTGCGCGCCTGCGTTTGTGTGTATATGTTGAGACCTCGCAAGATTCAAACTTGGTATCTCCATAATTACTCGACCGATCGAACTGAAATTTAACACACAGGTAGACCAGAAACTTTGCATTGTTCGGTGTAATTTTCGTAAAAATTGATTTGTGGTTTTGAATTATCTGACGAATGTCCTTAGTTACTCGAGTTGTCGCAAATTTTCGTTGCAAATAGAGTAATTTTGAAGGACGTTTAGGATTAAGCCTGCGCCGAATGTATACAGAGGTTCGCACTTTACAGGAATATATCGAAAAATTGACTGTTTCGCTGCAATTCACGTAAACTTGAATCAGTTGAAGTCAAATTTTGTACAGAAAAGAATCAACGTTCAGAGATGTTATCTGTTCTGTTTGGTGAAGTTCGGTTAAAAGGGTTCGCATTTTATGGCAATGAAAAATCTGTAATTTATGATTTTTTCTACTTTCGAAATATCTGACAAACTTAGCTATTATTAAACTTTATAACCGAAATATTTTTCATCTGTGATAAAGTTTCCTGTATGAGGAAGCTAAAATCGATAAACATACATCCTCATAAATATGATTTTGTCGAAGGTGAAAAATAATGAGAGTGCAACGTGCGAGGCATTGTTATTTTTCAAAAAAGTGTTTCGAAACATAAGTTTTCATAAATCGTTTTGTGACCCAGTAATGTACGCAACCTAAATAAAAGGAGCTTATGAAAATATGCTTAGAGTACTCGTACCGCCTGTCAACTAAAATAAAAGCAGATTCTTTGCATCTAACAATAAGTAGAACACTCGCGAGGCTAGAATACGCGTACGCGCGAAGTTGCCGTGCTAAACGGTTGTTTTCGATGGCTTGACGGAAACGAAAAAGATAAATAATTTTTAAAATACACCCCAAGAATTTGATAGCAAATTGAATGATCCCCCGGGCGAAATCGTTACGAAGAAAGACACGGGGGTTATGGTTTGCAAAAAAAAGACTGATGCAGATATCTCAAGGGTCATTCATTAGGTAGTTCTTTCATGGAAGACTATTTTTCTTTTTACTTCCGAAGATAGTCAATTTTACTGTAGCACTAGTATTCGGATGTTTTATCTTCTTCTATATCAGTATCATCATCATCTTCTTCTTCTTCTTCCAAACGAATGAAACAACAGCAATAATGGAAACCGACTTGGAATGTCGGAGAATGAAATTGAGATATAAATAAATGACATAGCCAATGCAGGCTGACCGTTGCTCTTATGGTACGGCAGTTGCAAACCGAATAAATGGTCAGCCTCTATCGCAACCTCAAACCCTGTATGACTATGTTGCGCTGGCAGCGTCGAGGCCCCCGCATGGCACAGCCGTTTTCGCGTAATACCAGGTTGCCTGAAATATGGAAATCTTGCACTGCGTGAGGATAATACCCTGTCATACTGTGAGAGTTGCGCATAATATCATATTGCAATATGTTATGATCGTATATGGGTGCCATGGAGTCGGGCCGTTCAACCCGGCACCTACAGTTCACCCTGTAAGAAGGGGGTGAACTTGGCTCGTTCATCCCTTCCTTCTCCCTTTGCTTCGTGCTTGTTTCCTCATTCTTTGTTTTTGCTTCCTCATCGAGAAAGCTTTGTTTTATTGAAAAAATAAACAAAATTTCTACAGACTTTCATGACAGGATGCTTAATATGGTCTGAAGCTTCGAGAAAAATAGTTTTTGGGAAAATTTTCTGTAGTTACTCCAGTTGTCACAACATTTTTAGCTAACAGTTATTTACAAATAGAATATTTACCAACAGGATTTACAAATCTTCAACGTTATTGAATCTGAGCCGATCTACAAAAAGTTTCGTTTTTTATGGGTTTTTTTTTATTTTCCGAAAAAATTAACGTTGTAGCTCTGACTCTCATAAACTTTAATCGAATGAAATCAAATAAAAACGAACTAACGTTCAAAAGAACAAAGATATTCTATTTGGCGAAGATTGGTAAAAAGATTTTAATTTAATTGCAATTACAATTGTTCTATTCATGACTGCTTCCACTTCTCTGAACATTTGACGATCCCAGATGTTGTTTTGCTGTATTATTTATTTGGCGTAAATCAACAGAGATTGCAAGATGACAAGACTGTAACCTGCGTAATTGAGTAACCGTTACAAAACCTGTCACACAAGTTTGCAATAAGTTGTTGCTATTCGTTACAATTGTCGTTGAAACATATGAAGGATACGAATTTTTATTTTTATTTCTCACTAAAAAATGTTGTTAAGTTTTAATTTCTTCAAATTTTTTTCAATTAGTTTTTATTTCATTTTTTTACACAAATTACTTGATGAAAAAGCCAAAATTGATCGACATTCTTCCTAACAAAGGTGACTTTGTGAAAAAATGAAAAATAAAAAGTAAGCAACATGCAAGGTTTTACTTTGCATCCTTGTATTACGTTTTTCGTTGAAACGATTATGAACAAGGTGGAACGAGGCTGTGACCATTATCGATCCTATCCGACTTTGAGAATGCAGTTCAGACTACAGTTCCAGACGTAAGTGCTATGAGGAAGCGTGTGCTGCGGTACTTTCATATATTCGCAGTTTACAGCGTAACACTCGATGTCCCACCAATTTCTATTTATATTTAACTAGAATTTTTATACAAACGTCTCTTTAATCTGCAACGAATACATTGATTAGCTGAAGAAAGTTCGCAAAGCCATCAAGTAAGTTTGACTGTGTCTCGATAACGAATAGTCTCGCGTGAGTTTATTTTATATAATAATATTGACACCGGTCATTGAATCGAGACGATCGGTAAAACTATTCGTTTCTACTCTAAGCATCGAATATGGCTCGTGTTTAATTAGGTGTGCGATCAGTTGCGACCTAGGAGAGTTCTATTTGCGTCCAGTGATATCGTGTAAAAGTTTTTCCGTGTACAATTCCTGACGTGTTAAGTTTTGTCGTGTCGAGTCGTGGAATTGGGTCTGCATTCAATTGGAATTTATAGAAACGAGACACCAACGACCATCGTGCATCAGACATTTTTGGAAACGGTCGATAGAAGAAATGTAGATATTTCTGTTATTTAATACTCGCTGCTCCAGGTTTCCGCCCTGCGGTGCAATGTCAAGCGCTACTGTAAGAACCATGTCGGGTTACCAGACCTATTTAAAATTTGGTACTTAAAGTCTTCAACGTTAATCTCTTCCAGCTCTCTTATTGTGGCCCTTCGTTCCTCTTGAAAAGCACTTAACTGTACTACAAGAGGAAGCTTGAACGTACTTAGAGGCCTCGGCGATTGCGCGTCTCCCTCCACAACGGAAAGAGAAAAGCGAGATTGTCAAGAGGAATAGACTAATTTGCCGTGTCTTCGTACAGCAATGGCAGCTAGTATACGTGCTCAACATGCTCCCTTTTGTTTTTCACGCTGCAATTCAATTTAATAATCATTGTTACCTACCATGCTCGTAGCATTTTTATTGTATGCCGATCTCAAGTTAACACTTTTTTTGGGCTTTTTTTGCTTTGTCATGAAATCCTACGAAATTTTTACTGCTCGACATTTGATACGACCCATTCGAACATGGATAACAGAATGACATTAGCTTGGCTGTTGATAGAATCGAACAATTGAACATTGAACAACTAAAATTTCGGCGCTAGCCAATTAAATCATTTATTAAACCAACAAACGTTATGACAATCAAGTAATCGATTTTGTTACGGATTACTTGGTAACCGATAACTTGATTTTTCTAACCAATTAATCGGCTGGCGGATAAACCACGAGTGCTCGGTCATGGTAGTCCTGATTGACGTTAAAGAAGATTCTCGACCCATAAACATGAAAACCCTAAAGCATTCGGTGATTTATAGATATTCCGTTATCGCATTGACGATCAAAAAATACATGTATAGCAGGGTTTCCTGATCTAATAACGGTATTTCTACCTTAATATATAAAACCTGTAGTCCCCAAACTGTTCTAGAAAGTCAGAAACGGGTGATCAGAATGATTTAACGTAAAAATAATTTTCATTGCGTACTCACATCGGATAATCGCAAAAGAAATTATAGTGCGATCGTATATTCGCGAATAAACTGCACATCTTTCGCAGCTACGGGGTGAATATAAATTCTATTATCCTTTTGTGAATCCTTTTATGAATAAAAGGATTTTTTGTCCTTGGTAACTCCATTGTCCTATTGGAACGCAGAATGAAGGACACCGACCGTGAAAGAGATAGAGAAATCGGCAAATAAATTCTTTTTTAAAAATCAGCTTTTGGTATCTACGATCAGTGGGGTCAGAGCTTCGAGTGCCAAGATGAGAAAATGACACGCGGACACTCCGACGATACCCAAATCCGATACTTGACACCGTATCATTTTATTCGCCTCTGAATTTTTTAACCGCAGTGCATTCGCAATAAAATGGTAATTCATCGAAAGAACTTTCGTGAAATCAAATTTTATTTTATCCCTCTGGATTTTTTCTACCTCAAAGCATATATTCTTCACGAAATATATTGGTGTTTTTCTAAATTGCGTATAGTAATCTCTGATTTGTCCCCTTGTATCGACACTAAATAGTTATTTATTTCCAACGGGTGGCTGATGAGATACGAGTTTCTCCACGGATTTATTTATTTCCGTTGTCGTGCTATATGGAGATAAAATTGAATTCGGTCAGTTTGTGTAAACGAGTATCCTAGATAGGTCAACCAAAACATTTTCAAAGCACAATTGGACCATAATTCGATATACACTAACACAATAACAATGGTAATGGACCATTTGTCCAACGACCTGTTAACAATTTTCACGTTTCGAACGCGCTATCCAATGGGAGGGTATTTGGTACTTTGGTAGCATGCGGCAACAGTGATACTACAGGTTAAGTTTTAATCATTATTTCTCCATACGAATTCTCATTTAGTGCATCACTCAATAGAATTTTCGATTGATTTATAGGCTAGATTGTGATTCATTTGAAGAGTAACATAAATTAAGGGCAAATGTCACTCTCCTGTTCTATATACAGAGTAAACAATGCAGCGGAACACAGTGACAGTGAAGTAAAAGAGATTGATACGCCAACAACTGTTTTGTTTACCTTACTTCTCAATCTTACAGTGATGTGCTGTAACTTTCATAGAGATTAACAATCTCACAGAATCAATTAAAATCAAAATTGACTGGAAAATAATAATAATACACAAGGGTGTAATAAATGATGTGTGTGCTCACGGCAGAATGAGCAAATGTGATGTCTATGCCGTGATCCTGTTAGTTGGTAGTTGTTGTCAGGTCGCGCGTCGAGCATCTCTCATACATGTGCGGTCCCAACAGTGTTGGACCACTCCATCACTTAGGTTCGTATCCCCCGGTATTCCCATGGAGCTTGCTTTTCCCCATGCTCTTTCCGTCATGCTGGTGAACTTTCCTACTGGTATGTGAGAAAAGAAGAGGCAAGCTGATTTTCAATTCGCGAAGCGGGCCAGTTCTTTTCGGGGTAGCGAAGTGAAGTGAACTGAGATATCATAGTGCCTGCTAAAGTTTAAGGGTCCAAAGATGTACAATGTATCTAGCAAGTGCGGTGCTCGAGTGTGAGTTTCTTGTTGAGAAATACATTAAATTGATACGTTTTTGGAGAAACTAATGACGTTGGAAAATAATGTATTTTTCGATTATCCGGTTTATTACGTCTTAATGAGCAATAATTGTTTTCGGTTATTACAGAAATTTTAATAGAATTTTTAGTAAACATCGCGATTTAAAAATGAATGTAAATAGACCAATGTCGTTATTAGCCCTTAATAATTCAGATAGTTATTATAATCGTTGAAAAACGTAGCGTTTCTGTCTAATGCCATTATTAATAATATACTTGCGTATCATCAACATAGTAAGATCTATAGAAGTACAGCGGTATACGATGTGTATCGTATACCGTCGTAGGTAGTTAAGTTTAATTATGACGTGTGCGCAACGAACGCTCTCGAACCGCCCATAATATAATCACGGGGATGAAGGGGTCGTTAAAGTTATTAAAGTCGAAAGCTTGCATTCACGCACGCGAGACTTATCGAGTTGAAGGCTAAAAATGTTTAACAAGTCCAACCAGAGTCGTCCTATACACGGTAAAAATGCAATTTGTACGGCACAACATTTTTTATGAATTAAATAAGTATGAAGAAAAAGTACCTAATTTAATAAATTTACGGCTTATTACTTTCGTTTTTATTTTCGAAATCAGTAAAACCAAAATAATAAGTCGTTTGTACGGAAAATTAGAGAATAAATTTTTGTTGAAACGAAGAGAAAATCATTTGCTTTTAATTTAACAAATATTTTTTATTGCGTCAGAAGAAATTTTTGACAAAAGAATAAATGTGCTATCCTTTGGAAAAAAAATTTAAACAAGCGGAAAATGCAAATTGATGGAAAGTACGAAAAATCGTCCACGTGAAAATTCGACAATCTTGTTGATGGTGGTTTGATGTTTAGCGAGCGCATAGAGTGCCCGCAACGTTCAAGGGCTAATAACGAGAATGGAAAAGCTTTAAGTATACAGGACGAACGCGATAGCAGTCGATGATTTTATACCGCGAAAAGGACAGAAAGCGACGCACACGCGATCATCGACAGCTTTAAACACGTGACGCGAGTGTCGGTTAGCCTATGTTTTCCAATGCTTTTTGATCAGCTCGGGTTTTTCAACCCTTTAACTGCATGCACGCATGAACGTTAGTGTACGGAGGGATATATATTTTTTTATTTGCCGCAGCACGCATCAAACATAGCGCAACGCACCGTAGTGATGCAAGTGCGGCACGTGGTGCATGCACTACGCTTTAGAAGCGAAAGCTCACAAAGCACGGCAATGCGAAAAACGAGTTTGCGATTAAGAGGTCATTAGTATAATCAAGTGTGTAAAAAATGGCCATTTTTTTCCGCTCTCCAGACAATAAATGTTACGGTTTAACGTATAATGGATTATTGTTGAAAATGAGTGCCGTTAACGCATAGAATGCATTATTGTGGTAAATTAGTGCAGTAGCTCAAGATTTAGAGGTGGCTCAAACGACTCTTGTCTTCTTTCAATCCATTTATCTTTCAAAGCAGTTGCCTGTCCAACCTGTACAGATATTTGAGACGTTGGTCTCAACGACCAAAAATGATACCAAGGACAATTGATCACTGAGGTCCTGCACAGATATTTATTATTTCGGAATGAAAAATCCTGTTACCGAACGGGTATATCCTGGGTACAAGCTGACACTTATCGTTCGGTATAATCGAATGGTACTTTAACGTTCCAGAAACTGACACTTGGCTTCTTGGAAACTCTCGAAAAGGAACTCGGTCGAAATAATATGCGCGTACCATCGGGCTGAATTAAATAGATGTTTTAGTTAAATAAGCGTTGGAATGTGGTCGTCCGTCGTTGGCGTTTGCTGGCACGAGCAGCTAATATTTTTATCTAGATCAAAAAAGTGTTATTCCGTAGGAAGACCGAAAGCTTATTCGTCGTTAAAAGGGTTGCCGATGTTGAACCTGTTTTCGTATTGTTGGCTAGCACTATCCATGAAATAAACCACGCTTTTAGGGTTTAAATTCACCTTCGCGTGATCACTTGTAATTCGTTGTCATTTCTACACAGCGACGGTGTTGTGTTGAAAATCGCCATTAAGAGCGATGTCGCAATACAGTTCCGCCTTTGTAATATTACACTGCAGTGCGTATAGGGCACGGGTTGTTATTCGAATGGAAGCCCTTGATCGCATTCCGTGGTCGTCGAGTAGAGTATCAAATTTGAGATAATTGAGTGATCATTTTTCATCAAGAAACAATGCATGTTACAATGATACTTGAAACTCATTAAACGATCGTATGTAAATATATTTGATGTTACACGTTGACGAAGTTTTAATTCAAGTTTACGTAAAAATAGTGTGTTATTGATTTATCTGATGCAAGGATTACCTTAAGAGTATTACCCTTAATTGTTAACGGAAAAAGTTCGAAAAATTAAACAGTTATGATTCTTTTAGTGTTAAATTACTTTTTTAAAAAAGCAATATCTGAAACATGTTGTCATTTCATTTGTTACATTATTAACAACAAAACAGATGCTGCAATATTGAAAAAAGTATATTCCTTAATCTTTTTCGTTAGAATAAGTCTTGAAATGACAGCCATTTATAAATAATTTAGCCAATTTAACGAGCCTGACAACCACCAGGTATGACAGTAAAGAATTTAAATGCTTCTTAAAATAGCGTTTTAGAGATCTATTTTAAAATTTAAACGAAGAAATGTTACTCGGGAAAAAAGCGGTCGACAGATAATGAAGAATACCCCATTTATATATAAAGAGTATATTTCATGTTGAAGTATTTTCTGGATTTAGGTGGAACGACATACTTTATACGTCAGCCAGTATAATGTATATCGTGGTCACCTATACGTGTTTCCGCGGTAGATATAACTGTTAATCAATCGGTGTGAGTACAGCCGACGAGCGTGCGGCACCCTCGCAACGCTGTGTCAACCGGGAAACGGATCGGCTGCAGCAAAGGTGGAACGATGGCGAAGGGTGACGAAGGACGATGAAGGGGGGGATAGTATCGCTTTGATATCACCTTCCAGCGATCTTTCTTCCCAGGTGCCCGTCGACTTGGCCGGGGAGCGTTGTGTCCCGTCCCGCGCGACAACCTAAAGTACTATACGAGACTCAGCCGCACGTACAATCGTCAATTCATTCACAGCGAGCTAGCCAGGGTACACTTGCGGTCAGTCGCACGTTGCTTCGCGCCCGAACCCCGACTATGATTCTCAACCTGACACGTGTTAACGTAACCGTTTCAGGCGACTATGATATACGATGGCGAAGCGGAGTAGCTTGACCCCCGGACACGCTAACCTTACAACAGTCTACCGTAGCAACAACACAGCCAGTAACACCCGCCTTTGTCATACATAGAAAAGCATCATAAGCGTGCTCCAAATGCAGATGAAGGAGCGATAAGAAAGACTAGCTAAGGGAGAGAGGGCGAAAGAGATAATAACCCGGAGGGTACTGCAACGAGAGAGAAAGAGTTATAAGGGATTTAAATCATTCGAGGGTGAAGGAGCTTCGTCTCGATGCAAGAGTGCAACGTTTTCATATAGATAAGCTCGTAAATCGTGACGTAACGCGATACAGAAAAGAATATTGCGGCTCCGCTGTTGTTTTTATCAGGGAAACTGGTCATGGATACTTTCAAACGTTCGATTAATTGCATCATAAAAGTTACCAAGATATTAATATTTTGGTAACTTTCCAATATGGTCGCTCCAATATGCCGAGACTCGAAACTGATCAATTTATTTTCATATTGGCTCTTGGTGAGGCTGCATTTTCAACCTAAAAACAGTTCAATATTTCAATATTTTTTGTCGAATATGACCGAATTTTTTTTCTCTTCTAGGAAATAGCTTTAGGATTGGATAGTATATAGTAGGAAGCAAAGCGTGTTCTTTGATTAATTTAGTTATGTATGAATCTTTCAGTCCGCTCAGGGAATCTACCCGATGTTCTATAACTACGCGATAGATTTTAATACGTGTCTCTACCAATACAACATTTGTTTGGCGGTGTGTGTGTATTTTATGGTATATTTAATTATTGTTTTTCGAAAGATAAAATACCCACTTTTTGAAACAAGCCGCGGAGAAAAGTACGACAACATCGGAATCGCGTGTTCGCGGCTGTTACTTTACTTACGCACACTGGGTCATTGGACTAATTTAGCTTTATGTAGAACTTGAGCGATTCGAGGTTCCTTCATTAAGAAGGTCAGGATACGCGTGGCCAAAACTAATAAAAGTGAGTATAGTACAACGTGGTTTACTCACGATCCGAAGGCTGCCACTGGAACCGTCGTATACTGACTTGCGTTATTCAGGGACCTTGAAGCGACTCAGCGAGCCGTGCGATTCCGGTGGACGTTGCGTAAGTACTGGACTATGAATTACCATACGAGTGCGAAAGTTGAATTGACAGCATACTCGATACGAGATCATCGTAACTCAGTTCGCTTAAGATACATCGCTCAACGTTGCTAGGTGCGCGATTAGTGGCGTTGGCTGCATAAGCGAGAACTACTTTTAAACTTCGAGGGCAATAAAACAAGAACTTACGAAAGGTTTCAGTTGTATTTTTAAAACAGTTTACTAATAAAGGTGCATGTGACACCTGAACAGAGTGTTCAATTGCTCTGAGTGATTTCAATCACTCTGATTCAGCTGAGCAGCTAATTCGGCAAATATGTAGTCAAAGTGTACCATTATCTTACGTGAGATACATCGAAATATCCAATCATAATTATCGGCAAGCCACAGCTTTGTCGATTACGTCGGGTGCTTCATAATCCGATCTACAAGTCGCATCTTTACTTTCAGCGTTATCCAATCGAAATATGCGTGAAATATTGTAATACATTGTTGATTCAACGTCGATCTCGCATGGTACACTGTTAATTTTTTACTCTTTTTGAGTCGAAGTTTCCTGCTGAATTAATCGGTGAAGGATCATGTACTTTTGATACCGTAAGACTATAAGCATCAATTGGAATATATATCAGATTCACCAGTTACCCAGTACCTGATGGAACAAGACCTTCGCGAATGAGAAATTAATTGGTTTAGTATTATCAGTTTAATATTTGACAGTTTTTTAATTTTAATTCGTTTTATTTTATTCGCCGGATCTACAGATGGGGGGGGGGGGCTAGGGACAGCATTTATCAATAATGTTGTTGTGTAACTTTATGCTTTATAACCCTAGATCTTGATTCAGAATTGATGCTAAATTGAGCTACGTTCAGCTATACAGATTCTCGATTGTTTCAACAATTTTTACTTATCGAACCTTGCGTATCGCATCATTAGCTCTGGATCGTTTATCAGCAGCGATACCTGGGTGGAAGCAAAATGCGATATAAGCCGCAAGTATTGTAACAACAAAATGCAAATCCACCGATGTGCCAAGCTCTGAGAAATATGCTGAGCCAAATTACCCAGGCCTGGGGGACCAGATGAGCCTCTATTGCTTCTATTTTTACGTTAAGCCACGTGGGAATAATATCTTCGATTATCCTTTCGCACCCTTGCAAGTGGCGTGCAGCGAACGAGTGAGAAGTCGTTCATTCAGCAGGGGAAATCGAAGCATCGAACCCCCGAGTCCGACACACCGAGAGAGAGTTTTAAATTGTTAGCACGTGGGTTGCTTCTATTCAATATATATAGCAGCAATGTCGCATCAAATGGAAAACCATATCGAAACTGGACGACCTCGTTCTTTTGTCAGGTCTACATATGCAAACTTCTGTTGGAAAGTAGCTGCACAATAAATGGATATAACCAATTTGGTTGATATTTTTGTTTAAGAAAATGTAATAAATACATTTCTAGGGAAATTTTCTTATCTTATTTTATTTATTAATTTAATGCAATTTTATCCTATTCGATAGAAACAAGAGACGATGCGAAGTAAGCTCTGCAGTTTAGGGGGGGGGGGGGGGGCACGTCAGTCGAAAACGTTTTATGGATCCCGAATTGTTTTTTATTCGTAATATATAGGGCGAAGTCACTGGTGAATGAAGGATCACCAGTGAGTGAACGAAAGCTATTTTAGGGCTCATGAGAATTTTTCATGGTTCAGATCAAAATTTACAGTTGAATTCGTCTATTGTTTTGCTATTTGGCATGTTCGGTTTGCCATCGAAAATGAACTTTGATTACAAGTGTAAATTAGATTGGCCCGTTCATTCATTGGCGTTCTCGGATTTTTCGTATCGAAATGTTTTCTTTTATCTACTTTGTAACGGAATTACGATTTTTTATAAGTTATTTTACATATATCGTTAAACAGGTTATTGAAAAAAATCGTCGCAGCTTGTGTGAAACCATTTCTTTTCATGAAAAACTCATATTCAAGACTTATGTTTTGAACCTATTCGTAGTAAGAAACAAACAACAGACTACAGTGTTGGTTGAAGTGTAAAAGTTTCGTAGTGCGAGGGCGAGAAACCGTTGGATAGGGGTAGAACCGGGGGTGAGATTTTGAATCGAACGATCCGTTTCGTGGTCGTACGTATCAAAATTAAGTAAAGTACGGGTTTGCCAATCCCTTAAACTCGAAATGCTGTTTCAGCGTATTCTTGACGAGAAATTCACTCCAATGCCGAACACTTCATTTCTCAGATGTCACGTGATTATTTTAGAACGCGGCCAAGACGATAACGTTCTAAATAACAGAGAAAGGATCGCACTTGGTGCCGATACAATTAGAATAATCTGCGATGATGCGCAAACCGCTAAATGTTTTATTTGAAAGGCTGATAAAATCATCGTAACTTAGTTCGTTAAGATACGCCGCTCAATGATGCTGAATATACGTGAACAGTGGCGTTAGGTGCGTAAACACGGTTACAGAACCGTGTGATATTTAAAAATATTTCTCTCTCGGCAAAGCGTAACGCCTATTAGTATTGAACTAGATTTATGTAGTGTGTCAGTTACATAAACACACTCAGATGGATAAATGTGAATATTCGTGGAGGATTATGACCACGAAAACACAATATTTCGAAGTATATTTACCATGGCTACGAGCAGATGGGTCTCGAGGTATACAGGTACGTTACAATCGCAATCCTGGTAAGCGCGAAGCAGCGCGAAGATCATACAAACGCGAACCGGACAGAGAACGATTCGTTACAGTAGAATGCGGATTTCCTACGCTCCCGTTACTTCTCATTACACTCTTTTTCTTTATTTATTCCATAAATGACTTTATATTAATTATCTTTAAATTACCTTATCCTATGGAAAGTACCCTACGACCGCGTCTAGATGTAAAGAACTATTTTCGCAAAACTTTCACTATTTTCGTAATGTGTTTTTACAATAATTAAACGTTGTTGGTTTGAATACTTCTCCATATTCTTAAATCGCGTGGTCTGTACGTGACAAATGTCAAAAAAAAAAATCACCGTACAACTCGTATTAACAAAATGGCGGCAAATTAAAATCCGGCGTTCTTGTTGGGACACCCTTTAGTACCAACGATGTAATACCGATTGGATAGTAGCTGAAAACCAACCGTAAGCACTCCGTGAAAGTAACGGCGGATAGGACTAGACCCAGAGATGCGCCGCGAGATAAATATGGTCAGCGTGATTTTATTTTTGTTTTTGGCCACAAATTACAAATAGTCGTGCTGTCGTCGCAATACGATAATTTGTCAGTCGGCCACGTGGCGGTCATTTGATAAAGAACGACCGATCACGAATTCGGCGCACATCTCTACCCGGACCACAGCACGTGTACGGATCTATAGGTGGATTGCATAAGCGATGTGGCAAGAAGTAACACGGCTCCGCAGATTGTCCGAACACGAGGAGCCAATAAACCGAGATGAGTCTCAGCGAATAGAGAACGTAACTAGCGTGAGTAAATGTTTACATTTTTAACCGACAGAGAGCGTAGCGTTCGGTAATCATCGTGAAATTACTTCAATATTTCAACATTACTTCCAATAGATAACGAATTCACACGATTATATCGTTGCGCGTGTACTCGGATACAGTCATCGTAGAGCAAGAGATCGTCGGATGTCCCTTTTGGTATCTCCACGAGTTAAATATGAATACCGATAACATAGAATTATTTGGGAGAATCGAATACGAGAGATAAATGCGAGAACAAGCGTTAAGAGGCGGACCAGTGGCCGGAAAATTCACAGAAATCCATGTACGGTTCGTAGATGCCAGAAGTACGATACAGTAATTAAGGACGTAGAGTCACGTCATATTCATCGGTAAACGATTCTGTACGCCGGTATTAGTGTTTTATGTTTATAACCTATTTTTACCAACTACAAAAGTCAAATTAATATTCTCCCTACTCGATTTGCATCCGTGGATTCTCCAGGCTCGCTCTCAAAGAGAATTAATTTCATATTAAAGAGCAACTATAGTTACGGTACATAGTCACGTTTATAATCCTAGGAATTCTTATACACGATACACCCTGGTGTCAGCTTGACCTCGCGATAGCCCGACTCTCCATCACGTCAATAGCTCCTGTTTTCGCTACTGTATAACTGTACAGCTGTACAGCGGATCGTTCGGCGTGTAGGCGTCGACAAAACTGCAACACGAGCATATACGAATCTCTCGCTTCTCAATTTTCGCACTCGAGCGTCCCGGGATTGAATTAAAAAATGCGCATCGCGCATTTTCATTAGCATCCGCGCTGTGGCCGAAACTCTGTTTTACGGCCAATGCACACACATACTGTATCATGCATATTCCATACGCTTCTCTGCTATTCAGAACTCCGATTCATCCTACATATTATTATAAATTCGCAACTTCGTGTTGTATTTTTTAAAAGGAAGTAAGTCGATTGTCGGAATTGATAAAAATTATTTAATTATTTCGGTAAATTTCGAATATTACTTGTCATTACTGATTGTTGTAATCGGTATATCAAATCGTTTTTTCAGATTATAAACGACAAAGGAAGATATCGAACGAATGTTGTCTAGTACAAAACAGACTGTTTAATCATGACTTTCGTCCTTTTCACGATGTCAAAAAATATTCTGACTCATCTCTGCGTATATAAAAAAAAAAAAAAAATCGTTTACAAACCCTGAATTAATCAGTGCTCTTCCTATCTTCTCGGAAAAGCTGCTGCGAATAGCCGACGAATACATTCCACTCTGCTGTGGCAGCAAGGTGCTGTGATTCCGAGCGTACGGTGCACTACTACCGGCTATACGACTATACGTACTGTTTCTGCTACAACTCGCGACCCCTCTCTGTGATCCATGTCTGTCCGTGACGCCAATTTATTTTCGCATTCGTTTTGTGCCGATGCATGTAAATTGCACTTGCTGTAATTTAGAGGGCCGAACGGATTGCAGGCCAGTCAGCATACGCCGGGGTTAGCGTTCTGTCGCTCTATACCTATAACCGTACTTCTCTCGTACACTGCGTACACGCTAAACTAGTTTTATCTCTTTCTCTCTCCCTTTCATTCGGTTTCCAACACCCAGGCGTGATAACCCGCGTTTTGCGAGCGAGCTCGCGCGTCTATCGCTCAGCCTAGTGGTCTCTACCGCGAGTCCTGTCGCTTCGTATAGATCGTTGAATATGGTATAAGCTACCCCTCTCATTCGTTCTCGGTTCAGTCCCAATACCATTCGTGTTAATCATATCGCAGAGTGACACGGGTAGAGAAACTGATATTGCATTACAACTGAAGATGCGTAGCTACCGCTGCTGCTCGTTGCTCTTCTACCAACATTCAGCAATCCCAGCAGCAACAGTGACATCGCGAGCACGACATTTACGCGATGGATTGAGCGGTGGGGCTACTCAAATCGTACCTCTTATATACTATTCTCGCGTCTCTCGGTTTATAACATAAGTTCTACGTGCTCGCGGACACGGCGAAAAGATTAATTTATAATAAACGAGAAATATCGCTGATACCCGAGTACCAACCTCAGTTTGGTTTCATGTCATAATAACTGAGCATCAATATAACAAATGAAAAAATAACATAGATTTAAATAATAGAGATTTTGATGTTGAAGTATTCAAAATGTTCCAAAACGTCGAGAAATTTTATGAAAAAAAATGTCGATGAATACGCAGGCGCGCGCGTTTGCGCTCGTGTATGACAAACTTGTAAAATTGAAACGACTGTATCTCGAGAACAGGTTACCGGATCTTTCTGAAACTTTGCACACGATTTGGATCGCAATCTCCATCATTTTGCTGCTATTTTTGCCCAAATCGTTAACGAGTGTCTCATTTTATGGTTCTTTGAATTTTTCGAAAAATGGGTGTACTCACTTTAACTTTTGTACATTTTTAACTACCGAGCTTAAACTTTCTACAAGAATGTTGTTCGGTATTGAGTTTGACAAGAAACGATCGAGGCGTTCTACTTTCCTGGAATTATGAGCTGTCGTAATTTTTCGAAAGAAAAATCTATTTTCGCTGTAATGTTCGTAAATTTTCGTCGATCAAAACGAATCTTGACATACAAATTAGTTTTACTATCCTCGTACTCTACAAGGACACTTTGTCTTCAATTTGGTGAGAATCGATCGAAGAGCTTAGGCTGCATGAAATTTGCAATTTTACTGAATTTTCAATTTTATTGAAAACTTTAATACCACTTCCTCTATGAGAAAGTCTGTCAACCTGTTCGTTAAGCAAGCCGATTTATTGAATTATTTTTTAACAAGATCCTATAGACGGTAACGGTGAAACGCATAGAGTTTCGATGCACCCGGTAAAATAAGGAGCAACGAGGCTAACAAGTATTCGCGATTTGAAGCTCTTATTTTCGTCTACCTCGATTATCGCTCGGGTGACAGTGAACTCGTATCAAATGAGATCAAAGTGCTATTGCTAGTTTCCAAGTTTTTTATTTAATTACATCATACGGTATAAGCATCCACGTGGATAGACAAGCTCTGTGAAATATATATTTAAAAATTATGTATTTTATTCTCAAATATTTTTAGCCTCCTCGATGTCAATATCAGTTCTGTAAAATTATAACTTTTCACATTTTTTGAATGAGACGTCGCCAACGGTATTACGGTAGCTTAAGGGATACAATAGAGGAGCGAAACACGAATATGATGGATTTTAACCGTCAGTCGTTCTATCTTTAACGAAGCTCTCATTGCAAGATGGTATCCGGTTACGAGAGAGGTAAAGATATTGCGGAAAAGTGAAGTGCTTTCAAGGGTGCAACAGCGTGCCTTGTGCGTCGACCGCGCAATATCGTAACAATAAGTTGTGCTAGAGAAAGAGAGATGAACCAGCGTGATCCATTGTAAAGGTGGCTGGTACACCCGACGCTAACTATCCAATTAAGCAACACGTTTTAAGTTATTAGATTTCGAGTGCGCGCGGGCACACGGGACGGGTGCACTACTTTTCTTCGGTCTACCGCAGTCGTTCGCGCCATATTGCAACGAGTCATCTTCGCATTCTTTATTAGTGCGCTGCATGGTATCGCTTAATGCTGAGACCGTTCGCCTGTATATCAGGGGACTTGTACACAGCTTGGCAATGATACAACATTTCCAGAAATGTTGCAGAGCTCACTTAGCTATGAAACTAGCACAGCTCACTTACATCTACCTCCTTTGTAACAAAGTATAATGACCGGGCATGCCTGATTCACATTAAATTCAACACTGATCCTGAAATCTCAATTTTTGTTCCCCATTGAGGAAGCTCTGTTTTCATCAACATATTTTTTTCGAGACATTCATGTCCAACGTATTTAAAGTGTTTTAAAACATCCGAAAATCAAGTTTAAAACGAATAGATTCATGCGTGTGCGTGTGCGTGTGCGTGCGTGCGCGCTTGCCAAGCGGGCAATTTCAAACCTCTTTAACTAAACAACAGCTTTATCAATCGAACTAAAATTTGGCACGCAATAGAACACTAACGCTCCTTTGTTCGTTATAATTTACGCAATAATTAAAATATCCTTTCATATGCAATTACACATTGAATTTTTCGAATAATGTGAGTTGGCCAACTCGTGGAAATTTTAAGCTATCGGGCTATACAGGAATAAATTAATTTTCGGTATTGAATTTGGTAAGAATCGATCGATGGGTCTAGATTTTGTCATGATTTCGATTTTTTTGAATAACAATTTTGAACGAATTCGCGCTTCTTTTCATCGCGCAGTTTTATACGCCCCTGTGATTCTGCATTAGTCGTTTTAACGCTTTAGTTAAAGGTCTGTTATCAGCGCTGTCGTATTATTGCGTGTAACTTTTTGCGTACACAATCAGTCTTAACGTAACAACTTTGCGTGTACCTTTTTACGTACACAATCAATCTGTCATTTTGGGTGATCTGGCTTCGGTTGTAGTCTAAATCCCAGTCTTGAATTTTATACTAATCTATAACAGTTTTATTCAATGTTAATTATTACCGACGCTTTATAATATTTTTTCATAGTTTCGGGAACACATTTTTTTTTAAATAAAAAATAAAATATGTTATAGAATTAAGACTTTTTTTTTTGCAAATTCGAAAAAAAGAAATCAATTTTTTTCAATACTTTAACCTGACTTTTCCACCCTTTTTGACAAAACTTATTTCACTGATTATTAACATTTTAAAGAAAGGACTCAAGCTTCAGTTAGAGATCTCCTACAATATATAAGTTATAATATCGCTCATTATCGATGATCGAGGCAATACTCGATTACTTTTTTTCATACCTTCCCTATTGAAATTCATTTATTTGCATTTATTTGCTATTCATTATAGCGAGATGGGGGAATAGCGGCCGATAAATTGCGTTTATGTTTAAATGTTCATTGGCGATCTCTTGATATTCATTATTCTATCGTTGTCTGTGGTGGCTGCCGTTTTCAACTACTAATTAGCCACGCAACTCCCTTCGCGTCTGCCTGTCCGACAGTTTTTCTCTCTCTCTCTCTCTCTCTCTCTCTCTCTCTCTCTCTCTCTCTCTCCCTCTCTCTCTCTCTTTATCTTAACAGCGTCAACGTACGACCTTCCACGCTGGTGTATTACAAAATTATTCGTATATCACGTTATTTAGAGTTATTCCAGTACGTTCATCCACCCATATCGGTATATTGGTGAACAACTATTTAGTATAAAGTGGTAAGAGTACATCGATAGAGTATAAATGAAAGTTATGACCAGACGTGAAAACCGTCGGTTATTTATTCGTGAAAGTCCTGCTGGAAATTTCGAGCTATGTAAAAATTATACAAATTTGTTCATTATTATAATATACCCTGTGCTGTTTCCATGGGGTGTGGTCCCGTGACTTCGTCAGCACTTTGCTAATGAAGGAGAATGCTTCTTAGTTCAACCCCACGCTATCGGTGGTACTTTTAAAGACGATAAATGTGTATATTCCGGTCGCTTTACCTACCTCGCAGAATGAATACCGTTTTATCTATACGCTACCAGACAGGGAGCGAAGGAACGAGCGAGACTCGGTAAACGAGAATCGCAGACACACGCTCGTTCAACACATCCATGCATCCTCAATGATTAATTAATTTCTGTCACTTTAATCTGAAACTTTTTTTAATTACCACGTCAGTTCTGACTTAGAACGAGTACCTAGATGGGTGATGAAAGTTTGAGTCGAGTGCGGAATTGAATTACACTCAAGTTTTGCTCCGGAGGCCTGCTTTTATACTTTGTATCATCACTCGGCGGGACAGGGTTGATGAAAACTGACAAAGAGTAAAAAAAATATATATATTAGATCCTATTTTTTAGAGTCGCGTCTCCTTTCGACTTCATTGCCACGCAGGAATCGTGAAGACAGCTAAAATATCACAATCGAACCTTCGTCCGGGCCTAATTCAATTGGATATTTAATTTAATAATAATTTTCTACGATAATTGAGAGTATGCGAGGCTTTTGCAGATTGAGCCAAGGCTACGATCTTCGACTCCGGAGAGTGTATCATCGGAATACTTTATGAATACAGGTCGATAGGCTGTCTGAGAGTCTGTGCCGGGAAAGTAGCGTGGTAAAAGTAGTAGTCGGGTCTCTTTACCATTGGATCAACCATATTTATCCAACAGTTTAATTAAAAGCGTTTTTATCACGTTTCACGAGAGTAGTATTTTTAGACAGCATTTAATTTATTTCAGGAAACTGAAGAGCTCGTTTCAACGCTCTGACGTTGTAACGACAGTTTTTCTAGGTTTTCACTGCATACATCCGGTGCTCTCTCTTTATTACTCGAGAGTTTTAATGCTGCTTGATACCCTTTTGGTTTCCGCAATTTACCTCTCTCCGATTTCGCAATCGAGTGTACTTTCCTATCTTCTCTCGATCTCTTTATTCTCTCTTGAATCTCCCGAATAACAACATTGAGTTGTACCGATGGCTGTGCTATGACAGGTTAACGTCTCGTCTAAGCGGTCGGAACGAGCCCAACCATCGGACGAGTGACTGTCTATCATCGTTACAAAGATTTTTATATGCCAGCACCACGCTTCTTCTTCAATCAGTCATGATATTCGCTTTTTTGTCGGAAAACGTCAAAATCTATAGCAAAAATTGTTTTTGTAGTGTCATATTGAGGGCGTTGTGATATTTCACGACGATAAAATACGACACGAAAAGATCTTACTTCGTTCGAGATACAATCGTCCGCTTCTCGTCCGAAAGCATCTTACAAGACCGGTTCGCTATTATTTCTTTAAAGATGTCTTCAATTTTTCCTGAGCATTCAGTGTTTTCTCTTCTGCCCCACGATTGTACCCTGTAGGCAGTGCACTTTCATTCGTAAAAGATGATTGGCTTAAGAACTGGGTCAAAGGAAACTAGGTAGCTTGTTTCGTTAAAAAGGGACGAATCGATAGCGACGAAACGTCGAATGTCACGAAGATCCTCCTGGCGTCTCTGACTCCTAGCTACCTTATGTATCATCCAGATTTCGTGCTATTAGCGAAGTAATATTAACTCATCAGCCTGAAGATTTGGTCGTATCGCTATCTCGCGCTGAAATAAAGACCATTGCCACTTGTTTATTATATCGACACGCTTTTAGGTTCTTCCATTGGTAACAAGATTCTACAAACACTCGTGGTTGTTCCGAAAGACTCCGATGGAACCTTCCTAGATTTCAAGGGGGTCTCGAATCTTGATGCGCGGTGGATAGTAGCCTGCAATATGATATCCGCTCCGAAGAAGCCAAAGTAATATTTAACCGCAAGATAATCTTTCCAGTTTCGCAGTTTTTTTTACCAAGTCACACCGAGCACCGCGATAGTAGTGCCCAGTTACCTCAAGGCGGTCCTCCGCATAGTCAACCTTTTCATTAATTTTTCGATGACAGTATCAACCTCCTTGGTAATACTTATTTTCTATAGTTAAAAAATATACAACCACGATATACAAACAAAACTGGTAATTAATTGTCATCAAAAAAGTCCTGGTAGCGTGATGGGTAACGCACCAGGCTAGAATTCTAGGAATCCCAGTTCGATTCTGGGCTGTGGCATTATTTTTTCACGATTTCTTTACATATTAAAAATCGTCGAGCCCTGTTGCTTCATTAATTCAGCGAATCAATCGAAGTCGACAAAAATTAGGAATTCGATCGTTTGAGATCTTCCTGTAAAGGAAGAACGATAACCTAAAAATCTGGGTGGCACTGTACTCAGACCCCGAGTTATAACCAAAATTATATTTGATGGAAAATTGTCGCGATGACGCAATTTTAATATTTGTTAACATATATACGACCACAATGTACAAACAAAACTCGTTCTTTTCTATAGCTATTAATATATATTTAAAAGAAACGAAACGCACTATTTTTTTCCAAAATTCTAGAAACAAATCCAATTGAATTAATTCCAATTGATTAGTATTTTCGTTAAATCAGACAACGTTATAACGTGCACTCGTATATATATGCGCGAATCTATTATTGAAGCAGCCGTTATCGACAATATAATACCAATATTCGACATATTATTCGTTGAACATTATTATTTGACATTTCCGCAAATAATACATCTGCCCCTATTCCAAGTTACGATCGACGGAGTCGTATCTCGGAATAGGGTCATTGTTTGACATTTCACTGAATAAGGATATTTTTAATTGTGCTAACACTGTTTAAAGAATGCTCAAGCCCAGCTTACGATCACTCTAGTTGAGAGATATGTCCATAGATTTATATTAAATAAGACTGAGGCGGCAAATAGATTTGATGGATAGCACTCGCCATAGAATTTCAACAAAGTTAATAGAAAAAAATGAAGAAAGAACAAACGAAATAATCCTTCGTTTAATTTCGTTGTGCCCTAAACGTTGTACCCTTCGGAATGAGTACAAACTATTGAAACTCTGCCGCGTAACTCGATACTACCGATAATCCTTCAGAAACGTTGTACAAAGAGTTACCAGAAGCAAACGTTAGCGGTCTTCGTACTTTCAACCGCTGAAGGAGCTTTTTGTATATAGCCTGAAGAAATTTTAAGTCCGAGAACCGAGAAGTGAATCGCTCCGCCCGTAGCATTGATTCAACTTAATGAGGCTCGCACAACTATTGTCCGACGGTTGTTAAAAATCATGGTTTCCCGCGTTATGATTTTCGAGAAAACGACTTTGGTGCAGCATTCCATACAGTGTCGTTGCATTTTATGTTCCGGGAATTCTGCAATAGCTGTCCGGTATCGTCCAGGTAATGACCCATTGTACGTTTTTTTATCACGTTATTATTTTATTATTGACCCAGTTTCCGGGTTAATTTTTTAACACTGCTATCGTCCTTGGCGAGCTTTTGTTCCACAGTAGTGATCGATCGCTGAGCAGAGTTCACTGCGAAAGCAATAAATTTCACAGTCGTAAATGTATTTTGTTACAATTTTCAACCTGAAGAAATAAAAATTGGCGCGTGTTCAGCATTTGTCCACCTTCCAGCCTTACAGTGGATTAACTTCGTTATGCCCGAGGATCTTGAGCTCTCCGCGTTCCATCCAACGTTTACAGCGTACGCTGGTTGCATGCAACTTTTACTAATTGTAGAAATCGAATTGATCGCGGTACACGGTTGATGTTTCATGTGGAAGTTGAGATACGCGCGACACTTTTTTTAGCTCATCCACAGCGGTTGTTTTGTTTAAAACTCTACCAGAGGTTATTTCTGACTAAATATATATTTTGTGTTGTTGTGTTTTTTAAAATGTCCAATTTGGCAGAATATTTAATAAACCATAACTCCGAAGACGAAAGCTCAAGTCAAAAACCAGTGAAGCACGTTTTCCAATAAATTATTTCTGCTGAAACCACTTTTAGATTGACGCACGTCAGTTTTAAAGATCAGCCACGCATCGGCACATATTTCGTTCGACAGGATTTATAATCCCGACATAGGGGTAGAGCGTTGTTCCATTGGTGGACAACTTCAACGTAACCAGCAGCGAGGCGCAGCAGCTCTATTTTCCGATCGAAGATGAGAGGAAAATAAAAGAATCTCAAATAACTACGTAATAACGTCTATAGAACATCAATAGGCGCCGCGACGCGTCTGTACTACACACCACCACCTTGACCACTGTTATCGCTATGGAATGGACAACCTCAAGCGCTTTTTCGCTTCCATCACCTCAACCTACAGCCATGCAGCATCAGTTCCATCTCGGCTCTCACCCTTACCGCGTCCTACCCTTTCTCCTTGCGCTTCGAATGGCCTCACTCCTCCCTCGGCTCTAGCCTGTTTTACTTCGTCACTTCCGCTCGTTCGCAGTTTTCTTTTTCTTCTTTTTCCTATAGGTATAGCCTCTATTCTTCTCATCCAACTGACATCCTCGCGTGTAAGCCTTGCACTATCCTTGCTGCCAACACTTCCACACACCTGGAGAGCCCCAGGAGAAGAACACCGACCGAAGCTGGGCGACGGTGTACGCGCCTCGAGCTCGAGAGCTTGCCCGTTTTATTACTTTACGTGCCTGAATGAGTACCGTGGTACAGGCTCGCGCGTCTACGATCCTCTATTGCAATTTATATTACCTTTTTCACATGTAAGACCGACGGCGCGGAGAAGACAAAGCGGCATTATATGGCCGGCGTGTAACTGAAGAAACTGTTATGGGTTCTTTCTATAAATTTTTTTAAAAAATCATGTACGGGCCGGTTTCTCACATAACACGTAAGCTTTCATATTTGTGTCGGTGTTACGACAACATTTAATGTTAGGTGGGTAAGCCGAATTTGGGTACCGAGCCAGAGTCAACGGTCGCGATCGAATTGAAAAGATGTGTGTGGGGAAGAGGATGGAATAGGATATAGGAGAGTCAAAGCAAGAAGTTGTCAGCCTGGAGAGCTCGCTGTGATTTATTTGCGACGTAAACAATAATTATTGCATGCAATTAAGATGAGCCGCTCGTTTCGTCGTAATACACCGAATGCATTACGTATATATATGTCCCGATCGTCTCGGTATCATTTCCTTCTCAATTTCATGTTGTTGATACGTATGGCTAGAAGCTCGCTAGGCTGGTTGGCAAGCAAGCGGCTAAAGAGATTTGTAACTCGATCTTGTTACCTAACTAAGTCGCACACTATGCACAAAATTTTAGTTGACGCGGAGGGGACTTTGCTGTCCTCGTTATCGGAGCAAAGACTGAACCGAGATGAGACTCAGATTACGGAGAGTTTCCTTTAGAAAACGTGCTCGCAATAGAATTCGAGTATAGATGTCCGCGGAGACCCTGGTTAAATGCTTTTTCCTTCAAAGTAATAAACGAAAAAATTGCCAAAATATTCAAATCGATACAAACTTGGGTGAAATTAATGAAAATATTTTTTAGATATAACGAATATTAAAAAGAGATAAATATAAAATCTATTTCACAATAAATTCGAACATAACGATCAGCGTATTTATTGAAATTAACAACAATTATTCGTGAATTTGTCAATTTTTTTTTGCCAATAAAAACATCTGTTTTTTAAAAAAAAATTATTAAGTATAAAATAATTAAAATTCAAACGATCGAACAAGAATTTTACCAAAGAAAATTAGTGACGACGGCGGAGCTCGAGGTTGCTGAGTGACGAGGCGCGGTTGTGGTAAAAATAAATGACTTGAGGAAACATGTGACTCATTAAGGGAGATTAGAGCACACGGAGTTACGGATATCAGGGAAATAGCAAAAAAACCGGTAGGTACGGTATATCAACGACTATGAGTACACAGGTCGGAAGGGTAGGATACTTATATGCAACGTCTAAATGCGCTTGTGCATTAGTGTAATCTCGTCGCCTCTGGCGCGCCCTTGCCCACCGCTTTGTGTCAAGCAAATGTGGGTTGCAAGCTCCGCTGGTGGAAATTGCTACAGTGGGAAGAGTCGGTGAGAATCTGCAACGGCTTTGGATACTCAATTTCGCGATTCTCCTTTTGCACGCGACTTTCTATATTATATAGTCTATAATGGACTCTTTGCGCAAGAAAAAAAATGATTTGATAATACGACAACGCCCTTTAATACTTTCTCGTCAATTACGAAATTACTATTGGACTAAAATTATCGTTAAAAGTGAGTAATAAACGAGGAAGGATGTGGGAGATGTCGTGATAATTTTTGGTATCAAAAACAAAGGATAAAACTCAAAACTTTCCTGCATACAGGTTTTCTAAAATGCATCTTCAATTTTGTTCTCGTTAATAATCAAAGTATTACGAGTTAATAATAACTAATCTAATAAAAATCCATAAAGTCGCGCGTAATAAAAGATATGTCGCAATAATTTTTGGTATACAAATTAACGGACGATATCGCAAATTTTCATCTAGTCGCGAGTGGCAAAGTAGATAAGAAAATCTCGAAATTTGGATATCGAAGATTTCCGAATGATTCGCCATTACTTTAGGTGCGTGACGATCTCCGGCTACAAATATAAATGATGCACGATGGTCGTTACCGGTTGAACGCTAGCCTGGACATTTCGAATATGGGTAGAACCCGGGTATCGAATACACCGACTTCCACGCGATATAATCAATCTTTTCGCCTATAAATTCGTCGGAGCACCACATATGCTCGCGTAATATAAATAATGTATCCGAGCCGAAGCTTTACACTCTGCGCTGTGACCGAAAACCCTCTCGTTCGTGCATCAGCTCGTACGACACACCAGGAGGTCTATGTTCACCGAAAACCTAGGTACGCGATACATGTGACGAGACCTTTGAATCGCAAAATCATTGGTTTTTATGTGCGTTCTCGACCGGTTTACCAATCTTTTCGAAAGTCTCAGAGCTCCACACGAGCTACGAGATGCTACGATTACGATGTAGTCGAAAGTATTATCATCAAGCAGTTTGATGACATTTCTCCATTTTTATAGATTTTCTTTGGGTTCATAAGTTTTTAATAACTTTACTTTATTTTATTAAAAGGGAATTCAATAGTTACTACATTTATTAGCACGATATCGAGATGCGAGGTGTCCTAAATTGTTATCAACGCTGCAAGGAGACACTCCGCCTCTCGACCAAAGGTACGAATTCGTCCGTTACGTCAACAGCGTTCCCCGTGATCACCCATCGCAATGACTGCGGTTAGAGATATAAAAAGCGAGGATTGAAAATCTCATCATCCAAAGACAGACGCATAACACTTGGAAATCTGATACGACCTTATCGATTTAATAATGTTTACTCTGATATCTCCGGATGAGTTTCCCCTCTGCGGTATAGGTTACCTCCGGTTTTCGCTCGTGCGATATCGATATGCATCGAGTGCGACACGCAGATTCATCAGGCGCGCTTATACGGTTTCATTACTCAATCTATAAATGCTTTTTATCAACGCTCGGACTCTTCTTCGGTATACACCTCGCTGTGTGTGAACAAAGTGTATAACCCGGTACGGTAAGCCGAGAGCGCCGCACCGCGAGTAATAATTCTCGTTGTTATCATCATAGCCACAACGCATCCTATACGTAATGGGAATTCGCCAGGGCTTCCTTTCACAACTGAGTTTGACTTTTAAAAAGCTTTTGCGCGTAAAGAAACAAATATACGCGATCTCCGCGTTTACCCCCGGTCATACTCTACATCAAAATCTCCGCGTGCCCGTTATATATTTTAATTTTTGCAGAGACACGCGTGTGCGGCATTCCATGTTCGTGGGACACAAATATTCCGAGTATGCACCATGATTTTTTTCCATGGTGCCTCCTACAGCTGTGGGAAAAACGATTCTGTAAAGGAAATCGGTTTATAGAAATTCGTTTAACTCTGCGGGTTCGGTGTACATACCAACGAAGGCATCGGGCTGCAGCCTCGTGCGTTATTGGCTTCGGTACAATTTAAGGGGTACCCTCGATTTTTCTTCTCCCTCATGTACATTTCTCACTTCACCCTTCTATAGATATACTCAATATTTGATATTGTAATTGATGTAGCACTCCACCATCTTCAGAATCTTTCGATAGCTGCCATGTTCTGTACATAGATAACAGACACAGAAGCGAAAGAGAGAAAGATCCTGCGGAAACGTGGATGTAACTACTGGCAGACTGGAGGGCGGAATACAGCACGCGGGTACTTTATAGCCTCAACGTAGTAGTATACCGCAGACGGTGCGTCATTAATTTCACTCGGTTAATGTGACTGTCCGGCTCGAATTATGGCATCTTAAATTGGGTCATTCGCTTTATTTCATTACAATTATACGCAGTATCGATGTAGGAACGCAATGCCGTTAAATTCGACGTTTGCCCCAGCGTAAGTCGGGCTTCGAAAATATTTCCTGATGTTCATTGGAAACTCTTGAAATTCCTTTTATTGCACGTTCCAATTAAGGTGGATTGGATCGTTCATTTTTGACTGGAAAAAACATCTACAAAGATCTCAACATTTCAAGCTATAATTATCTGGAAAAAGTTTATCGCTCACGGAACTGTGCGGAAGAACGATGACGCTGTATACTCGCGTTAAAGAGAGAAGAATCGTGAGATTATAATGAGGATTTCATGGCGATAAAATGAAGGCGTTGCGCGTGCTAATGATTTTCGTCTCTCCGAGATTTATATACATAATGAGAAAAATACACGAGACTTTATCATTATGCTACCTCTGAATGGAAGATCATAGCAGGGAAATGGCAAAGGAGTTGCCGGAAATCCTCAGTGGCTCAAACAGCTGAGATCCGAGTCATATGTCGCTCGCTGGAATCCCGAAGAGCTCGTATTTCTCTTTTTAGCTGAAAGCGGCGCGACTGTGCTCGACGCACATAAAGACGTCGTGATACCGTCGTCATAAATAGGGATGCGAGAGACGGCGCCGAGCCTAAACACACAAGATTCTTATTATTTTGCACGTTATGAAGAGCATCGCGCCCTAATCTCACCCTCTCCGGATGCTCCTTAAAGATCTGACATTTCCTAGCGTCCCTCGACAGCCCTTAGCATTATATACGTCATTCGAAATAGAATCTACCCGACAGACATTCGTTATTGATGTTCAACCGCCGAATTTCATGAGTCGAGCGATCCTTCTTGGCTCCCATATCGTAATAACCCTGAGATTCCTTGGTACCTCGTCAATCTACGACCTTACGATTTTAATTAATCAAATTTATATTTTGCATACGCGGTAATAGCATGGATAAGTAATATTAAAACAATAATATATTCAAAATACTCTCTAGATTCAATAATTATAAATCATTCTTAAACACGAGTAAGAAGACAAATTTAAAAGATTATTTATTGGTAATTAATCGGTCCCTTGAGATTTTTGATCCTTGCAATAAATAGAATTTTTGCGAATAATAAAAAGTTTCCAAGTCAAAACGAATTTTTCGGGATCACGTTTTGGAACGATCTTTGCCGCATATAAACTAAAGAATCATGTGGCCAAGTGACGCCAAATATTTTTTATACGCCCTGTATTTGTCTCGGGACACTACCGCCGCGTCTCTTGGTAAATATCGTTGCACTATATTTTATCTACGACTCTGTTTCCAACGGAATCTGATAAGTTCGGAAATTACCGACCTCACAATAGCTGTAACTTAATAAGCCATCGCCTATCGCGTTAGTGATCACTGGCAATGAGCTATCCAAGAGGAAAACTCGGAGTCTCGGATATGCAACGACTTAAAAATGTGAACAAAGCGTTACGATTTATTTCATCATTATTCTGTATGTAACGCGGTCGTCTGAAGACTCTTTGCGTAAAAATATTTATCGACGCGAGTACACATCCAATCATAGTATTGTACGGTCACAAATACCGTCTTTCGCTCACGGTATCATTGTCCTGTACTTGTTTAAGAATGATATTGACGTCACAAGGTCACAGCGAAGCGCGTGCTCCCATAATTTTGCCCTGCGGGTAGCCAAGACTGCGACTGAAAATGAATTTTGTATGTGTACCAAAAGCTGGAAAGCACATATGCGTTGAGTCGAATAGAATCACAAATTTATACCGCGCTGGGCGATATGTCATCAACGTTTCCCGCAATAAGCCTTCAACGATCGTTCAGTCACAGTCTGTTTGATATTTTGACAGGAAGCCCTTTTGATACACAGACTCGGCGGTATATACCGGTCGATTAGACACGGCCGATTCGCGCCACGAGCGACCGAGTACGTACCTCGTGGTATGTGTGTCGGTACCGCGAGAGAAGAGAGTACCGGGAGTCCTCTGTGTTGGCTTTAATACAGCTTCGATTTCCCGAGAGGGTTCCGCATGCACCAACGGATAGATATATGATAGAGTTATGGTTCCCCTATGCTCCCATTATGAAACCATCCCCGAAACGCTCGACATTCTCTCTCTCTACGCCCCAATGCTCGTTCCCCCAACCACTTGCTCCCTTACGTCTTGTGTGCTAACAACCCTCACGAGCGGGTACAGTCTGTTATATAGCGGAGCGCCACGCTGGGGATACCGAACTGCGTGTTCGACCATGCTGAACGCAAGCCCTCCCGACATTTTACCAGCGTGACGCACCGCAACCCCATTAAACTCGCCATTTGTCATCATTATTACTATAGTCATTATTACTATTACTATTATCACTTATTCGTCTTTACTTCCGAGGTTATATTCTAAGGTCCGATAGGTCACTCTCGGAAATCATGAATCAATCTGTGGAAAGATCCAGGCATGAAAAAATTAACGCACTCGAAAACCACTGTCCTGAAAGTAACTGATGGATTATTTGTGATTTACTGTTTGTTCGCAGAACCAAATTTCAAGGAGCCCATTGCGAACGTGACTGCACCGGTTGGCAGAGAAGCCATTCTTTCGTGTCTCGTTCAGGATCTGGCTGGTTACAAAGTAAGCATCTTGAGATTCATTCCAATTGGTAATACGTTATAACGGTACGCGATATTTTTCGTTGTTCGCATGGATTGTGTAAACGTTCTGGCAATGATCCCAAGAACCTAATTAGTACAAGTTCTTATTTTGAATGATAAACACACGAGTTAAGTTTAGTTGACGCTAAGTGTAATCGAAACAGCGAACGAGCCATCATTTCTTAATGACCTTTAAAAAGCTTTTGATCATTCCTACTGGCCGTTCCTATGTTGATTGATCAAGGCCATACCCGCGTCAGCTATTCGCAACAGAGGCCCTTGCTGCTCCAGTTACTACTACTACTACTACTACTACTACTACTACTACTACTACTACTACTATTACTACTACTAATACTACTCTGAAGACTCTGAAGACTAAATTGGGTTGTACCTCGTGTATGTATATTAACGCAAGAGTACGCATCGTGAAATGATTTCTCCTTCAGCTTCTACATGTTCTAATTGCCGTACCAATTGTCAATGAATCGAAGTTCTCGCTTGACAATCCTCCATCATTGCAATTGATCGTTCAATATGCTTCCGTAGTGAAAGAGCGCACGCAAAGTATAATCAAGGAAGGAATAAGGAACATTTCAAAACGTCAAGTATTCTTTTGAATGTGCGTCGCGAATCACTTGGATCACTCAACACCGACTTCTGGAATATATCTCATCGATTTGCATGACACGTCTTTTGTGAGGATTTCAACTGCTGCACTCGTACGAGGATAAACGATCTAACAGGAACAGATTAGCGAGATGTTAGGACAATGAAAGGGCAACTGAGAATCACTGAATTACGTCGAGTCTTAAATTTTTACTTTTTTTTTTCAACAAAACGACAACATATTGAATTGATATGAAAGAACGAGTAAGCAATATGCGAATATAATTTGGAGAATTTTTTTAGTGTTCCCGCAAAATATTATTTGTTTCCAGTATCCATTTAATCAAGCTGTACCGAAGGAACCTCCTTAAGTGACGTGTGTTTGCGAAAGGGCATCAAAGTATCCCGTTTCAATTTCTTATAGTTCCTCGTAGGCTTATGGTACATCAAATGGTATTTAATCTTGCTCGATGGGTTACCGAATCGTCTTTCTTCCCTTTCGTTCTGCAAACATTTGCGGTTATCGATATTTTGGGAGGATTCTACTGACAGATATCCAACTGTCTCGTGCAACCCTTATGAATTCAATTGAACGAAGAGTGAATCGATCGTTCAAACAGTGGTTGAGGTAATATCAGAACACGAGGGATGAAGAAGGGTTTTCAGAGTCTCACTCGCGCGATATGGGAAAAGCAGTATTCCAGAACGGTGTAATATGTCAGGCATATAAAAGCGTCGAACTGTTGTAAATCTAGATATATCGAGAATATGCCTTTTTTCCGCAATATACCCGGGGCCTTTCCAACTTCCGCTTCTCCGGCTTCACTCCGTGAAAGACCACTTGGCCACGGATATGCTTCCGTGGCTCACGTCGATTCAGCAGCGATGTTCGTATGTTTCTTTCACAAACGGCCCTTTCATCGCTGGTTCAATCGTTACTCGTCTATGTTGAAGATTTTCTATATATCTATACGTATATACGCATACCACTTGTACCCACGTAAAGCTACGTACCGATCAGACTTTGCTGGATTTAACAGCTGTGATTGATTGGCCATTGAATAAGGAACGAGAATCGAATATTCCCATCACCAGCGTCTCGCGTTCTCGCGAGTCCTCTACCGTCGTAGTACAGCTTTCGAGCATTCATCCGATTTTTAACCACATTTGTTTCTGTCGACAACGTAAGACAGACCGTAAACTTAAGTATCAGTCGGTATACTTTGGTGAAATGAGTACTAAAAATAAATTAATGTTTATACAACCTTTAAAAAAAAAAAACAATCATTCTCAACGAAGCCTCTGTTTGAATACCAAATGTCTCCTGAACATAAAAAAAAACGTGCGAATGGCGTAATTGCAACTCGTGAGCGTCTCATCGAATTTTGATTGGTGCGAAGTTGTTGACGTGAAATTACTCGGTTAAAGTTACGAACGATACCGATAGCAGTTTTGAAATATCCTAGAATAATTGTAATCTACGCTCCACGATAAAATTGTTCAACGTCGCGTTACAAAAAAATTAGATACAGCGTAATGCTACAAAATATTTTCACGAGAACGAGGCACTACGTGAAATAGGCTTTATATATGAGGTTTCTCTCATCTCGGCGGTACTATTGTCACCGCAGGCGGCTTGCCGAATGGCTATTTCAATAGTTTGACGGGTCAGGTTTACGTCTCGGTACTTTTCACATCGAAGCGATCGTAAGGTATAGATTTCTATGTCGTAGCTGAATAAGACGCTATGAAATACGGTCTGTGAACTATTTTTATGAAACTTTATGCCAGCGATAAAGACTGAGAGTGTGTACGTGTTTATAACCACAATGTACTTCAACGTCAAATCTGTTGTGCACAATTTTTCGAGCTTAACATTCGTTGTGTATAATTATCAATTTATTCTTTAACAAAAATCTCTCAAGATCACTCACCCTGTGATCAAATTTTTGTTTTTAACTGTCAACTTTAACCGATGGTATATTTTTACCACATTCAACTAAATACAGAAGGTAACGACGGCACCGCTTTACCGATTCACACTTTTTCTACTGGCTATTTGCATGTCTTCATGCTTCGGAGCGTAGTACTTTTGTAATCGATCCGCGAATGAAAGATACATCTTTATCACTGATTATTTCTCAAATTTCAGATATATAGAAAACAAAATTGGTGTTTAAATTTTATTACATCAAGAAATTTCTTCCTGTTCTCTGGACACACGCGCATAATCAGAGGCTGACCATCGAAAAGTAATAATCCTAAGAGTTTAATTAACTAATGAATTTGGATAGGGAAGGTAAGTGTCTTTGCGAAGCAAGATAGGGATTCTTCTCTTGCGAGTTCCAGCTCTTATCTATCGTTTGACGAATTTTAGGTTGACCTCTCAGCTTCCTTCGTCTCTTTTATTTCGCCATTTCAACTCACCTGGGGAACCGAAAGTCTATTCACGGTTTAGATTGATTCGTTCCTCAGGGATCTGTGAATAATCGTCGCACGGTCGACGTACAGTTGTACTCGTAGGCCATATTTGTTCGACTCATTCTATTTGCCGAACCGAAAGTTCTTTCCGATTATATTATTCATCAAGAGACGCGGCAGCGTCTTGACGCCAAGTTATTAAAAAAAAAAAATTTTTTTTAAAGAAAGAAATTATCGCGAAAGACTTATATCGCTGTATTCGTATTGTACACCATTGCCTTCGCGCGTTTTTTAACTTTTGCGATCTACAAACGCCGTAGCGGCAAAAACTTCGGATATCCCGCTGGAAGCTCAGTCAGAACAATTAGTTAATGGAGAAAAAACACTTCGAACTGTTGACAAAGCTCAAACGAGACAAAACGATGAAGCTATCCCTCATGAATTTACCTTAAATTAATTACTCTACCGTGTCGTTCATTAATTTTTTATTTTAATCATGCCGGCAATCTGTTTGTGGGATGAAAGATTATGTGCTTCCAAATTCAACAAACAATCAAACGACAAAACGCCAGCCAACGGGAGCACCGAATTGTACCATAGAAAGTAACAATAGTGTAACGTCCCTTATCCGCACAATACCAGTTCAGAAGCGTAATCAACCGCTAACCATGACGCAGAACCCGACGAGTCTGCCGATCTGTGGATTATTAGTCAAGCGTGCCGCCCTCTCTGCAGTCGCCCCTTTCTGACTCATGCGCGATCCACGTTCCTCTTGTTTGCGCCCAATAGGCTCGACGACTATGGAAATGTCGTACAGTGGGATTCGTTCAACAACACGATAATTCGGCATTTAACTCGTTTTTACTCGATCATGTACGTACGGCTAGTGTGCTCTTATAGTTTTATTTTGTTCCGCATTTCTGCCCCATGCCGCGAGAATACAAGAATGTTTCCTTATAAAGTCTCTTTCTGACGCCTTTTCTTTCCTACATTCGACATAAGGCGATACTCGCCCTCACTCGTCATGATTAAAATTTTAATTAGTGCGAGGAGGACACCGTGAGACTTGCAAGAACCCTGGATACTTCCATTAACTTTGTGGCTCTGCGTATAGTGAAAACATATTCAAAGTGTGCGATACTTTGATATCGTACTCAGTGGACACCCGGGGTTGGTCATTAATGGGGGTATCGGCGTATTTTTACAAATCTCTCTCCCGTTTCCCTAAATGGGTTCCATACAGATAAATAAAAATCTGTATGGACAGCGTCGATCCTGTAGTCCTGGAAGAAAGTGTATCTTTAAGCTTTTTTTGATTCCCATTCGAAAACGATATAAATATATTTAATTCGTATAAGAATTCTCATTTTTTATTATCCGCCAGTGCATAGGTCGATAAAGTTGACGATAAATCTTGTTTTAGCCTTTTGAAACATACATTTTTTTCGTATCTCATCATGTTCGAAGTTAACGTTCCCACGTTCGCACGTTCGCATCAATGTGCGAAAATAAATTTTTAAAACTGAGAACGCTAAAGTTTTCTTGTCTTATTAAACGAGTTTTTTCATTGCGAATGCAATCTCTACTCTGATATGCATTTAAACATAAAAGAAAAGTTGTTATCAATGATATTTCGATAGAAGTGTCAACAACAGCTCATCGGCCCATCCCACAGTATCAGTTTTTAGACTCGATAAAGGATTACCGTCCCCTTCATAAGAGTGACTAAATAATTTGATGTAGAATACAGTAGTTGGCTGTCTCGGGTCTTCTTCAGGAGTTATCCACTTATTTTTGCATTCCGGAAACTGCTATTCTTTCTATTCATAGTTGCACTGTATACTCAACGCGGAATACTAAATTATTTATTACAGGATTACCTTTCCGGTCGTAATGATAAAGTAAAGTCGTTGCATAACTGACATCGCTGTCCTGCAATAATATATTCCACTAACGATGCTGCTGCGATTCGTTGCGAGAGATTTTTCTGTCGAGGGATAGAAATAAAAAGGCATATAGGAATGTACAAAGAAAACTGCGTGATACACTGCGATTGTTATGTAAGAAAAATTTGCTTATGTCTCAGAACGAAAGGAAACGCGACAGCAGTGCCGATTATTATGATATATTCTGTATAGTCCTGTGCTAGGACCGGTACTACCACTATTACATCAAGCCCGGTAGCCGAGCTGGAAGCGACCAGGCATACGAGTAGCGGGAATGAAGCACATGCGCTACCAACACACTCCAGCTCCACCCGCTGCTGCTGCTGGTGCTGCATCGATATGGGTATATAGCACAATATCCTGCAAGAACAGGTTTGACGATGGAGTTGGTTGAGCGATGAGGGGAAGGGGTGAACGAGAGTGTACGGGAAATATTGAAAAGTATTCATCCAGCGTGGATACCGACATGAAATTCAAATGGATGGATACGTTGATATTTACAGAGGCCGGAGGAGAGCTAGAGAAACAGAGAAAAAAAGGGAAATGTGGAATGGGAACGTAATGGAAATAGTAGGGGCGCGAATACGATCACGATTATATATATATACACGATATTTTATATATATATATATATATATATATATATATATATGTATGTATGTATGTATGTGTATATATATATACGAATGCAAGTGAGGGAACCCGGACAGAATAATCGTGTCGTTTATAAGCTCTCGAGGTGCGTCGGTTGGTTGGTTCCGGGTGTATATTAAGATGACGGATAAGGGTCGCGCTCCCTTCCGCGAGCACCTCACTGCCGTCACTCCGGAAGTCTCGAAGCCTCGCGATGTACGAGATAGTGACACCTCTCTGTATCGCTGCTAACCTAACTCGCTCTTCCCTCATTCCCCTTTGCGCTTTTCGTCGTTCATTCAACACCGTAGTAGCTTCATTGACTTTTCCTCTTTCTTTACATACACGAGACATTTAACATTATTTCGACAAGGTAAACCCATTATTTTACCTCACGTTTTTTAAACATTCTCCAAGTTGCTGTAACCGTAAGAATGCTTGAAATTTGTTTAGATTTCCAAAATCAAAAGTTAAATAATAATCTTGAGCTAAGTAAGCGGCCGAGTGATGATTAATAGAGGAACTCGTTGCGGCTGCGTTCGACCATCCCCAGATCGGCCATTCTTCTTATTCAAAGAACGCATAATAGTGACGTTAATTACTAATTCAATATTCTATGTACCGTACATTGAAATAAGTAAACCGATCAATTTTAGCATTGTTTGCTGGCAGATGCCAGCATTTTGTAATGAAAATTTTTATTTCTGTAATAACTTATAGAAATATTGAAGCAGTAAATAATGAAATATTTTGCAAATTGTATATTTCCTGGTTGCATACCATTTTCATTTTTCATTACATAAGAAGAATACTTTTTACATTTGACTTGGTAAAATCAGCCAAGAGGAATGATACTACACCACCTTTTTAAGGTTAATCATAGATAAGCCGTTCTACTAATTCTCTAACAGTACTATGCTGTTTGTAATGCAAAAAAAAAACCAATGAAATAGGTTTTACTTGAGGAAAATTAATATTAGTTGTAAAATGGCTTATAGGACGAAAATAAAGATTCCGAAGAGGGTCGTCACCAAGGACCGAAATGTAAATTCATCATTTGAGTGTTGCACTTGATTCTTCTAACTCCTTGACATCTGGGGATGGCCTGTCGTAGCCGCAACGAGTTCCCCTATTAATCAAAAGTAGAATACTAGATTCGTCGATTTGAAAATCAAGAACTTTCTCATCATGAACCCAATGCATCTGCAACATTGTGAGTTTCTATTTCGTGTTGACTTTATATCCGCTATTTAGAGAATTTTCTTTTATACGAAAGAATCGAAAAAAATCGGAATCACGGCCGGGTTTTTGTTTTCAGAAATATAACTCGTCTCGGTAGTCACAGTACTTTGAATCGTACATCAAAATAATAAATAAAACATTTGTTCACCACGGCATAATCTCTCTAGCTGAACTTTTAACTTTATTTCAAGGTACTTCAAATGAATAAAATATTAATGAATCCTATCAAGAACCGCGGTTCATTCGGATTACCTTAGTGGGAGGGGAAACCTATGTAGTGTGCAACAAACCTTCCGATGACTTTTTTGTTAGCGTTGTTACGTGTATCGCGCGTAACTACTTTTGAAATAGAAATTAATGTAGCACATAGTGTATCTTGTATCAGGTTACTGCCCTCGATTTGAAAATTCGTAAATCTGGAATTCAGCTTCTTAAAAAAAGTTTTTAAAATGACAGACACTCCTGGCGACTAAAATTAAATGATCCTCAAGTTACAGAGTCTTCGAGAAATGTGAGAATTTTTACTTTGTTAAAATTTCATGGTATGCTTCGTACATTCGAGGGACACCGGTGAGAGGTGCAGTCCTCGTCGTGTACGAGCTTGATATTAAGCAGAGTACCACGAGCGCACGAGTTTGTTACTACTCATGGATAATGGACCGCGTGGACCGGCACACTTGGCGTTTGTACAGTTTACGACGGACGGTTTCTGCCTCCCGCAATCCAGAGAGCACTACGCGACGTCACACCGCTCAGCCCCACACACAACACTGCTGTGTATCACCAGTGTCCGCGTACCAGAGCGCTACCGTTGTTGGCCTGAATTTTAATCGGGAATTTTATCGGGACACCGTTGGTACACACAAAAGTTCCATCACTACCACCGGAAATATCAAGCGTATACAAATATCTTTGTATATGTACATATACATTTTTTTGAGCCCAAACGCTTTTTCGCTTTTTTTTTAACTCGTCTTAATCTACACGTTATGATAGTCCTTTTTTTTTTTAAGTAAAATAGTTTTCGTGTGATAACGAAACTAGAGTTAACCGTCCGACTTACGCAGGGCGTTCAGCCAGGCTGCACTTTAATGTGCGACTCTCTCATAGTACAATTTCGAGGTAATTATTTAAGCTACGTGTGTTTACTGTCACATCTTCGGATATGCATGCATCGAACAGGCGTTTTTTCGTTACTGGAAACAAAAATTCACGCAACGGTAGATTAATAAAATCGAAGTGGGATGTAGTAAAGAATAATTTATTTATCATTTATATTACAATCGTGGATCTACTTCAGTGACGTTAAAACAATTGCGGTAATTTATTTTATCGCGTGAGAAAAATAAATACAGTAAGGAGATCTCTTTGACAGTCAAAGTAAGCCATATTACTTATTGTTAGTGATTAATTGTACATAATTTCAATGTTTAATTGTTGTACAACGATGTAGACTTGAAATTTCGCTAAAAGAAATTTGAACTAATGCTCAACATTTTGAATTGAGCAGTCGCCCTCGTTTCTTAAGCCAAAATTAAATGCACTCTTGTCTCTCACTTTACCGTTAGCTCTGTTGGTTATATTTCTCTCGAACGGATATATGCTTCACCTCGCTTTAATAACAATTGCCAAACACTTTTTGTTTCATGTTTTTTTATGAATAACCACGGCATATCGTGTGTCGACGTTTACGAGTATATTGTCGTAAATTTTACGAGCCTTTCGCAGCGCAATGCCCTTCTAAAAAGGGATTTTATCATCACCGCGTCGACGATCTATCTACACAAGATTAATTGCCCATTGCCAGAGAACCCTACGTGCCCTCGTGAAATAAACGAGACAATAGAAGAATCTGAATAATCGTACCACGAAGTATATAAATAAAGGTATAACATCCGTTCGTGAAATGGTCTCAGCAGGAAAGAAGAACTGGCGAATAGGGAATGCATTACAATTCCACCGAGAGTTTCTCGATTTTTTGAACATGCAATTCTCTGTCAAGCAACAAAAACTTTTTTACGTTAAATTGGGGTATTGCGTCTACCATCGATCGGTAAAGATGGAAAATTTCCGAAGCGCAACTCGGATGTGAGTACGTGATTGCTAAATTCTAGGTGCAGGCGACAAATGGCATTGTAATGCCGTTGTGACGCTCAATACCTACCAGTGACCTTGTTTAGGCACCCTGCCGCACTCCAATTTGGGTGATCAGACTAATTTGTATAATTTACCATTCGTATAACCTGTGATGATGCGTAAGCAGCTGAATATATAACTCGAGGGTCTCATCGAGTCGTGCGACCACCGCGACCGATTCCTCAACACTGTATTCTGAGGTATAATACGAGTTAAAATGCTTAAGATGAATCGATTGCGTAGATACGGTACGAGATTACGATAACTTAGTTCGTTTAAGATACACGACTCAAGGGCGCTAGTAGTTACGGTAGTAGTAGCGCAATGTAGTTACGGGTCGCCAGGCATTAAAACCAACCATATCTGACCCCAAAGAGGAGAAAAGCGCTGGAGATACCGAGGTATATGTGTACCTGATGAACCTTTAGACTGTGTAGTACACACATGCTCCATTGCTATACTCTGTGTGTGCAATATTACTAACTCTAGCGCCGGTTGATGATCACCGAGTCTGGTTTCCCGAGTGTGGCAACCGGGTCTCTGAGTCGAGTGACGATCCAATTCCATGGAATTACCTATCATATAGCTACGATATCACTGCGTGTGATTGACTCTATTGCATCCAATATACATCTGATAGATTCTAGAGGTATACTGTGTAGTTAGGAAGCTGCTGATGTTGGTCGTGCGGTCTCAAATCCTGCTAACCATGAGTCATATCGATTTTGGTATCTACATATCAAGATTCGAAGGTGGCTGGTGTCACACAAAAATGTGTTTATCGCCACCAACAATATAGTGCTCTCTCGTCTAATGTTCGGAGGCCCTCTACAGACCCGGAGACTTTGAATATGCTATATCAGCGAAGAATTCGAATAGATTGAGAATGTGGGGTAAACTGAGAGGGTTGGGACATCAGAAAAGAGGGGACAGAGTTGAATATTTCTTAGATGAATCGATAAATTGAAGTAACTTTTCAGCATCTGAGATTCATGTCGGAAATTAAGTCCGGTAGCCTAACTGAATCGGCTACGCTCAAAGTAAGTCAGTCCCTTGACGGCAGAATTTTTCTCAAACTGCTCGGAATTGTTTAATATTAACTAACCAGAACCGGCGCGCAGGAGCGCTTCTTGTTTTTGCGTTGGTGACCCGATGTCAAGACTTGTACCAATTTAAACTTGGTTGTAGTCATTTAGCTGATAACTGATCAGAGCACGAAGAAAGGGTTAACAATTGATTACGATATTTAAAGGAAATATTGCGACGTCAAGTTATTAGAAATGAACAATCATGGGTTGTATTCGGTCGCAAAATGAAGGTAATATCGTATTTTTTAAACCCTCCAAGATTCGCCTATAATAACATTGAATCCTGGCAAAGTGACCGTCGGTTAAAAAAAAAAGTGTCCCTCCTGGTTTCACCCAATAGGCAATACTTGTTGAGTGACGGTAAGCAGTGTTAACATCAGAAGCAGAAGCCTAGACGAAGGAGCGCGCAGAGATGATAGAAATGGTGGTTAACTTTTCTGTTAACTGTATTTCAATGCTGACAGAATGGAAATAGAACGAAGGAGTACGTAGAGGAGAACAAGGGGGGATGAGGATGAGTGGTCAGAACTGGATGGCTGTAGGCTGTGGAGTCACGGTGAACTGAAATGGGGAGAAATACCCCCCGAGGTACGTTTCCCAACCAACCGTGTACAGTGCACAAGGTATACTCTAACCTATGAGCCACTCTATCGTAAAACTCATCTGTATTATCCTTTCTAAATGTCATACGCACACTCGTCTACCTCCCTCACCGCGTCTCCTCTTGCCTCACCTATCGCAAAGCCCTGCTGCTGTGACCGATCCTCAACGCTTCTGATCCTCTGTCCCAACCCTCTACCACCGTATGTTTCCGTGTACCAAAGTTAATCTGACGAATCAAATTTAGCGAGACGAGTGCACGGAAACGCAATATATTCACTAGTGAGTTGTAAAAGAGAGACAGTGTGACTGGGAGATGCAATGTGAGAAAGTGCAATACACTTCGCTTCACCGAATCTACGCACTTTCGACTCGATCTCCCATACAATTTAATTGCGAGGCTTTCGTGTGCCTTTAAAACGTGATTTCCGACATCAAATTTGCTTTTAATATAATAACGCCATAGCGCATTTCCTTTATAAAAAATGTTGTCTCTCTCTCTCTCTCTCTCTCTCTCTCTCACACACACACTCTCAGCTTACAACAAACCCAGAACTTCTCAGGTACACCCTCATCGTTCGTGACATTAAGTTCCCTATATGTTGAGCACAAGTTGGAACTATAACTTACTCGCAGTCCGAGGCGACGTTTCAAGCTGAGCTCTAGACCTCCGCGCAATTATTGCCGACTGCGGGTCAGTCTCTAGCCGTATTCTCTACTTAGTCTACGGAAGGCACTCCATAGCTCGATATATTAGTCCCTCAAAATTATAGTAGTAACAACCAAATAAAAAAATGCTGTCAAACTCTTTTACGGTTGTAAACCACTGTCTACGTTAATATGTATTATCATGCAAGTCAACGAGACGTTCCTGTATTACTTCCTGTACTATAAGCGGTATAACATTGTATCTTGCGGTCTTTACATACTTGACAACATAAGCAAGTGATATAACTTATTGGTGCAACAGCGGTTCTTCCATGTTGTCACCTATAAGCCGAGTAGAAATACTGTCAGCCACGGATAAAGGTACCCGATGAAGCGAGCCTAACTTGGATCTGATTAAAAATTGAAAAGTGTCAATTGTAACGGAGCTGTCAATTGGAAACAGTTTCTTATTGGTCGATTGCTACGAACGTTTGTGGTATACATTGTGACGAATATCGTACTTGGCATGCGTTGAATAATTTCAATAATTTAACTTGTCAACGCTCGATTATAAACAGTCTTGCCCGACGATTCTTATAATTCAAACGTCCGACTGTATACGGCATACGACAAATTAGAAATTATCTCGGTTCCTGATATAATAAACGTTCGGCCTCTTATTTCTTTTTATTTTTCAAGCGATAATCCCGTATTAGGAACTGTTTCTGCGAGAACGCAATCATGATATCACATTTTAGATCTGCGCTGTTAACTTTTCCGAGGTTCTTTGGTTTTTATTTTCTGTATTATTTCACAGAGTGAACCGGGCTATCTGGCCAACGGTGGTAGTAGCTGGCGGTGATGGTTACTAGGCTTGTTTCCCTCGACTTTGCAAAAAACTTTGTGCAAGTTCTCGCGGCCTCGCTTGGTCGCGGCTCGAGAATCGTGCCTCCAGCGGTAAAGGCGAAATCCTTTCCTGCCCCGTTAGCCGGGGCACCGCCGCCCCCGGCGGTATACTTTGGTATCGCGCGTATTTCTGTTATTCCGGTGAGATACATTTTCGACCAAGACGATGCCAATTTTATTCCCGACGTGTCGATGGAAGCGTCGTGGAGGAGCGAATCTATTATGCGACGTAATCAAGAATAGCGAAAATCCGCGTAGGCGAATAAAGCGCCATAGCGAGTGACAAGAGATAGGGGTCTTCCCCTCAGTGGCGGAGTAACTATGGAAAATAAATAGCGGTATAGAACGATTCGCAGTCAAGCTGAATCCCTCGCGATGCCGACACACGTTCACTCCTTCTCTTTTCCTTCCGCCACCTCGCGAGCCTCTGTTGTAAATTACCTCGCATGAATCCCCTGCTACACATTGCCTCTTCCTCGCACAGGTATGCCCGCTCTCTCTCACACACCGTCAGTCGTAAATACTTGGTTATCATACTTGGCGGAAGCACGTCGGGGCATTACCTACATTCATCTGCCGGAGGAGCGAAGGGACAAGCGGACCAGACATAGTTGCATCGGACGGACAAACACATACTCACACGCGCGCGCACATGCATCGGAACATCGTACAGCGAGCCGGAGAGTTCCATTCATTGGAGTGGATATCAAATGCAATAGTTCATAGGGGTGCTTCCGACTAGGCGGTCAACCACTCCTCGAACTTCCAACCCGCACCTAATCCTATGACCCTCTCGTACGCGGTCTCTCCGGTTGGCAACGTTCTCTAGGGGTCTACCCGGGTGAGCCCATCCGCTTTCTCCCTCATCCTCTGCAACAGATTTACAGGCCCGGTGGCACGATATCACTGATCCCGCGAATAGTTCACGGCTGCATACGGAGCGCCCTAGGCTCTTCCTTTCCCTCCGCGTTTTGCGGTAGTTTCAAAACTTGATAAGTTCTCACTGGGATTTACAAAGTCGGGTAAATGTCTCTCACCCTCATCGTCAAATCCTTGCTGCGGTGCACTCGTCTTCCACAAAGCTTCTCTCTTTACCAACTTATAGTCCCATGAATCAAAAATAATCTGTTGAGCATGATTTAGATGAATACGGATAATTAAAATGTGAATATGGAGTCTCCAACGATAATTATGCATAAAACTGTTCAACAAAATGCCAATTGATTATATGTTAATAATGCCAATTATGTTTTTCACAGTTTGTTACAATTATTAAGAAAGGACGAACCAATGCATTCGATAAATTTGAAAAATATGTGTTTCTGTATAAAATTTGACAAAAACATTTTTTTTTTCACGTGTCAAACGTTATAACATACGTCGATGTTGCATAGCACTGACTCGCACCGAATGCAGCGCGCAATAGGAAGCTTAATTCTAAACTACAAAGTTGTGTAGCCGTGCGAGTACTTTTCGAGAATGTTTTCACATCCTTTGCTGTCGAATAGTGTAAACCAGATCGTTATCCAGGAGCCAAAATCCCACATACGAGGATGTCACTCCTAAAATTATGATATGAAATATATACGTCGGAATATATGTTTGCAAACTGAAATAGCAATTCCATTATTCCACTCTTTGAGGATTATGGGCTCGCCGGTTCAACCCCAAATATTATCCGTTTAGGGTATCATCGCAAGGATCTTCTACATTATTATATTGTGCGTATGGGTACGATACTGATGTTTGTACACGAGAATTATCTTTGGTCCGCACTTAATTGCATTCATTTTGAAAGCATACTTTTTGCGTGATGATTTTCTCTTTAAAGTAGTCTTTACGATGTACGCTAGTCGACTAACCAACTCATCCGAGAAACTTGTTAATCGTCAATTTTCATAATTTCAAATATTTGTTTTATCACAGTGTGTATAAATGCGTATTTGTAGATGCTTTGTATTATTAACAAAATGAATTGTATGGATAATAGTCACTTACAAATGCTAATTTGACTCTGGTTAGAACCTGTTGTGGTATTATATCAGGAAGGCTACTTCAATAAGGTTATGTAAACAATCGAAGCGCACCGTCATCGTTTCGCTATGTGCGAGGGAGCGAAAAGTGGGGATAACTGATCGTGATCGATCGTGGTGACGAATTTTGATACTATTGGCACTGAGTTTCAGTTATTAGTGAGAGTGAGATAATAATAGACTGTCATCCGCCGGAAGACTATTTTGAATATTTTATAAAATAAGGGCAGTATTGTTTTAAGCTCTTTTTTTTAATGACATTATATCGTGTTGTTGCTACTTATAAAAAAATCATGTGCCGTTAGTACAAAACTTGCCACAAGTGACGCCATTTGGCTTTGTGCACATACCGAATAATTTCTGACGGATGTCGTCTATATTGATGCGTCATATCACATAATCGCAATTTGGGCTCATTGAAGAGCAATTTGATTCTTAAGAGCAATAACTTCTTTTGTTTCTGCTCCATCTTTTATAGGAAATTCCTTCTTGAGAATCCCATTTCTATGAGAATAAAAAGTTCGACACTCCCTTTCGTCATTCCTTTTGCGTCAAGCAATATTCTCACGTTGATGAATTAATATTTTTGTTCGCAGGTAGCATGGCTTCGTGTCGATACACAGACAATCCTCACGATCGCGACTCACGTCATCACGAAGAATCATCGGATAGCTGTGTCGCATAGCGACCATCACACGTGGTTTCTTCACATACGAGAGGTTCGAGAAAATGATCGTGGATGGTACATGTGTCAGATCAATACAGATCCTATGAAGAGTCAAATTGGATATCTGGATGTTGTAGGTGAGTATTCGACATTCCACAGAAGCGATCTGTGTCAATTTGAATCGGCTTAAGAAAATATCTCCCTCCAATTTGGTTTACGTTATCATCACATACGAAGTATTTAATGAGAAAGTATTACAATTGAAAAACATTTTGCTCTCAGATTGTAGTGCAAATATTTGCTTTGAGTTTCCCAGAGTACGAAAAAGAATTTACTAATTTCTGTCTCTCGATCCGTATGTCTGTACCGTCCTGAAACGTAATAACTTTTAAAAGAGTCTGTTGATCATGACCAAATTTGGCGTGTGTACTCTACTAACAAAACTTAGTTTTCGTTTTGTATCGCTGTATAATTATACAACTCCTTCCGATACTTCGGCACTTCGTAACTTTCTCATTACATTTATTACTAACACGAGGTTACGAGGGATCTTGTGATCTACCGAAGTTCTGCAATAGGCAAATCATTTTGAATACATTAGGTGTCCGCCGCCAAGTCTCCGGAGGGTCCTCCTCCGCGACGGTGTCGCGTGGTTATACATCGAAGCGTTTATACCATAAACTTAATACTTTTAGTTCGAATCGCTGAATAAAACCGCGAGACATAATTTCTCTGATTAACTAAATCAGAGAGAGAGAAAGAGATAGCATCTCTTCTTGCCGTTGCGCTTCATCGTAAGGATTCAGAGGACGTTCGGTCTTTATGTAAATGGTTAAATTTTAAGGGCCGATGTTGAATGTGAACCACACCTAAACGTCAAGTTTTTTTCTGCATTTCATTTGACATTTCTCAATTTCAGACTAACTCAATTGGAACCATGGAAAGATACACAATCGAGCAACGCGTTAAAGTTATTTAGGCTTATTATGAAAATGGGCGTTCAAATCAAAATGCATATCGTGCACTTCGTGATTTTTTCGGTCAATTTAATCGTCCAAATGTGCGTACAATCGGAAAAATCGTGCAAAAATTTGAGCAAACCGGGTCTGTAGGAGATATTAAAACACCAGTGCATGCTCGTACAGCTCGTACTGCAGAAAATATTGCTGCTGTTCGCGATAGTGTGGCTGAAGAACCGTCCACCTCAAAATGAGGCCGGTCAGGCAGTTACTGTGAATGGTGTTCGCTATCGTGAGATGATAACGAACTTTTTATGGCCCAAATTGGAAGATATGGATATGGGCGATATGTGGTTTCAACAGGACGGTGCCACTTGCCACACAGCTAACGAAACAATGGTTCTTTTGCGCGACAAATTCAATGGCCGTGTTATCTCACGTGGTGGCGATGTCAATTGGCCGCCAAGATCATGTGATTTGACACCGTTGGACTTGTTTCTTTGGGGTTATTTGAAAGAAAAGGTGTACGTCGATAAGCCAGCAGCAATTCAAGAGCTAAAGGATGAGATAATTCGGCACATTAACGGCATAGAACCTCAATTATGCCTAAGCGTCATCGAAAATTTGGACCATCGGATGGAGGTGTGCCGCCGAGGTCGCGGCGGCCATTTCGCCAATATTTTGTTCCATACATAATTGAACCATACCATATTATCATAATAAAAAGAATTGACAATAATTTCCTAAATAATTAGTGTTTTATTCAAAATCAACATCGGCCCTTAAAATTTAACCACCCTTTACTATACTCAAATAGATTTGGATGTAGTACCACTCGTCATTGCATTTGGCCACTTTCATGTCCGAGTTTCACCGTGGAATTTCATTGTGGCGCACAGTGCTCTCACTTTGGTGAGGAGTGCAACAATGACACAAGCTGGAGAGTGTTTTCCCCTCTCGCTCCGAATTCAGCGAATATTCAGCCCAACTTGAACTGCTTAGTTTATTACAAGTGTCATCGATGGTGAATAATAATAAGACATTATACAAATGATAACAAATGAAGAATAAAAAGATGAGTTCTTGATAATATGCGATGATGATTGGTTATGCGAGAATGTGAAATACCATTGTTATGTCGTACTACGCGTGTTTAATCTGAAACGTGCTGACGAAAAATGTAAATTTGGAAAATCTGGTGATAAAATTAAGTACAGCAATTCCGTTGACTATTGTTTACATTAAATCAATTGAATACTTTATACTTTTTTCTTTTTTAAGAAACAAAAAGTATCGTGTTTGTAAAAAGTGCATAATGCATCATGCGCAGTTTATGGGAACTGCGTACAACGTTTTACTCAATATGTTTATCACTGCTCAATAGTTTATTATTATTGTTTATCATTAGTGGTTGAAGCGAGTACACTGTTGAACGATCACTCACTTTTATTTACAAAAGCAAGACGAGGCGGACAAACATTTTTTTTTTTTTACTATTTTTGACAAAAATGTCATGTTTTGTGGTTTTGAATTTTCATTCATTCAAAATAGAATTTTGAAAGATTACGTTTGCGCTTTTCGATAGACCTTCTCTCGACAAAAATTGAAATTGAAATCAGGTGCGCAATTAAGTTCCCGCTGTTTTTCAAGAGATGGCTCCAGTAGTAAGTGCTGGTCGATTGGGACATAACCAAAACGTCATGAACCAAGCTTAGACATATGGTAAACAAACCGCTTCGACACATTAGTGATTTTGTTTTTGCGTCATATCCTTTTGGTTGTGTGAAAATGTCTGATTTTGTGCCAAATAATCGTCATTTGCGGGAAGTGTTGCTTTCCTTCTTTCATTCGAAGAAAACGGCGGCTGAAGCGCATCGAGAACTCCAAAAAGTTTACGGAGATGCTGTTCTGAGTGAAACAACATGCCGTGATTGGTTCCGTCGCTTCAAAGACGGTGATTTTGATGTTGACGACTGTTCGCGTGAAGGAAGGCCAAAAACCTTCGAAGACGCTGAATTGGAGGCATTGCTCGATGAGGATCCGTGCCAAACGCAAAAAGAGCTTGCTTCAGCATTATGAGTTATCTGCCAAGCCATTTCCAAGCGATTGCACGCGTTCGGAATGATTCAAAAACAAGGAACCACAATACGAGTAGAGGCACCAAAAAGTGATTCTACAGCATGACAACGCTCGGCCTCACGTTGCCAAACCCGTTAAAACCTATTTAGAAACGCTCAAATGGGAAGTCCTACCCCACCCGCCATATTCCCCAGATATTGCGCCGTCCGATTATTACTTGTTCCGTTCGATGGCACATGGTCTGGCTAATCAGCAGTTCAGCTCATATGAAGACATCTCAAAATGGCTTGATTCGTGAATAGCCTCAAAAGACGAACACTTCTTCCGTGACGGTATTCGAGCTCTGCCAGAAAGATGGGAAAAAGTTGTCGCTAGCGATGGGCAATATTTTGAATGATTGATTTTGTAAACATTTTTTCACCGTAAAGTTGCATTTTCATAGAAAAAAAAAAAAAAAACAGCGGGAACTTAGTTGCGCACCCAATATATTTATTAGTTTTTGATAAATAATTGTTTATTCTGCAGCATAATTTCACATCGCAAATTACGCATAAGAAGAAATAATTATGATCCCTTTAGAACCAAAATGAAGGGGTTTATCCCGTTAAAGTGGAGATTTTATGGCTCTTGTACAGTCGAATGGTCCGTTAAACCTTTCAGGATATTCGCTTTATACATATATTAACGTCAAAGTGCCTCTCTACATTACTATCGCTACGTCTTCAACTTGCGTCGAGAGCAGCAAGATATGAAATAAGAAATAGGATTATATCGTTGCCTCAGGCACCGTAGGGTACCAGGCACTGTTTCAGTCGAGCGAGTGAGTATATACTAGAGAAAGTTGCTCATATTTTAGTACATTGAGAAGCAAGGTTTGAGGTGATTTTAGCCTCAGGAGCCCGCGAAGTAACTCGTAGTGATTTCACGTGAGACACCGACTCTTTCGTGAGTATGAGACACACGGTACACACTGCGATGCTCAGGAGAGTCGTTGTATACACCAGGTAGCTCTCGCAATGATATAGCAGAGATAGAAAGGACAGAGATAGTCCGCAATGCTGTCAAGTGGGGTAGCGCCAGAGATTCTCACGCTGGTAAGAGACCGGAGAGAGATTCGTCGTCGACGTCGGGGTGCTCCAAGTGTACATATACCTACTACAGAACTCACCGGGATTAAATTGCTACAAATAGGATACAAGGGCCTGTTCACCCAGATTTAGCGCGGAATACCAATTTGATTTAGACTGACGGGTAAGTGAGGGAGACACTCTCGTAAAAGTCAAATATAAACACGTACACTCAGCAACGGAAGTAGGATCATACCCGATGGTGCTTCTCTGACCTCGCACAGATTTACCGTAGAATTGCAGTTCCTGTGACAAGTGCAACTTACGGCATTGCCGTTTTGCCAATGCGTACTCGCGTGATTGACTCGAATACTGCCAAATTTAAATTTTCCAGTGGCAATCCTGTCAGGGAATAATAAGCAAAGTTGATAGAAGTGAGGAAGCAATTCGTTTTGTCACTCGACGACTACTCATTAGGATACGTATACTCGCTCACGATACATCGCGCCAGTTAAACAATCTACGTGTATCGATGAAATATAAATAATTATTTTCATATTAATTTAATTGAATTGAAAAATAATAGCAAATATCTTGGGCGTGTGTATCGTTTGATTATTTTTAGCTTGCTCGTATAACTTACAAAGTGGATTCCACAAAAATTCTCAATTATCACTCGGTGGTACTCAACAATCTTGAGACTACGAGGTTGTATTTGCAATAATCTTACGGTATCGAGTACCGAATAATTTACCTGTGATGTCGATAATTTGTTTTATATCGCGACATTGAATTTACTTCGAGCGAATGAATGTGCACTTTGATTTACCGAAAGTAGATGTTGGACGTTCGTGCGCGCAAACAGAGAGTATCGATTTCATAGTGAAAACGATTTTCCGTCCTGTAACGAATCTCAATCAGTCTCGTATACGTGTATTCGGTACACGGAAGCAGAATTGCATAGGTAGTGAAACGGTGAGAAAGGGGAAGTAGCGAGTACGGGAATACTCGTTTGGTCGCACGTGCACGGTTACATCGGTGTATCCGTCGAATAAAGCGGTCCCGGGTGACCCGAGGTGACTACCGGTACGCTTTCGATTTCCCAATCCAGAAGATCGGATGTCCTACCGGAGTGATCCATTGTTTCACACAGATATACAGACACGATGTTCCATACGGTACAAGGGTAGTGTACGGTAGATGTAGTGTATCTCCAGCTACCGGTCAGTTCCGGACACGTGCTTGATTCGAGAGTCTCACTCGTCTGAAATTTTCACGTGCACACGATGACCAACCGTAGTGCGAGCTTAGTAGAGAGGAATTGCTCGCGGAGGATACGGAGAGTGTAACCAGGACCGGTGGAATAGAGCGAAAAAAAAGTGTCAGAAAAGAGGACCATAGGGGAGGCTGGGTAAAGCGGAGACACTTGTACCTACATTTTCATTCCTTGAGTCTTGATACGCGTTCAAAGATGTTTATTAATATCATTGTACTCGAGCAACGAAGGGTGCCATTGATGTCGAGGATACGATGCTATGCTTCTCAGAGAAGTAAAGAAACGCTGCTACCTTCTAGATTACGCACAGTGTCTTGAACAGTAAAGCGACTAGAGGTTGATACATGCTATACAACATGTTATTAATTATAAGATTGACCAGGATATGTTAGTAACGACAAAGGAAGAAAAGGCTGTGATGGCAAGACAAAAGAGTCGACGAAAGATGTGCGTTGCCTCTTCTGTGAAGGCCTGTACTCCAAATCTGCAAAATCATGGTATCAGTGTTAAAGTTATAAGGGTCGGTTGCATTAATTATTGAATTAATTCAATTCAGTGCGATTTTTCTCATCTGCAAATATTATAGTGGTATGAGATAAAATTGGAAAACGGCAATATAATCGAGAATAATGCGTTCGCACGTCAATGGGCATATTGTGTTAATCTATTACTCTTATTTGTTTGACGAGCCAACTTCCTATTCCGTTTTGCATCGTATCATCACTTTCTCCGATCTGCCAACTTCTGCTTGTTTAAAAACTTGATTTTTTTAAATCGATAATTTTAGGATACTCCGTTTATTATCGCGTAAGTATCATGCTTCGCGTTTCAATTTTGATTAAAAAAATACTTTTTTTTTGCGTTCCCACTTTACTCCGGCTTCACAATTTTTTTTTTATTTTCCCACTTGGTTATATCGATCGGCGTAAAAGAGATAAACGAACGAGCGAGTAACTGGACGTACGAGCTACCTGAGATACGAGAGGGAGAAGAGAAAGTATACCCCCGATATCATGTATATAGCTACGGCAGTCGGTGCAGAAACAACACCAGTAGAAGATAACAAGATAGCAGCGGACCGTGAGGAGAAATATCTCCTGAGAAAATTGTCTACCCCTTGTCACGAGACACGCTGCCCGCGCTCCACTGAGGAAAAAGCTCGGTCTCCTCGTTATCCGTTGACGTGGCGAGAAGTAGTGTGTGGCCTCCTGCAAATACTAGAAAACGAACGGGAGACTGAAATGAAGGGGTAGACGAGAAAGTGGCAGAAAGAACCGAGGTGAGCTCAGCCGAAAACCGTGCACCGCGTATGCAATAAGAGTAGCTTCACATTCTCCACTCGTTATACACCCACGCATCGAAAGTTTCTCGTTGCCTACAGATTCCGTGGTCTCGACTATCTTTCGAGATAAATGCGCGAAGAATATACCTGTCAGCGGTATTTCTTAGCCCGTTTGCAACGAGAAGAGGGACGAAGCTAATGGGAATTATTTCCTTGTAAAAAAACCTCTACGGAATACGATACAATATTTAAATTATAAAGGTTCTCATCAAATACGACAAACAAACCGTAATTCTCATAATTCCAAGCAAAGTAAAGAGACAGAGGCACAGTCAAACTGGTATACATATGTATAAGACATTCTATACAAATCACAGTATAAGGAACATGATTTTCATTAAACTTATATTTGATTCTGTTGTTAATTTATGAATTTTCTAAAAATGATTGAAACATAAAAGTAACCCAACTTCGAATACGAACAATTTTGTATTATTAAATAATCCATTCTCACTATGTTATAAAAAACTGAACCAGAAAGGGTTAAACAATATAACCGGAGTTGCATTTGTATTGAACAATTCGCTGTTTAAAAAACCTAAAGAATCCATGCAATGTAAAGTACCTAGAGGACCGAAATTAATTGATTGTGTAATTAATCATATAGACACTCATCTAACGGGGGAAAATGAAAGACAAAGGATGGCTGGGACCGGAAAACAAAAGGCGATCGCGAGGGGTATCAAAAGACGATCGCGAGGGAAACAAAGGCCGATGGCGAAGGGTTACCGAAAACAATCGGATGATTCAATTGCATCTGCGGCATCGATCGGCTTGAAGTACGTACAGCGGGTTTACACGAGTCAGAGCGATCGATCGTCATTTGTTGTACCGTAGCGCAGCCCGATCTCCGACTATGCATGCGATCCTTATATCAGAACCAGATGATAAGGTACGAGTTGACGATTGTTATAAGACGAGTTAAGGTGGAAATGCCTGAGCGTTCGTTATTTTTAACCAAGAATGTGATCGATGAATCAATTCATCGATGAAAGACTTTGAAAGTTTTTCTAGTCATTCGGGGTTACTAACAAGGAAGGATAGTTTGGTGTCCCACTCCGATTTTGATGAAACTCACGTATGTTGTAGATCATCGAAAACTAAAAGGCACGTATTTTTTTTAATCGGCGGAAAAACATTTCTAGGGCGTGAAATCGCCCTTCAAAGTTAGGCATATCGAGGGGTGATTATGCAGTTTCACCCAGAAGGCGTCAACCGATTTTTATGAAACAAAAACCAAAATACTTCTCATCGAAGACAATAAAAATGCCACGTGAAGTTGAAGAAATAAATTCATTTGCAGGGGTGAAACTGCATAATCACCCCTAACTTTGAAGAGCGATTTCACCCTTAGAAATGTTTCTTCGCCGATAAAAAAAAATACGTGTCTTTTAGTATTCGATGCTCTACAACGTACGTGAGTTTCATCAAAATCGGAGGGGGACACCAAACTATCCTTCCTTGTAAGATGATTTTCCAGACGTGGCTCATAGTTGAGAACAAGTTTAGAGTAAGTTGACTTTGAGTTGAGATGACGCGCAATGAGTGATGGTTGACAGGAACAAGGACTGGAAACCAAAACATTTCGCCTGGCGCTCGAACCTTTGACGGTTCAATAGCTAAATTAAATTAGTAACTCGTCAATTCTCGAAATTAATTATTCCCATCGGAGTCTCTAGGCTGAGTTACCACATAGTCAAGCACGAGTCAAGAGCAAGTTAAGATTGATCAGGGTGAATGGAGGATGAAAACTCCGCCTTTAAATCCGACGTATTTACAACGGTTGGCGAGTTACTCGATTCAACAATCATGATAAATATTCGTCAGTTCATCGGTTTCGTGGACCCGTCGCGATTTAATTAGTGAAATAAAATCATAACTCGCGTGTACAGGGAGAGAAGGATCTAGAAGTAGCATCGTAATCCACACTGTGAATGCTAGTGCATTTCGGTCTTTCCCTGCAACGACAACTCGAGAATCAACAAGCTGAGAGTAGAATGCTCGAGGATTTTTTAACTTGGCGTAGACGAGCAAGAGTGCACTTTGAGTGGCTATAATAAGGCTCCACGAAGTAGAAGCGCTAGCAGTTTGCGTTGTCGGTAATGGTAGCAGAGGCAGAAGGAGCGGAGTCCTTCACGGAGTCTGGCATATACCCGAGCTGCAACGAACAGTGGAATACAACACAGTGCCTCTTACGTATAGTCGAGGGAAGCCATGGTAGAGAATTTTACACTAGCTGCTGCCTAGGAGAGGTTGAGAAGACGTTGGAAAACGAAGGGAGACACCACACGCGGCTTGAGATCCCGTTACGTCCTTCCAGGGTATATTCCTGAGCACGGTACTCTTATAGTGACGCTACAAGCTGCTTGTGATATTCGAGACAGTCGTCAACCTCAAATCATTAAGTATTTTCCCTTTTTCATCGATGAAACCTTTCTCCGTGCTATATACTCCTAACTGGAGTCTTCGCACTCGTTATAGGTTAATTAATATTCGAATATTTGATCGCGCAACGTCTGCTTTGCATCAATGTACCGTAATAAATTAATTATTTTAAATAAAATTTGCTTGTCAAAACATCATAATTTCGTATAGCTAGAATGTGGAGTTTTTATTTGAAAGAGTGAGCTGTGAGTATTATCGACGAGCAGTTTTTTAAAAATCAAGTTAACATTTATTTTCATCAAAATAATTTTGTTGATTCTACGCGAATATTTTCAACGAGTATTCGTGCGAAGATGTATACGTGGCATCTGTTTTGCTTTATTTTCTACTATAATTTTTTCACGGTACCAGGCTTAGCATCGTACTCTTCACACTCCTGTGAAAACAGAGCTGTCTCTATAAATTGATGTACAGAATGTCGAAATGAATAATAATGATAATGCAAATGGAAACTTTGAACGAGCGATGGCTGTAGTCGCACGTCCCCGGTCGTGATGGAAAAGCCCCGTAAAAAGTTTTGTTTTCATCCGGATGAGGTTCATTTACGTGTAAAAACTATTCGGTAGACGCAATGTTCACCTTGTCCGCACCTCTCTCCCTATGCGTATTTATGCGCCGTAATTTTTTACTTATTCTCTCGCACTCCCATTTTGTTTCACTTCGTTTTTGTCCCAGACCCGTTAACTTTACGTTCAACTTATTCACGATATAGCGCAAGAAGTCTTGGACATGAATAGGCGAAAGGAGCGTTCGCCATATGAAAGTTCGAGGACGTTGCGTGATTCAGTCGCCTTTTGTCGACAAGCGTCATTCGGTCTAAGAAAATTGTCATTTTCCATGCTAATTGCGTTCTGAACTTTTGCAGGCGGATATTGTGCAGCGGTGTGCGGTGGCGACAACTTCGTTTCTCTTTATTTTACTCGGTTATGTCCCACTGCTCTCGGACTCTCTTGTCTTCCGACGTAAGTCTTTCCATCATTCTCTCTGATCTTCGCTCACGTAGGAACCACGGAATGCGCGAGATAACGCGCGACATACAATTGACTCGAAACATTTGTCTTATGCAATTCTCATTTTTGCTCGATGACGAATTTCACCTAACTCATCGAGCAATGAACTGCAATCTCACTAACTCACTTCCTACTTCTCTAGACTTCGTTATGGTTCCGTTGCCACACCGCCCATCAACTACAAACGATGCTAGATTTAATTGGTCAATTGGTATTGGTTGGAAACCCAAAGAGATCAAAGTATCGATACTTCTCTAGAAAAAACTGTGGCCTAATTCAATCGAAGCTGGCAGCAGTATTATTATTTTTTTGATTAACAGTCATAGAGAGACGGAAGATGCTTTTTGCTAAGGAACTTTGAAAACCTGAAGTATGTTCTTAATAGTGATAAATCTAAGCGACAATGATTTGACCAAATTTTTGATGGAAAATTTCTGGCAGTTCGCAACCCGGTTAGAGTCAGCGCCACCTAAATTTGAACTGCCAGAAATTTTCCATCAAAAATTTGGTCAAATCATTGTCGCTTAGATTTATCACTCTTAAGAAACATATGACCGCGTATAATAAAATAACAAAGGTATGTTCTTAATGCCGATCGACTGAAAAATATGACTTGGCAGCATATTCAGAGATCAATGATGTTCATTCGATTTATTCATTCTCAAATGAATTTCGGGACAATTGTCGTCTTTGTTGCAGTCACAGTTATTGAATTGATAAATATATCAACAACTGATATCATAGTAATTCTACAGTGTTCACGCATTACGAAGGCTATGTTGATTCGTCAATCGCTAATCGAATATGCAAGGTGGCATTATCTATAGTGGATGGATAGGTTAAGTTCGGGATAATTGAACGATCTAGAAAATAATTTATAAATTGCTATTATTATATAATGGATACTCGCTGTTGCACTGTACAGGGCCTGTTATCTGGTATCTCATAAAATATAAAATACCGATCTTCCCTGTAGAGTATTAATTCACACGATAACTTGCTGGTTCGACTCGAATAATTAATTTCTACGTACAGTAGAACAACAAGTAAGCATCGAACCTTTTGTACATTTCAGAGTCTAAGCCTGGAGACCCAGATACGCTGTACCATCATCCCATGGATGCACGGCACTAGATTATACATTTTAGTCAAGGGTTTTCACACTATTTAGTTCTTATTGTTGTCAACGCTAAACATCATTCAATACACAAATAAAACACAGACGTAAATAAAAAGATAAGAAGCTATTTAAACGTAGGGGGAAAAGTAACAGATTTTGTTACAAGTACCAATGAAGAAAGTTAAAAATAATAATAATAATGTACTAAACGTACGATGAAAAATGTTGCGTAATACGGTTACTGATTTACGAGCGCCATTTTCCAGCAGCAGTTGAAACACTCGAGCACAAAGGAGTTTACCAACTTTTAAATTTATATCCTTGCTTATTACCGCTCCACGAGTGGTTGTGCATGCTCACGATAATTCTCTAATCAAAAATAGCGTATCAACGATCAGTAGCACGTAATTACTGTCTGAAATTAGTGCATCGATAAATAATTTAAATTAAATAAAGAATAAAATTGTAAATGATGAATATAAGAATGAATAAGGGATGGCAGTGAAAAGCACATATTCCGTAATGACTTGGGAGGAAAACCTCGGTAGATGCTAGAGATGATAAAAATAATTTACTAATGTAAGTAAAATAATAAATAGATACAGAACTGTCAAATATTTTTATCAAAATACATATCTCATTCACTTATTATTGCAATTTATTTGTACCGGTCATGCAAAATTGTGTTAGTCGGTAATAAAAACTGCAATCAATTTTTTATAAGGGTGCAAATATTTTGTGACAATCGCAAATCATCGATGTATTTATTTATCAGTTACACTTACGCTTATAATTTGCATTTTGTCCGAATGGTTGTGCAACCTTGAAGAAGATGGATTACAGTTTTTGCTACCGACTGGGCATGGGATAAGCCGGGAGAGAGTGTACGGCATCGCCTTGATTTGAGTATACGAGAACTCTCGACACAGGTAACATTGTCCGATGAGTTGTTTGCCCCCAGGCATGCGCAGGCGTTTCAATAATAATGTAAACGGATACTATTATAGTGGTCCGGCAAGTGCTAATATCACCAACGAGGTTTGTCAGTGCCTCGATGTTTACGTGTGAACATTAAAAATGGACAGTGCTCGACTTTGAATTCAACAAATATTTGCAATATCAGTGATATCTTGTAAATATTAGTGCCGTTATCGGGCTTCGCGATAACTTGTGAATCTAAAGCTAAACATCGTATAATTAAATATCTATTGAGCGAGGCGAAACCTCAATGTTTAAACGCATTAGCTGTTTCTCACTCGCTCCGCCCGCCGTCAAGCACCTTATAGTTCTATCTCCTCTGCGCCCATACATATTTTTGGCCTTCCTTTAAAAGAAGCGTTCGTTATCGCATTAAGCAACTATCGCATCGAGCAATTGGTGAAACGATAAAAATATCTAGTGGTACAATAACGAATCAGAGAGGAAGGTACGATGGAGAGGGTGAAACGTCTCGTGAGAATTAGACGCGTGCGCCTAATCCAGGAACGAGGGGAAGGCAGGAGGGCAGTAGGTCGTGCCCGTATGTACTCCCAACTTCGATATATCGCACGATGTAGAATGCAAAGCTATGCATACGTAGGAGTGAGTCGGTGGATTGGCAGACTGGTTGGCAGCCGAGCGTGTACCAGGCTGAGTCGGTTAGGGGAGTGGGAATCGCTACGAACTGCGTGTATGTTAATCTTGATGGGATTGTGCGTTCTCGACATGTAAACATACAACTCGGTCCGGTACAACGCTCACACATGAACAAATTGCATACAGAGGTAAAAGCCTGAGAGAGCATGGCTCTCGCATACGCCGTCGTTCATTGTAGTTCGGCTCTAATCATCTATTTCCACGCCGAACGTTAGCATCGCTCTATTTCCTCAGGCTGGTTGTCCCTGTACCCCCGCCTCGTCCCAAACACCCGACGACGCCACCCGCACACTACACGAGAGAGCTTTTGTCACAGTCTCGTTTGTACGACAAAAAATAAACTAAAAAGAAGCCAAGTTTGTTTTATAAATCCAATTTGTTGTGTCCGGCGGGCACAGTCCAACCGGTGGAAGGGACAGAGGTCGAGGGGGATGAAAATAAGCGCTCAGTTGACTCCGATATTTGATGTTTCTCTTTGCACCGTTGGGCACGGCTTGCATCGAACGAGGCAGAAACGAGGAGTTTGTGAAAGAGTGGGAGAGAGAAAAAGTGAAAAAGGGTTGTGCAAGCATAGCGCTAAAAGCAGATATCTCTCAATTCTGTTGAAAAATATATCAAAATGTATTCCTGTCACCGGTTAATTTTTTTCACGTGTCTACTTTATTCGTAAAAAAAATCATTTTTACTCCCGCTTGCTTCGCAAAAGACAAAGGTATTGTTCTATCGGCTGATTAAAACTGAATGGAAAGCAATTCAGATACGATTTTCAATTCGCACATCACCGAGCCAATGACTGAGAAGACTGATACTACTGTATGGAAGACTCGTGAAGATTGCAAGCAGTTGTGTTACGTTCATAGCATTTCTCGTGGCTTCGTAAATCTTTGGATGCAGAAAATCCGCTACGATTGAAAAGTGGATCTGTATTCATCTGTATTCAGGAAGGAGGTTCGAATGGGCTTTCGTATCAATATTCCCGTGTGCGGTTATCACCTCGCACCCGAGAGCATTTTCCCTCATGCGCTTTTACTGTACTATAGGTAGGCATCAATGTAGTTGCAGTGTGCGAGCCCGATGGAAGGATAGAATGTGCTTCTGGTGTTGGGGTATGGCTGGGGGCTTACATATGGAATGTAATGGTTTCTGGAATTTTCCATGATAGAACGCGTTAGTTCAAGAGTATCGAGCTTTTCCTGTAGCAAATCCCAACAATGCATCTCCGCTTCTAGGTCCATTTGAGGTATTTAGTGTGTGACAATTTCGATCGTTTCGTCCAGCATAGTATTATTCCTATGTGAAATAAAAGATTATTGCCTCGCATACGATCAGTCGTGTATGGCTCGTACTCACCTGGACGATGGGCAGGTGGTATTTCAAAATCATTTCTATCATCCTGATCATCGATTAGAAACACCGCCAATATATTATTCTATTATTGCAATATGATGCTCTTTCAATGACAATATCAAGACAGTAAGGTTACTTTCTTCTGTATTCGTTCGTGCTCTTGTATCCGAATAAACATTTATACCGGCAAATAAAGCTGTAAGTTGATTTATCGTCACAGGGGGAGTATCTAACAACGATAAAGTTGGGAGCGCTATGCTGTTATTCCGATGATTTTTTACAGGGCGCGCCTGTCGGCCGTTTTCTGCTTGTCTGCAGCGAAAGTTACGAATTTTATTGCCAATAATGTAGGTGAGGTGTAGTGAGGCAATCGGAGCTGACTAAAATTGGTGATTCGATTGTTAGAGATCTTTCTATCAAAAGATCGATAACGCAGGAATCCAGGTGGCGCTGACTCACGCCCCGAGTTGCGATTCGCCAAAAATTCCATCTTAACAATTGGTCGAGAATGTCACATAGATTCATGATTCTAATAAACATGCACGACCGCGTATTGATCAATTAATTAATTAAAGTGTAGGTGAGATATTAATTCTCGTTAGGCACTCGTTGTCAAACAAGTGATCTGTAGTACAAAGGTAAAACGAGGCCATACGCGTAGCCATTGAAACGTTTAGAGCGATGCGAAACGCATTTCTAGCTACGTATATGTGTGCTACATGTTCACATGGTATATGCTAGCTTGAATTATATTCCGGGTGGGATGGCTGAAAGCTGTTTTTAAATACTACTGGCAGCTTCCGGCTACATCGAAATTGTTTCAACATAATTTGACATGCGACATGGAAGTCGACGGTGTTGAAAAATTCGTTAATTTTTGTTACAATGCTGGGTTTTAAAATATTACATTTAATGTACATTGTTGGTTATAATATTTTGTAAAATCGTGAAAACTATGTAATCATTGATAACAATGTTAGTGAATTATTAAATATTCACGTGTAACTAGACAATTACAATGAAAGGTTCTTCGTGGGATCAAATCTCTTATAGAGTTTTCCAATATTGGTACATAGGCACAGGAGGAAAACTCGTTACAAACAACTTGGATGCTCGAACGCCGAACACCGAGCCATTAAAAAACGAGATCGAAGAGGGACGTCGAGAGAAATCGAGAAAGTACGTGGCAGTGAAGAATAGAGAGAAAAGGGCTACTTGCGGATAGTAGAAACAGGAAAAGAGGGAAAGAGAGGTAGTGATGTAGCACCAAAGTTAGGGGATGTTGAGGAGGTGGTGGCGGAAAAGTACCTCACAGCGAGTGAGTAGGGAGAGCGGAGGGGGGAGTGGCAGCTCTGCTTTGACCAGTCAATTCAGTATTGCCCGTACGGACGCTCAACCGCAAATCGAGTGCCGGCCGCGGGGCGAAATAAAGTCGCCCATACACTCCTACCAGGGTATCGCCGCCGACCCCTTTCACGATGTTCCACATCATGGTGCTATACCATCATCGGGTTACCATTGTCAAGTTGATTCGCGTGTCCTTGCCTTCTGGTAAGACATTATTGGTGAGAGACGCGTTTACTTGCCGCCCGGGGACGTCGTAGAACTGAGAACGCAACGACGACGACGGCGACGACGACGACGACGACGACGAAGGCTACTAGCTGGCACATGCTTTATTCGCTCGCTTTAATAGTGCGCGACGATCGCGATCGGCTTAAGGGAAAAGGGACACAGAAAGAAAGGGTGGACAGCGGTGGAAGAATATAAGGTTTGCGTTGAAACTACGGCCGAGAGCTAGACGCCCATGCGACGACGTACTGCTTCTTCCACTGATTCTCGACTTCGTACATTGCAGGTTCTGCTGTTGACTGTTACCGCCTACCATACTCAACCCCTTGTTCCGGCCAAGGAACGCTACGTGTTCCTTTCACCGGATACGACTTCGTGGATGTCGTTTCGCGTTATCATTCTGCTTTATTATACACGAGCTAACTCCGTCAGGCCTCTACCATTCTGTGAACACTGGTAGAGAGGTATGTCCGTAGCTGGACTGATTTATTTCGCATACGCTCGCAGGTCAAAAGGATTGGCAGAACTTCAGCTGTATTTATGCTTCCGCTAAAAATATTATTCGCTTCGAGACGTACCAAAATAATAATGCTGCGAATATTAAATATCGATTACAAATATTTAAAAAAAAAATGCAAAGTAGAACCTAGAACATTGCTTCCTCGTCTTTTTTTTTTCATTTTTCCCAAAGCCACCCCAATGAGGACGTATGTTGATCAATTTTGGCTTCCTCATAGAGAACGCTGTGTGTGAATTTGAAAATAATTATAAACCAACATGCAAGGTTCTATTTTGCATCGTTGTCTAAAAAAAAAAATAGTCGAAACGGTAGTTTAACCAAAATTGTATGCTCAAGGCATTAAAAAAAAAATAGAAAGCGCTCTATAATCAAATTGTTTCTAATTATTTTAATTATAGAGCGCTTTATATTTTTTTATGGCCAATACCAAATTTACTATAATTGTCATGTAATGTCATTCTAATGAATTTTAGATTAATTGCCGAAGATATTTACGAGTTACAGAATTCGTATTTTTGCAAGCTTCGGCAATCGTGAATATCGATTCTATGGTCTAAAAAATTCCAACGACTCTGTCGATTTGCTATAAATTCGATAACCACGATCCCTAAACGTTACTAACGTACGTGTTTAAAGTTTTAGGCGTTTTTGTCATATGTTTCGGAAGTAGAAGCGGTTACGAATTGAACATTTAAAATTGCTATTAAATCCGAACCCTTCCACCGATTTTCACGAAATACATCTGATTCAGAATCAGTGATTGTTAGTCATTTTCTCTAGAAAGTTTTTGGTCAAATTATTGAATTTTATATTAATAAGAGCGACAAACGTCACTCGCTTGCACATACATAGGATACTTTTTCTAAACAATTTTTCTCAGCGTTTAAACAATTTTGAGAATCCTAACGTGAAAATCTTAGAAAACGAAGCTTCTTCCGTTAGAAAGCAAAATTATAAGGGATGTTTCCGCGAAATATTTTTCCCTTACGATAGAGGCACCGAATTACGTTTGTAAAAATGTACTTTTTTCTGCGCAGTACCTCCTGACATAATCGATGATCAAACGAGCACTGATATGGTTGCGCGTGAAGGAAGTAACGTCACGCTATCGTGCGCCGCGACTGGATCACCAACACCGAACATAATCTGGAGACGCGAGGATGGTCAACAAATTCTCCTCGATAACGGACATAAAGGTGAGTCCACACCGACGATTGATTCGTTTCATTCGTTAAATCCGCTTAGTCAATACAATGGAAAAAGAAAAGAGGCATTTTTGAAAGTGTTTCATGGTTGCCACTGTAAATGGCAAAGTGTTATTAACACATTTGTTTTTTTTTTTTTTTCATACAAGTCTTAGGAAAATGTTGTTCGTTGAAGCTCCAGTTTTTAACAAAATGTCTGCGGCGGAAACGAAATGGCAATTCTGGTTCGGTTCGTTGTTAAAGTCAAGCCGTGGTAGCTCGACGTCCAAGTTAAAAATATCTTTACTCAAAATCGAATCCGAAAGACCCCGAAGATAATTCATTCGTTCATTTATTTCGTTTTCAAGTATCTTTATCGACTTGTTAGTTTTTTATATAGATCGACCAGAAACTAGAGAATAAAAATAGATTAAAAAGCGTAAAACATTCTATCGTTGTCGATTGTTTACCGCGCTGTGAAATTTTTTCGCAAAATGCTTTCTTATACCAACTAGTGGAGTTTCAACACGATCGAACAGAAACCCGTTTTCGTGAAGATACCCTTTTTAAGTCGGGACGTTAATTTTCGAGCGTTACAGTAGTGATATTGCATACATGTATTAGAACACCGAGCCAGATTGAAGAGAAGTTACGGAGGAGGTTAAACGTAAAGCCTTGGCTTATCGTCCACTTGTAGGTTGTATCGGGGTCACTATTCACGTTGGATACTTCATTAGTGAATCACCATTCACGATTACAAAAAGGGATTCCGAAAAGAGCGGGAGCGAGTCACCACGAAAGAGATACGCATTTTTTTAACGGGGATGTCAACCAAATATTTTTAATGCTAAATATGCTAAAGGTAGAACAAAAAAATCACACCCGGAATAGAACGAGAACGCCACTTGTTCTAAAATTTAGAGATTTTCCTGCGTCTGCCATCGTGTGTGTTGAGACAAAGAGACTGGGAGAAGTCCTCGCGTTTCGCCGATTTATTTTGCATAGTAAATTTCGCACTGCTATTGACGTTTGCAAAATCTACCGTCCGTGCCTCCGACAGACTGGCAGACTTTGGGTATTTAACAACATTTAGTCTGTCGGTGCTGAGCAAATATTCTAGGTGAATTTAATTGTGGTCAACTTGGAGGATGAAGTATCAGGTGGTAGTCACGGCTTGTACGTAGTCCGGAGACTCCGACTTCTCGATAAGTAAACTAAATTTACGCTCGACGAGAGGCGCGCCATCAAACCAACGTTATCGTGTTAGGTACTTGGTGTACGTGCTCCTAGGTTTTTCTACAAATAACTGACGCTCGAAGCCGCGAGTGGAACTCACGCCACTCGATAAAAAGGGATGGTATATACGTGGGTGAAACAGGATGAACAAAAGTATAAGGCTCATACACGAGACATCGGTTATTTGGTACAACTTGAGTTTTTCGTTTCGTATTCTTGATGACAAAAATTCGACAGAATTTGAAAAGCATAAAAATAATAGTCGCGTTAAATCGTGTTTTACCTATTCCATCTTGTCACTACAGGGTTTCTGTATAATACTGTAACACGATAGAAATTTAATCCATAACTATACGTACTGTCATACAATCGATAGGTCTGTCTATAATAATTTTGAGTTGACGTTCTAATTTGAATGTAACTCATATTCTTATGAGTATTAATATCAGAATACATAACAGGAATCAAATCGTTTACTATTCATACATTCTTTTAAATGGTCAATATGACAAAAACGATAACATTTTTATGTGGCTCAATGAAAAATGGTTTTAACAAGAACTATTATTAATTTATGATAGCGAAATGATAATTAATTTGTTGGTTCACGCGTCAAATAATCCAACATAATATCGAATTAATGCATGATTTATTAACTCCAGTTGTTTTTAATTGTTGCTCGTGATTAACTCACAAACAGACTAACCGAAAGAATCTACAGAAATAATCTTCGATAGAATCTTTTCGTTTTAATAATAATAGTACTAATCAAATGGTTAAGAAAGCGCGAATATATATTTTTAAAATTAATTATAAAAGTCAATATAACGCTTGAAGTAAAAGATAGAAAACAATAGGTTTTCTATAAGGAAAATCAGATAACTTTTTTAGTGTTCCAAAAATTCATCACTGACTATGACATGACGCGTGAATGGATGTCCATTGAGAGAGCTCGGTAAAAGACGTTAATCGCTCATCATCGTGAATCTTCTGCCGTGGACAGAATGAATTTCTTGGAAAATAATTACTTTTCGTGTATACATTGTTCGCTCATGTGAATTGGGTAAAATTTTTAGCTTCTATATTTTTGTCTCATACACGCAGCGGAATATCGCCAAAACGAACCTTTGTCTCTTTTGTCGCGTGCATAGCGAAAAGTAATTAACGGCTATTGTCATATATTGATTGCAGAGAACACCGTTGAAGGGCCAAATTTCAACATTACCAAATTAAATCGGCTCCATATGGGATCGTATTTGTGCATTGCGTCGAATGGAGTTCCACCGTCTGTCAGTAAAAGGATCATGCTGATAGTTCAGTGTACGTATATGATAAATTATAAATGAATATTCTAAATCTCTCGAGTAAAAATAAAACACGGTGACCCATTCGAACTGGTTGAATAAGTGAACATCGATGGTACGGTAAGTAGAAACGAAGGGATCATCCGACGAGGGAGCAGTTGGTCGGATGATGTAAGCCGTTGGTAATCCGATTTGCTCGAGTAATTCCAATGTACCGAGCGCTCAACCTATTTTCGAACCGATATTATAAAATGTTAATCTTTGTTAAAACGTTTGCGTATTACAGTTCCACCGATGATTGGGATTCAAAACCAGTTGGTCGGTGCCCATCTCGGTCAAGCAATGACCCTCGAGTGTCAGTCGGAAGCATATCCAAATTCGATAAACTACTGGACAAGGGACAAAAACGAAATAGTTGCTCAAGGTACGTCAATTTGGAGTATCACTGTCGATTTATCGCACTGCGTACCAGGGAATATTAGAATATATTTATATTACTTTTCTTTAGCCAAGAAAAAACAAGGTTTGTATTACTGTCGAGAATTACTTTTATTCGAATGAAAAAGTAATTGAAATATCATTCGAGTATTGGCCGTCCCTGCGATGAAAAATATTTTTTTTCGAGTGAAAAGAATTAGCCATTGGCAATCCCGCACTGATTCTCAGAGATATCCCACCCTTTTGGTTTATGTATCGCGATGCAGTACACAATCGTTATTTTTTTGCATCCTTATATTTATCTAAATATATATTCGTACCGTTTCCCAGCGTTCTCTCCTATTATATAGGCATTACAGAATATTTTGTAGCTCGAAGTCCGCGCGTGAGTCGATAAGCACATGCAATAGAGCATAGAATACTAATAAAAGCGTTATGTCGAGTGTGTTCTCGGAAAGTGATGAATTCAGTATTATTCTTTACGAAAAGTACGATCTCGCCAACGCTCCCATAAATCCATCGACAAGTAAGAACGTGCCTGAGAGCGAGCTCCGTATTCTCTTCGGAGTTACCTGACTGATAGTAGCTTTTCCTTGTTCGTTGCGGCATGCCGCTCGTGTTTCCGTGCAAATTCCCTTATGCCTGTTAGACGCGCCGATATTCAAGCGTTTCCTCTCCGATGCCTTCTTCTTTTTCCAGCCGTTTATTCGAACGGAATTAGCTACTGAATAATGTATGAAAGTGGAGGGGACCAAAGGAGCGTTCGTACGACGTTAGAGATATAACGTGATTTTATCTGGCATTTATGAGGTAGAACCTGGACGCTCCGGTTACGAGAACAGCACGAGTGGCAACGTCGATGGTCCGACGCACCCTGACCGCGCTCTCGAACAAGAACCGAGCCTCCAGCGAAGGTCGCGCTTTTTCTCAGGCCTCAATCTTAAATCGCATCCTATATTTGTATTTGTATCACGGCCAATAACAATTCATAACAAATTCGCGCATTCCCCTTCCAACGATCGTAGCGTCATCGTGTCGGCGAGCGTTCATCCGAGTTTACTTTTATTCAATGGTTCACGAATTAGTTACGACTCTCGTCGCGCATACATTCCGGTGATACGACACGCGCGACATCAGCGCCATACGCATACCGAAGTTATTGTCACGTGTTATATTGTCTATAGCGAATGTAAATCTGTACCGATACCTTGTTATCCGTACTCCGTTATAAATAAAATACCGCGCGATTTTACGAACAACATAGCGCTCTCGTTGAACATAGCGCTCTCGTTGGAATACGGTTACTCGCTGAACCTTTGACCCTGCACTCAGGTTATCTTATCCGGCCATCATTCGGTCAGTCGAACATCAATAGCGACTCGGTCACGCGTCACAGCGGCAGGTAGTATCGCAGCGATCTTTATTTTTCACTCCGTAGACGACAATTTCGTTCCGGTCGGTCCTTGAGTAGATCAATCGATTGAGGTCTTGAGTCAAGACGAATCGATGATTTTCCTAATCGTGCCCACATGGACGATAAGTATGACCAAAGATATATACGAGCTATTCAACTTTTTACCACAAAATTACTTTTATTCATCTGAGATATATCTTGTAAGATATATCCGGCGGATATCTAAAATAAGTACGGAGGATATATAGAACTTTTTTCCGTTGTATTTAATTATACATCCCGTATACGTCTCGAGTACTCTTCATTTCCATGAGGGTGGGCATCGATCTGCTACGTCTCTCGAATCAGCCATTCCAGAAGATATAATGGTAGTTACGGATGAGGAAAGAATGAGAATATCAGTGAATTGCTTAATGGATATTTTTCCGACTTGAATCTCGATTCGTAATTCTCTTGCTCGATCTGAAATCACGTTCCGGTGTAGCTTATGTAGACTACTTTCTCATTGTGCGAGAATTCCCGTGACTACCTACTTCCGGATGCCGTTTCTCCTTTTCATCGTACCTACGAATGTAAGGCGACTGAAATGCCTGAATGGTGTCGATCTAAACAGAAATCACGTTAACTTAGGCGCGCACCGCCTGCCGAATACCGAAGTTAGCCAATGCAGACACGCGTATAGGGCGAGGCCATCTTCTAACTTGATTGAACTATTGTGACGGCTTAACATCTACCAACGACAAGAAGCAACATTTCCGTTGATTTTGCACGTTATAGTTTGTGGACATAAGCGAACAGCTACACCCATTTCGGCGTCATCGTGCAGTGAATTGCAAGATACGTCGATTAAAGAAGCATTCACTGAAAAATAGCTTTCTCATCTTCGCTCGCCAGTCATATGCATTAGAGGACATTGATATAGCGATGCGATGGAAAATCACGCTGTAAAATGTTCATTTCTCGAATCGATACCTTGTACTATATTTGGATAACGATTTGATTTCACGCAGTATAACCGAGATGATTGATACCGCTGGCATTTTGACAGCAGACAGACGGCAACTTATGGCAACGCTCATACAAATAATAAATATTTTCGTACGAGATCTCTCACGTGACATCTCTCATGACATACGCGATGATCGACTACTAATAACACGAGCTGTAAAGAATAGTAAAGTCAATAAATAACGGATTTTTATATCGTGACGTGATTTTTCTTTGACTCGCGATAATAAAAAATGCCGTTCCCTGCATTTTACTCATGTTCTTGATTTTTTCACTTTCTCGATCTTTTGTTTGTTTTGTTATTAGAGATAAGGTTTAGAGTCCGAGTGCTCAAATCTGCCGAGAGGAGAACGAGTCTCGAGGTAACGAGTTGCCCGAGGCGAGTTGTCGGATGCTTCTAGAGAGAAGCATCCGACTAACCTCCTCCGCGAATTGGCAGACGATCGATTGCAATACTGGCGTCTCAAAGGAGAGTCGTAGGAGGGTGGAGAACGTGCGGAGGTATTCGTTGCGTTGCGGGCGAAGGTGGAGTCCCTCGTGATACCGATTTTGTTGTGTTTGGCTCTCTTCTCGCTCTATGCACAGAGCAAATATTACGCTGCCGATTCGCTAAAGTAAATTATGGAAATAACCACGGTGGGACTCTCGAGCCAGAGAGCGATAGCTACCGGTCAAGGGATTTCGCATGATTATAAATAATAATAGCGTTTGGCTCTCGTAAGATACCGGTCACGGTCAGCCTCGTGCCACCAGCGAGGTGCCTCGAGTTGGGTATCGATCTCTCGTGATGTCAATCGTTTCGCCTGCTCTCGATCGTGTTTGATAGTTCGATTCTCGCGACCGCGTATACACGATACAGTGTACGCCGCTACCGTGCTTTACTCTCGTACTATTTCCGAATAATAATACTTTCGTTGCTCGTGAGTGTCGCTCGTTACGGATACATAAATTCTAGTGTATTCTTTGGACATAGTTCGCGCCCTCCTCGAACTACCAGAATCAACTTTGGCGTGTCATTCAAAATTTATTCAACCGAACGAGGTGCAGCCACCGATGCGTTCGCAACATACGCGCGCTGTCGCGCATGATGCCACGCTTAGTTAGATTGTCCGATGTATTCTAGTTGGCTCTCGCGAATTATTCCGATAATGCAAATTCATTGCGTTTTGCTCTCGCTCATTTTGAGAATTATATTGAAGCTCGGGTTTGATTGTGATATCGTAAAAATGCTCTCTACAGTCAGAGCGGACGTGTACTTGAGCAACCGTTTGCTCTTGCTCAGGCATCCAGTTGACAATTCGTCAATTTTACGCAACCCTAAATATTGATAATTCATTTACCTTTGTAGCTTATTAACATTTTTTTTCGAATATTATTACGCAATTCCAATTTCATATTTTCTTTTTTTTGGAGTCTAGTCGGTTTCACTCGACTCCCAGGGAACACTGGTTTGTTCGAATCCGGTGATAAACAAATGAACTGGCGCCCAACCGGTTTACGTATCCACGGGCGGGGGTGGATCGTCGAAGGTTCCGTTCTCTCGATCGCGTTTGAACGCTTCGGCAAAAAATACGTCACAATATGTTCTTGGGAGTCAACGTTTTCATTCGGTACTACAATATTACGCGTTACACGATCTTTTTTATGTCTTTCAGGTGGCAAGTACGAGACTGAACTTATTAACAACGCGTACAAAGTTCGTATGAAACTGACGATACGCTCGGTAACGGAGAGCGATTACGGATCGTACAAATGTGTTTCGAGAAATTCGTTGGGCGACACGGATGGCAGCATCAAGCTTTACAGTGAGTTACTCTCGATTAATTGAATATTTTTTTATTGTTTAGACGCGGTTCTGGTAACGTGGTAGAATATTCAATATGCGACGACAATTCGAGTTAAGAAGGATTCGGAGTGTCACGGGTTCAAGGCCCGGATACCTCGCAGTTTTTTCCGACTGTTCCTCATATATTCCTCTTTTTTCGCATAATAATATATACATGGATCGAATTAAAACCTGGTAATAATGGCTTATTATTACCACCTATCAGAAGATTATTAATTATCTTCACGTGTATATCTGCATTCTGAGTAATGTGCTTTTGTCAGACCCTTAATATTGACTAGAATTTTGTAAAGTAGTAGAGCAAACGTCAGCTTTATTGTATTCATGCTCAATCTTTATTGGTATTTATTATCGTGACTAAAATAAAACACAAAATGCTGAGTATTCTGTATTTTCAGAAATCCCACCATCGGCCGGCTCGCACTATCCGTATCCCAATGGCACGAGATACAAAGGTAAGCTTTTATAGTTACAACTAAATGTTATTCATTGAAAGGAATTTTTGCGTTTTAAAAATGGAAATCGGTACTGCGATCGAGTCGAATCCCGGAGCCATACGCACAGAGTAAAATTATTTCGATTAGGAACAAACTTCATGGCCGTTCCCAAAATGACAAAAAAATTATTTTCAAATAGTTTGTTATGTGTCTGATGAAGAATATCCTACATCTAGATTTGATGGTTGCGTAAGCTTCGTCTCACTTGCATTATATACTTATAACCCTGTTCAAGTACCTCTCCTTCATTATTACTCTTCGCGTCACTCTGAGGCTTCTTCCTCTCTTGGGCTTATTAACACTTTCGAAAGTGGGCGGGAGAAGGGGGATCGCAAACGGCCGGAACCAGGCGAACGGTGCCTACTCAAAGTGGCCAGAGTTTTGACGTTAAAGCTCATTACGAGTACACGTGCGATTTTATGTCGTATTTAGGTAAGAGGAACTCTCAAGTATACCCATAAGTCTTCCTCTGCCAATAGACTATAATATCGTATCTTCCGCTACCACACAGCTTCGCCAAAGTTAATACGGGTTATGATTGGATATCGTATTTCGAGGCGCTGCATTGAAATACGATATTCCGTACTTTTCTCAAGAGACTCTTGAATTTTCCTTGGATACTACTGCTACGACTGACCTTAAAACGCGTGATACGTTTCACTGTCGCTTTACTTATTCCGGCTTTAGACGTCAAGTATAGGCTCGCTCGCCTGTACTTGCAAAGATACTCGCAAATAAAATGTTCATCGAACGCCATCGTCCGCGATACTTCTGTCGTTGAGCATTCGATATATACGTTTATCGCTATAGCTTATCGATCGCGAGAAACTTTTTCTTTTCATCCCCATGCATGGTTCGCCGCTTCTGCGAGAAGTTTAACCATGCGTATAGTACATAGACGGATATTATGAAATCTATACTGCTGTGGTATTACTCTCGTCGATAAGCAAATATTATTTTTTACTTTTAACGTAATTTTACGGAGTGAGATGGGTAGTTCATTGACAAATCCAAACTATTTTTCTGAGACATTTGACGTCACACTCCTTGGAAAATATGATAAATATTTCCAAGTGCAGTTCCACCTGGCAATCGCTTCAAATTTTTCAACGGCCGGTGGAAACACTTTTTTAATATGGATTTTCAGGGGAGCCACACTTCGATATATTTACCGAAAATATTTTTATTCGTAGCAACTTTGAATCTCCCAAACATAGATTAGCTGACGTTTTGTATTGACGCCCTTGTGCCTCGTTTCACTCTACCACAATTCGATGTACCTTGGCTTTACTCTTACTCGACTAGAAATTTATTCAGGCTGCTTGATGTCAGATCGAAGGCCATTTCAGACATCGGTAAGGCACGCCTGATCAAATATATCGGACTTTAACTAGATCTGGGCCAGAACTTGTCCCGATACGTCTTGCCGTGTTAGACTGAGCAGATGCAAGCTAGATCTGGGCTGGATATTGCATCGATATGCCTTGCATAATCAGGTTCGTTAGATTTAAGGCCGTTCTGGGCCGGATATGGCGTCGATGCGTCATGCTTGATGTGTCTCGCTAGATTGAAGGCGTGTCCGATGTGTCTTGCACGAAGAGGCTCGCCAGATTCAAAATTATCGTATCACAGCCGGAACTTGAAGTGATCACAAATCAGGCCCATTTGATACCCGAGCAGGAATTCAATTCTCGCCGAGCAATAGTTTTACATTTACTTTTAAATACCACATGCATACAATCATTATTATTATAACTCCTTTCACACTTTGAGTACAAATTCAAAACTATTTTCCCGAAGAGAAGAATAGCTAAATTGGTAAGGCGCAGCAGTCACAATTTACGGTCTTACATGGTCCCAGAATCGAATTCGGGCATCGCCAGTAAATAAAAAATACGTTTTTATCGGAGATCAATTTGCATGTAATTTGTATAAACCAGTACAATAATGGCGTATATCGAACTTGTGGTGAAAATTAATTCGGTAAACTTAATGCAAATCAATTTTTTGACTATTTTTGTGGTTTTTGCACGTCCTGATCAGGGCCTCGTTAGGCTCTTATCCGGTCTTACCGGGGTCCGGTCAGATCTTGATCCAGCCTCGAATCAGAACCATATGTGCAACATCGTTACATCCATCATCTCGAATGTTCCAAAAAACCATTCGGTTATATATTTGGTAGTATCATATCATTTTCTGCAGTCTATTGTACTGTTTATTTAGTACAAACAATAATCGCTTTACAACGCAGTGGTAACGGTGCCGCTCAAAAAGGCACAACCACTGCCTGGAAATCAATAAGTTGTTAACTACTTTGCGCCGAATGGTACTTGATGGTAGGTGCTGGGGAGCGCATAGAAAGCCCCCCCCCCCCCCTCCGTGCACCTGCCGCTATTATCAACAAACGCGCCATTCTGGCTATGTGTACTCAATCCCTCACCTCTCCGGGAATAACTGGATCGCTGATTAATTAGATCAAGCATACGTGCTTTGTGATCAGGCAGGAGACTAATGCCCCCCTCTGATACTCCTCATTTTTCGTCTTTCATTGTTATCTCACGCAGCTTGCATTTTCTTTCGGAATTATTCACTCGCTATTGCAATATCGAGATTTACCGATCGATAATACTCGTAGTAGTAGGGTATTTCATTATAATTGACAAATCAAGTACTAGAACGAACTTTCGAATATAATTTTATCATTTTTACTGGCAATGCGAGCTTCCCCGAACGATAGATCAATTCGGCCAATTTTCATCGACCACTGCTCCTTGTTATCCTCTTTACGATTCTGAAATTTGAGCATCGAACAATGCACACACGCCATTGAGATTCACAACATATCGTGAGAGGAGGACCTCTCTGGATCTAGATCTGTCCCGCTCCTCCACGTCATCAAGCTTGACCTCTTTATCCGATTACATTCCGGGAAATTGTATCGAGAGTTACTCTACGCTGAGTTTCGTCCCACAGCCGAGAGGAAGGTGCAGTTGATTCTCTTCTCCGGTTGAAAGGTGAACCACAAGCGAACGAACGCGATCGCCTGGTGGTCCCCCACGTTCTATGCAACTTTATGAATAAGCAAATCCTAACTTAATCCGATTAGAGTTAAGCCGTAGTTAAGCCGTATACTATAACATGCAAAAGCAAATATTATACGTGGAGATATAATTTACGAAAGCATGATCCTACCGGCAACAGCAAGGAAAACACACTTCACACAGGCAGGAGTACCGCTAATGACAACTCTCTTAGCGCACATATCGTCCCCGTTACAGCGAACATCCCGTGTGTGCACTCCTCGGTTTGCCGATACCTCTCCACTACGCATATCGATTGCTTCGATAAATTTCTGGTTTAATATATTATTATTATTATTATTATTATTATTATTATTATTATTATTATTATTATTATCTGAAGCTTCAATCTCGTACGTCGCACGCAGGTATGCGCTGTATGCTATTTGGAATAACCGAACTGAATTGGCTTCGGCCATGCTCGTTCGCGCACATTTCTGTGTACCACGTGCCTACACGCTACTACTAGATAACTAGATAGAATTGCGACGTTGGGCGGAACGGGGGAAGGCCTTCTTCTCCTATGAAAATTATTAGCGTCGGCAGCGAGAGAGAGGCACAGCGACGTCTAACGTCGGCCGACATTCCTGCACGTGAGGGCCACAATTAATCTTTAGGAGTGCGAGGGTGCGAGAGCGTTGGCACGTTAAGGCTTCCATGCTGCTGCTGCTGCTGCTGCTGCTGCATCCGCTCGCTTAAACACCCGCAACTTTATCGCGACCGAGGCCTGCCTTACAGAGAGAACAGCGTACCATGGCTCGCTTGCAAGGCTTGCTTGCCAGTTAATTGCAAGTAAGACGAAGCTGCCGTCTTTGTAGGATCCCATCGCTGCTTCTCTGTCTTTCTTACAAGAGATGACGGGCTGCTAAAGTTGTCGAGATTTATTCGAGAATGTCACGGAAATTTAACTCATTTTTCCCCCAAAACAAAGAAAGCAAACGCGCAAAGTAGAACCTTGCAAGTTGCTTTCTCCTTATTTTACACCGTTCACAAATCCACCTCTATGAGGAATAGAATAGATAGCGTTGAAAATTTAATTCCAAAACTTGTTTAACGATATCCTACTCAGGATCGAAATTTGAGCTCTATGTTCTATGAGGGAGGAAATTCGATATTTATCAGGACAGCGGCCATTCCTTTGACTAACTGAACCTTTGAAAATACAAAATACCAAAAAAATCTGAATCCCTTGACCGTTTTACGCCTAATTCAATCCCGAACCTTGTTTAACGATGGTTGAATCGTAAACCAAATTTGAACTTGATATCATTTACGATAATGCAGAGTCTTGAAACGCATTACAGGAGGATGTATTTATTTTATTTTTTGCTCCTGAAGACCTGAAAATGTCGATTTCTTAGAGAATAAGGAATTGATTTGACGAACCGAGTGCGCACTTACATCGAATATGCTTCGAATTAAACCCGTGACAGCCCAGGTGGGATTCTGCCGGTCCAAAAACATCAGCCACTAGTGGCGAGACACTGGGTACCGATAATCGAAACGGCTGCCTTGACTAACCCAACGATAGCCCAACCTCTGCAACGGGTTTCCAATATCATAGCGCGTTACAGAGTCACAGAAATTATGTTCAATGTTAATCTTGTCGAATACATCAGCACGAGTTAAAAAATACAGATTTTTCAAATGAACCCTTTATAAATCCCAAGAATATCCTCACTCTTCGTCTCTACTATAAGAACGCATTATCCTCACTTTGCTCTTCATAGTTCCATTTGGGGACGGATTTGGGTGGTTTGACTTATAAAGAGTTTTTTAAAATATAGCGATGCGAGCGTAAACGATTCGATGGAAAAACAGATCAAAAGCGACGTTGAATGTGGCACTTCTTCGGAAAGTACCTTTACTAAGGGTCAACCTTCCATCTGAAAGCGATACTTATATATGCGAATCAAACGGAGAGAAAGAGATTTCAAGCGTCGAAATTGCTCTTCGCACTGTTCTTCGGACGGATCTAGTGCCATGTTTACTGTTTATCGAAATATGAATGAAAGCCTTTTAAAGCTCATTACCTTTCATTCCAACTTAACCTATACTTAAGGAGATGTAACATACCATCATACTGGCAGCCGAATCTAGGTCAGTCGTATATCATGCCCTGGATCGTGCCGTGAAACCAGTGCAAAATCGTGGCCGATATTTGCTCATCGTCGATGTACGGCGCCGAGCCATTATTAACATCTCGCGCCAGTACCGAAGTTGTATCGTTATTAACAACCAGGATACACGGAGAGATTCAGATTTCAGAATCAAATACTTATCATGAATTGCAAAGCTGTGCAAATCGTTTTAAATGAATTTGATCGATCAGCGTGCATATGTTTAAGGCGTACAACCTTCAATGGGGACACTCATTAATTTTGTAAGTCTGATCATTATCATCATGCTGACGATTTATATAACTAAAATGATTAAGTCTCGCGACGTACCGGGTACGCTTATGCAACATTCTCCACGATACCATCGAATAATTCATATATGACGCTAATTGGAACAAGTTCGACAGCAGCGCGGCGTCAACGAAGCTCTTATTCAGCAGAATACTACGGACGCTCCGGTGCTACGGAGATTAGACTCCTTTAGTCTCAAGATGAAAGTATTTGCGGTAGAGAGATGACAAGGGAAGAGAAAGAGCAACGAATGAATGGTCGAACGCCGGAAGTCTCGCTCTCGTATGCTAATACACGCGTTTAAAAAGGATCTGTATGTTTTGCCAGAGGGTTAGAGATCGAGAGACAACGCGAAAGGGGTAGATAGACCGGAGCAGCTCACAAAAGTTTATGCGGTACAGTAGCGAGCTTGCGGATAGGAGGCATCGCGCGTTGCTTTTCGAGATCGTTGAGCCACAAGCATACCAGTGTGTTACAGCAATGGGGGATGCACGAATACACCTTTTGCCCTTAAGAGCAGCTGCAGCATCAGCGGTAAGTCCGTCTGTGCTATACACACGGAGATGGATTCGCTGGGGGCGCGATACAGCTACCATCCATCTACCGGACGTTTGAAGAGACTTTTTCGAAAAACTGCTTGGCAGTGAATAGCATTTCGGCGAGGGAAAGCGGGGACGAGTGAGCGCATACGGCGGTGCTTCCGGCAACGCGGCTTTCCGCACTGGATGCGTTCCATCGTTCGTCCTCTTTTTCATTCACATTTCTCTTTCGCGCACGCAAAGCTACCCCGAGACTGCTCCGATACTTAGCTTCTCCTCGTCCTTTCATCGCCCGAATTTGGAACTCGTACGTTTTCTCTGTGAGCGGTGCAAGCCCTGTCCGGCATGCAGTGATATGTAATTTACTTGGTCCAGGTTACACCGCTGGTAGCAACCTCTTTGAGGTCTCAGTCTCGTATTGTTCCACAAAGCTTTTACCAGTTCGTGCTGCCGAGTATCGCCCCCTCCACCCTTCCCAGCCATGCTCGACTCTCCTCCCCTTGCTATTCTTTCTCTCCTCCAACCCTTCGTTCCTTTCTTCCACGACGCTTCAGTGGCTCTCCGCTGCCTGCTCCTCCTGGAAAACGTGCTGCACGTGGCGAGAATAATGTATGACGAGCAGCGAGTCCGGCGTGCTGCCCGGCTCCACCCTCGGCTCTGAGATTCTCTCGTACTCGACTCTATGTCCAATTCATTGAACGACTCGCTATGCAACTCCGGCTTTGGTTACGACCGACTCTCCCTATTTCAAGATCTGTATCGAGTCACACGAAATCCGAGTCGTTGTCAGTTTCGGTGGCTTTCCGCCCGAACGTATTGCATCGTACAGCCCAGTTAGCTGCGGACCCTTATTCACACAACGATGCACACCAAATTCATCGGCGACTCCCCTACGGACACGCGTCACTCCGGAGGCCTCCGAGGCTCCCACAGATATCGTCGACCCTCGTCCTTTCCATTATCGTATATGTACTTTGTGTACCGTTGTACGCAGACTCATATTTCAACTCTAACAATGATAACCGGTAACGACACGCGTATCACGCTGTCATTCGTTCACGTTGAATTCACGACAGACGGAAGACCACATCTAAATAGAAGAGGAAGGAAATGAACAGCATAAAAGTTTCCATCGATCGTTATCACGGGACAGCTCGGAAGAAGTGGAAGGTCCATCCGTTCAAGACTTTTGCAATGATGAATCATGTTTTATCTCTACACACAAGCTTTAAACTAGATATATGGATGCTTCTCCTAAGATGATAAAAAATTTAGAGAGAATTAAGTAACGAAATTAACAGAACGAACTTGGAAATTGGGTCATCTTATAGCAGAGGGAAGGAACCTCGCCCATCAGATATGAGGATACATTACTTTTAAACAGCTGAGGGAACCCTTTTCCTTTTATAGGTTAAACCGTAGAGTGTTTGGTATGTGGAATCTGCCAATTTAAGTGAGAACGGGACAGTTGCCCATGGAGTTTTTCTCGGCGTAGGGCATAGCGCGTAAGAAAGGTAACGGCGACTCTTACAGCGAAGGTTCATCGGTGTTGCGGCCGTCAAGCGTATACGTTTCCCTTCGTGAAGCTTCTTCTGATATTGCAAGAAGGGAAAAAAACCAACGTACTATCCACCGGTATATCATTGGGAAGCTATAAGTACACTGTGCACTTTAATGCTCAATCTCGCAACGAGAAAACTTTCAGCATAACGCTCAGACCTTGTTTTATGGCTAATCGAGGTTTTAACGTGCTCCCACAAAGTTGAGTACGAACGTAGTGCACCAGTCCAGTTTCGCAATGTCTGTAATGCCAAGAAAATAAATATTCCTCGGAAAAGATGGATGTTGCGTTAGAGGAAAAGCATATTGAGAATGCGACTCTGGTGGCCATAGTTAGAACTTTACGATATGGCTGCTTATAGTTTCAGGTTAAAGGCAAATCGACTTAAGTCAGTTCTATTAATTTAATCCGTCTTAAAAATAGAATTGGGATAGAAATTCTAATAACCATGGATGGCTTGGTTAAATTATGAATTTTTTAAAACTATATTTCTCCATTAAAGTGTCGACTTTGATAATTTGTCAATTTTAATCGTATCGTCCGTTGCAACTTATTTTTAGACAATACTTTGTCTGTTATTTAACCGTTGTATAGTCTGTCTTGGAGGCTTGAAGTTTTGACTAAATAGCTTCGAAGAAATAACAGGATTCAACGCAAATTCGAGTTAAGTATGTACTGACACGACACGAGAATCAGCAGTTGGTTGGTCGATACAGAATTTACACACCGAGCTCGAGTGTATGATCCAGTCAAGGGTCAATTTACTCGAAACTTTTTTTGTTGCCCGGCGGCAGAAGGGAGGGAGGTTGTTCCCGTCACGCAAATATTCACCTGAAGTAAAGGTGGTACGCGAGTTGCTACAACGACCCAAGTTATATTATTCAAGGATCGTAAAGGTCCAAAGTAGTTTTCACTGAGAGTCAAGCCAAAAGTCGGGTAAACCAACGTTGAGAAGATGTAATAACCTTTGCATATAACCGCGGTATGCCGTACGTGTATAGTGTCGAGCGATAAAAAAAAATGTAACTAAGTGTGAACTAGAATTCGCTGTGATTTTTTTCCCACTGACGATCCATCATTCCCAAACAATTGCTGCGGAGTTTCTCTTCTTTTTTATATACTTTTTTTTTATTGGAATACGAATATTTTTTTATTGCTTGTCACGTCAATATCGAACTGACGATTTGAGAGCATATAAACGAATTTAATAAATTATTTATAAAGAAGCATCCGCTATTTTATCCAGTGATAACGTGGCTGCGGTGTATTGACTTTGTCACGCCATACATTCACCGTAAGAGCTCTCTTGTCGCTCTTTGTTAATCTAACCAGGACAATCACGGTTTTGCAGGTAAACTTAAGAAAAACATTGGGAACAATATCCTCGAGGGAAGCCAGGATATGCCGAAAGAAAGGGGTGAGAGTCTTTTGATTGCATACTTTTAGCCACCCTAATAAAATATCATACCCGGTGAAAAAGCTATCGTAAAAGAATGTGTCTATTATAATACTCGGCTTGGAGTATTAATGTGCAGAGACGCTCCGAGGATAACTAAACAATGAAATCCAAGTTGATCTTTCGTGAAAATTCATTTGCATAGTCTCCGAGCCTCGGAGTTGAATGAATTTAAATGATATAGATATACGGAGGTACAGTCGTGGTAGTATGCGGGATATATCGCAGTTACGCGAAACGGAAACTACATTTTACGACGCAAGAAACGATAAAGAGAGTATACATAGAGAGATATAGAAACGATAAATGGAAACTTTGTTTTTCAGACTTGAAACTCCGCGGGCGCAAGGATAACGTCGAGGGCGAGGGAGAAGATTACGACGATTCTGGAACGACGAGTACGAGAAGTTGTCCGAGCAGTCTCGTCATCGTAGCAGTTGCTTTTCTTCTTTCCTTTCATCACCATCCGCAGTTGGAAACACTTCATCCAGCCTGAGATGACAAAATCTCGTCATCGTCCACCGCGAACCTTTGCCCCGACTCCATCGTCATTCGTGATACAAGCTGTTGGCGACATTATGGCCATTCTACGAACTCGTTTGACTCGCTGTCTCCAGCAAAACTAGCACGCGGATAAGTACCGTTCGGGTTTCGCTACACTGTCGCGACCTGCACCACCACGACCATCACCACATGTCGTACTTGTAACATACAATATAAACACTACTAACGTCGGATACAAAACTGCATCAAAAGAGAGAAGAGCTACTTTTACTAACTATCGGAGCGTGAGTATGAAAAATACCAATGTTATACCTTACGGAAAATCAAACATAAACATCATTCGCCAAAATAATAATAAAAATTGTATAGTTAACTACTAAAATCGAATAATTATCTATAGAATTTCAATGATATTTTTGGAGCCCCCGATAAATTATTTCCGTAAGGGATAGACGGTGCACAGCGGTAACGGATTTATGCTTTTTCATCAAGTTTCAACGAGTTGTGCGTATCAGCGGCATTCCATAAGACTGTAAATTGTATTCACTCGCGGTTCCTGAGTACTCTCGAATGCGTATAACTAGTTGTAAAAAAAAACAGAGAAACGAATATCTTCAATATAAAAGCGATGAAAGGGGAATGGAAGCATCGTGTGCGTAGTGGAAGGAAATATTAATAAAATGCGTACGGCTTGATCGAGTAGCAACTACGTGTTTATGTGTTAAAGCTCCTATGTACTTCGACCGAGTGAAAATATTTCAAATCACACAAGACTGCGGAAGAGACTAAACGCTTTTTTTGTGTACAGCCAAAGCAGACCCTGATCATTGGTGAATTTAGAGAGAGCGTACACATTGCGGTAATCTACCGCACGGAGTTTCTAACGTAAGAAAGCCCTAGTTGAACATTTTGTACAGTACCGATTGAATCACTAAAATATCAAGTAATCAGAGAACCCCGATAATCCTCGTTGCCACGAACTACTCAATTATCGTGTACTTATTTGTGTTTGCGTATCATTCGCATGATTTACAAAAGCAATGTTGATTTTACATCGAATGCAGAATATATTGGTAATGCAAAGTGGCTAAGAAAAATTTATTTCGAGGAATGGGATTATCAAACGGAGTCTGGCAAAACTGACAGACCGGATCGTCCCTAAAGAGCCGGAGAGGATTAACGAAATAGAAAGTGTCAAAAGTAACGGCGGATCGAGAGAAATTTTTCTTACGATTTCCTCTTGTATCAACCGTCACCAAATAATTTTTCTACTCCCGTAACGAAGGTCTCTATGAAAATATAAACATCTAAGGAAGATCGTTTCATCGATAAATGTTTGTTCGATTTGGTGAAACGGATTTACTCGAGCGACGTCTGTCGTGTCTCGCGTTATACAATGCGATTGTATCAGTACTCGATTCCCTTGCGAATATGACATTCCCGTTTTAGTACAGCGATATATTCATAAATCATTCAATTTTATCGAATGATTTCGTTGATAGTCGAAGATACTCCTTTCTGCGTCATCCTCATTGTAAATACGATCGTTGACTCGGTACATTCTTAACGAATGATAAATAACCGCGAAGGTTCAATTGCATATCTAGAAGTACAACGCGAACATTTTTTTTTTTCCTCAAGGAACAAACAGTCGAAGAATGTTACAATACATCTATGAAAGAAAGAAAGAGAGAAAGAAAGAAAGAAAGAAACTATTGTATAATTGAAGTATTCTAGTGTACAGCTAGACCGTCATTGTACTTTTTCAATACAACAATATTGAGAACGCTTATAACGAGACTATCCACATTTTGTATAAACATTTGCGTTTCATCGCGTATGTCATTGTCGGTACACGACAGGAGAACCCGTAGAAAAAAAAGCCCACTGAACGAGAAAGTAGAAAAGTCATTCTTGTGCTCGCGTATCACTGCCAATAGGGTTATAGGGAATAAATGATGTAATATGATAAAGAAACTCATATCACCAGCTTAAATAATTACCTATTACCGATATACGACGCTTCGAGAAGAGACCCACATACAAATTATTCCCAAGAATCTCATACGATGATGCTTTTATTATTTATTAATACGAATATAATACGTGCCCGCGCTCATCACTCGGCAAAGTAGGGATCAGGGAATTGAAACGGAAGAAAAAATAACGTTGGTAATTACTTGTTTGTATATTGTGTAACATACGTATCTTTCGTTCCAGCGATAGTGCTTCTTTGTAAATTATTAACTATTTCAAACAGATGACAAAGAGCACGTATCAAAGAAATATGCATTCGAGTTGCGGAGCACGTATTCGTTACGACAAAACCGCGCGTATGATAATTTATAGTATAGAGAGCAAATAAAACGATTACCCAAAGAGACAGAAGGAATTGTTCATCAGGATAAATAATAGGACATAGAATTGTGTACCTTCGCATAAATAATATAAACACACTATTATATTTGTACAACTGATAGAGAGTAAGGCTGTAAATAAACATGTATTCGAAAAAATGATTTTTTTTTTCTTGTTTTTCGTGAATATATTCAAAAGCGTAATGCCGTGAAACGCATATTTTTATCATAAAATTATATGCCGCTCATAAATATCAAACTAAATGTACAATAGTGCGGAGAAGATATAGAATTTTTCTTGGTCGTTGTCCAGTTGCAGACGGTGAGGCCCTACGATGGTTCACGTGTCTTTCCGCACGAGGCGAACCAGAGACTTTATCGCACATTCACCAACTACCTACGTATTACGCCGTAAAATTTCCCTGTCGTGCAGCTAGCAATTTCAAATGAATTTCCATTGCGCCTCCCAGCGTTCGGTCTCCCGAGGTGTTGGAATTAATTATCCAATGTGGCTAGGGGCTAAGTGTACCGGCAGCATTTTGCATATCTTCCATATCGCTACCACAGTTTGTCGAATTCAACCAGCGTTGTATTATAACGCTCTTCGGTAACGGCACAAATTTATGGACCAGCGAATGATTTACGTACTCGATAACAGTTGGCCAAAGATCCTAAATCATCATCAAGTTGTACATAAAGTTGGTATTATTATTATTGTTATTGTTATTGTTATTGTTATTATTTCAATTAAATACATCTCACTTTTTCGGAGAAAAATATTTTACACGACGCAGACATCTCGGGAGATACCCGCAGTTTCATACTTTGCACACTCGGAATTATCAATCTTTAATTTAATTAAAGAAATCTACAAAGAATGTCGCGTCTATCTTTGACAGCAAAGTTGTTTAGCTTGTTTTATTACACATACATGCCGTCTCGTTTATTTATTCATGATTTACACAAGACTTCGATATACTAAACGATGTATCGCATTCAAGTGCGACATTTTCTATTGCTTTTGCCTTGCGCTTTTAATAATATGTAATACATGGTGCGCGCAATTAGTAATTACGCATGGGTAAAGGAGTCAACATACCCGACGGAGAGTATATTGCGGTGAATTGGCCCATAATCTCGCGATAATAAGCAATTGCGTGAGACGATTGGATAAGCAATGCCCTTCCGAGGGATCGCGATACCTTTGTACGAGCCAAACATCCACTCATCTAATCGCCTCGTGTACTCTTATGTACGTTAATGCGTGCAATTGCATTCACATCGCTTGCTAAGTAGAACCATTACTTTAAGATTACTTTTAACATTAATGAAGTTATGGAACGGTATTGGTTACAGACTTTCCAGTAGATTGCAGTGTTTTCAACAGGCAAGATTTGCTAGAGAAATTCAAGTATATCCCGCGGCTTGGAGTGCGGCTCGAATCCGCTAATCCATTAGCTCCATACGCTTCCTATTTTTAAAATTAATTCACCCCTCGTATCGGTCAAATTTAATTAACAAACAAAGCGTTGAATACATTTCTTAATAGGATATTTACCGTTGATTGCAATAAATATTTGATTAATTGTGGCTGTGCAATGGTTCAAATGATCAATTTAATTTCTCCTTTTTGTATTTGCACCATACGTAATTGTCACTCGTATGGAAACTACACCGATTGAACGAAGGGATGAAATATTTACGGAAATTAAATTCTTACGAGTTACAAACAAATTGATTCGACACGTGGATTTTAACTTGGAGGATTTCTTCGGCTTATCGCACACGGTTCGATACGCCAACACTCGATAAGCTAGTCGGGATGCTTAACGATATCGTTGGATTGACATTGATATTTCTATAACACGTATAGTTGAGTACAAACAATTTCTACAGATTTTCGCATGTACTTAGCAGCGGTTTGTTTCGGTATTTACACACGTCTCATTTATCGCAATTCAAGCACACATTACAGCACGGACGCAATGATCGATATCATTTTTCCCGACATTAGTTGGCCCAATAATGAATATTTACATTCTACAACAATTATGGATGATCGCTTGTTCCGTATCGCTGTGACTGACGAATCGTATTTACAATAATTATTTTTTCTACATTACGCATCGCAACGATAATTGAGCGACTTCGCGTCGTATATTATCGTTAATATTTACAGAATTATATAACGCGAATGATTGATCGTGGGAAAAATATACATGTCAGAACGAGCTCGTTCCAATTACATTTGATCCACTCGATAAATATAAATTTCAAAATGTTACAATTTCCAGATAGTGGACGATCATCGTGAATACCTGATTATGCTAAATTTATGACCCCTTATCGATCGTCCGCGATACAAATTGGTTAGGAGGTGGCGTATATTCCGTGAAGGTGCACGATCGGAACAACATTGGTTGCCGAACAAAAGTTGTAACATCGACGGTCTAGGATCGGTAAATTTTAATCCTCGTCTCGAGCTCTGGGTCGTCCAGCGCATAATTAATCTCCCGGCTTACGAATTGCTCGCGGTGGATGAGATTCCTTCGAATTCATAAAGTGGTTGGTAACGAAATGCATCGGGGGATGACGAAAATTACTACGAGAGCGCGGTGAGTAGAATTATAATGGTTGCAACTTCGGAGTTGACGAATAAGTTGGTAGACATTCCCCTCGAGGACATTGACTGCGCAGTCTTGTCCGTTCGATGAACGTCGTCGCCGAGAGCGTTGTCGTCGACGTTTAGATTGCCAGTTCCAGCAGCGGCGGAAGCCGAAGCGTGGCCACCGCCGTTCTTCGTTCTGCTTCGAAGTTGAGCGTCTGAAAAGAGAAACAGCACGCGATGCCGCGGCGTCGGTTCACATAAATCTATCGGAACGTCGCTCTCCTAAATTTATCGAAACTCCGACTAAATCATTTTGGTGGTGGCCGTGACGCTACCGCTACTGCCACCGCTGTTTCTATATGTACATTTCGTGCGCGGCTAGATGGACCGTGCACCGAACTTTGTGCATAGAATACAAAAGTTTCGTACCGAGTGGGTTATACCGAGGTCTCCGAGCAACTTGCCATTGTAGCTTGCCTCACTCCCCTGTCCCGACGAATGTAGATTTCGCGCAACAAACTCGCTCCGAACTGTCTGTACCGGGCGAGGGCAGATTTCGATGAAATCCCGAGCGACTTATAACGACAACCGCTCCGACCCGAGGGAGAAGAACCAGACGACCCTCCACCCGGAGTAGGCGAGGGTAATTCAATTTTTGCGTGTTACCGCAAGTTTCGATGTACCCGAACACCGGCGTGCGAAATGTGTTCGAGTGTTTCAAGTTTCTCCCGGTTGGGACTATCGAATAAGCTATTAACCTTGTCCCGGGCGGAGGTGCAGCTATTACGGTACTTACTCGAAGCTTATAATCAATGTCGGTTAACCGACCGAATATTTCCAACCTATTTAAATTTTTTATTATCAAGTTACGGCTGTCTGTCTAAAAAAATTTGTCATTTCAAAGACATTTATCCAGGTTCCCCGAAGCCAATAAATACCGCCTATACCTCGAAATAAGTGGAAAAATCAATAATTTACTTTTGATATCCATTCCTCGAGACTCTACAGATCGAACCTCTTTGAATGTACATCTCGAGGAAATCGGAGCTATCGTTTGTGCCTCTTGCAAAGATTATTGAACATTTTATCAATATATTTTCACAGAAACGAGAACACCGGATGGAGGTAGGATAAAAGATGCAACTTCTGGGAGAAAAGTATAACGGATGATGACTTTATCGGAAAAACTGAGGATTATACCGGTCGTCGGGGTACGTGGCGAGGGGAGCGGCTGTTAGATACAGACCAGCTCGATCGGTCGTAAGAATTTCCGTTCGGTAAGTACCGCGAGAGCCAGCAAATTCCATTGCGTTATTTTTCAATGCTTTTCGTTTGTCTCTTTCTTTATCAGTTTCGTGACAAAGCGAATGGTATTATATGTGAATACCGCATAAAGAAAAAGCCGGCTTGTACCGAAGTATGAGAACGCGAATAAAGTCGCGATGTAGCAGTAGCGGCAACATCCATCGCCATCGTTGCATAGTTGCCACGAAACTTCGTTCACCTCCTTTTTCATTGACGGTCGACTGTGAGGCATCAATTATTTCGTTGGTACTGGGTGCTACGCTCGGCACGGGTTTCTGTCGGGATCTTGGCTTCTTTTCAACTGAAACAAAAAAAAAAAAAATTCAACAAACACCTCGGTGAAATACGAAAAGGAAAATCACAGAGAGATCGCAATTGCGAATGCAAGAAAGCAATGCTCACCCTTGATGATCGTAGGAAGCCGCGTGGTCGTTGTGGGCGGTGGTAGAGTAGTCGGTGATATAATTTCTGAAAAAAATAATTCAAAAAGATGACATTTTTATGAGGTATAAAAAATTGGCTAATAAACGCAAGATGGTTCGTATTATTTTAACGAGTAATATCGATTACAGGAAAAGTGGAGTCGAATTTACGGTAGTCGCGTTAGTCAGGCTCTAACTTGAGCTCACTTGATTTTTGAGCCATCATGCCATTTATCTATTTCGATGTAGTAGACGCATAACTGTTCGGTGGAGTGGTATGTTGCCATTACAGTTGTGAGAGGAGCTTGAAAGTTGCACGGGACAAGCGAAGCCACCTCGTTGCGCGAGAAGGCGAACGGAGAACAAGGAGAAGATATCTCGCGATGCAGAACGCGGAAAGTTTTCAGTACTCATCCATCGAATCCTCTCATTTCTAACAGAGAGAAACAATGCACTCGGTACCCGCTTCTCGTCCCGCTGTCGTCTGCCTACTATTTTCTGGAAAGTGCGGCAAGCGTTGCTACCATTAAGAAAGTTTAACAATGACGCGTCGAACGGCGGGTACATAGGAGAGAATGAGAATGAAACGTGGTGCTACTCCCGTGTTCTTGAGCCTTGCCTCTTGTGCTTTTGTTGTTGTTGGTGGTTGTGAAAGAGTGTCTCGTGTGCTCGACCTGTGTGGCCTTGGTTCGCCCGGGAGTTTCAATCGGGCTGAACCAAGTTACCAGCGGGTAGAGATATTGGCACGGTATATTATACCCAGTCGCTGCTCTCACAGCTGAAAGCGTTTGCAGACAATGATAGCACGTGCAGAATTCGATAAAACCCAATTGCCTTCTCTTCTCTTATTCCGCGGTACCGTTGCGGAATTCCTCACTCGCAACCCTATTGGTCGATGTAAATTTACAAAAAATCATGTGTAACCGCGTAATTAACTTTCAGTGATGTTCAATCCTTCAAAGCTACAAGAGTGGTATTTCATAACGCATCCGTGACATTCCACCTCTGTATCTCCTGTAGATGCGGTATAGGTCAACTGGTCTGAACAAAAAAAGTCTCCTTCGTATCGGAAGTCGAAGGGACTCGACTTCTGTCCACCCCTTTAAGCTTCTAACAAAGCAAAGCTCGCGTACCTCGCTCAAGCGGTTGCAGCTGTAACGCGTGATACCGTCGAATAGAAGGAAGCGACGAGCATCGATCGCAGATCAATGCACCGGATGCTTTTATCGTCCTTCACGATCTGTCCTTGTTTCTTTTTCTCGTCGCTGTGGTTGACGTGAATTATTATCCGCGCTACACGGGGCATGCCTCCTCTTAAGTATTAACATAGAGACACACCCCTAACCGCACAGCCCGTGACTCGGCGATTTCTTTAGCAAAACGAAGTCGACGATATCCGAACACTCTTCGATCACGCCTTATCAACATTACTGTCTCACAATTTATCTTTCGCGGATGTTTTCTCACGTTCTCCTATTTCTTTACCTACGTACTATCCTCATTCACGTTGGATCGCCTGCGATTTCTTCTTTCGGGTGCACGTAGCCGGGTAGAACGGAGCCCGGACCGCATGAAAATCGTCATTGCTTATCATTCATTTCAAAGGCTACGGGCGTTTGATTTCACATCGTGTACATTTTTTTTGAGACCAAGAACCGTTGCTAACCCGCGTCTAACTTTTTTTTCATCCCGCAGCGAGGGCAACGAAGGCCCGATCTTTCGAGCAAGAGGGCTGCCGTAGTAAGAGGGATGAAGGATTCTTCTCTCTCTCTCTCTCTCTCTCTCTCTCTCTCTCTCTCTCTCTCTCTCTCTCTCTCTCTCTCTCTCTCTCTCTCTCTCTCTCTCTCTCTCTCTCTCTCTCTCTCTCTCTCTCTCCTCCTCTCTCTCTCTCTTTTTACTGGTGTCGCAGCCGTTGCGATCCAGTGCATCGGAGCTCGTCTCAAGAGTATCACCGAAACGAGACGATTCACACACGTTTCTTCGCGAATGTCTTATCAGCGAGCTGCGTTTTCCGATAGCTCGCAAAAAAGAAGCGGTTACCGAGGAATGTAGAGAGATAAGCGGATAGATCGACTTTTGAGCCTCGAACTATCGGCACCACTCTATTTCTGGCACCCTCGCCACACTTCCAGTTCACACCCTACACTACTCAGCATTTTTCTAACCGAACACGCAACGAGCTTTTCCCATCTTCCGTACCGCTATCCTGTGAGAAACGTCGAGTTCCTCTTCTCAAGAATGCCCGGACTAGCTTCCACTTTCCAAACAAATCCTCAATCTCCCACGAACCTAGGGTGGAAGGGGAAAAGTAGCATGTAGAAACTGTCGACACTTCCTCACGCCTGAATTTCGCCGAGATGGAAAGAGTTACCTATAGTTGGGCACGAAAACACGCCCTGTATAGATAAGCAAACAATTTCTCGGTTATTTCGACGCTAAAAATAGAGGAGCGTTTACAAACTCGTTGCTCTAGAAAGCCAAGTAGATGCCAAGTATCTCGGAATACTCGGGATAGATTAGCGAAAGCACGAATCATTTTACCGCTATAAATTTATGGTATTTGAGTCTAGGTTCAAGAGGCTGGCGTCTCAACTTACGTTTCAAAAAGAAATTATTTGGCTTCAATTACGTTGCTGCTTCGTCGCATTATATGGACAAATAAAAAATATTAAATTATTTGAAGTTCGAGGGTCTTTGAAAATTAATGGTAACGCTCTTTCACGGGGATGGCTTCCGTAGCTTCGTTGAAAATCGAGCTACCGTTAGAAATAAAATCTTTCAAAGAAGCTCAAACCTCAGGGTTAAAGATCAATTTTTACAAATTTTCGTATCAGAGATCAACGAGGAGCAACGAGCAGCCAAAGGATAATCGTGCCGTCTTATCCCATTTTTCTCTGCCTCAACATAATGCAGTCTCGACGTAATATAATATGCCAAATTGCTTCACTTTACTGTAGCATGAATATGCTTCGTTGAATACACTTGCAACATAAATTCAGAGGGGAAATAAACCCTCTGGGGTGTGGACGAGGTCCTGCGGGGGTGCATAGACTCCAGCTAGCCAGGTGTTGCCAACAGCCAAGCATTTATTAATGACTTAACTAAGCAACAGCTCTCTTTCTCTCTCACTTTTTGTATGTGGAGAGGGGGAGAGAGAGAGAGAGAGAGAGAGAGAGAGAGAGAGAGAGAGAGAGAGAGAGAATGAGTAAACGAGGAGTATGGCAGCGAGAAAAATAAGCCATCCGTGAGGGTGCGAAGCGACGTATAACAGAGGAAACCAGCGGCACAGCGGGGGAAGAGCTGAAACGTATTACTCGGCTTGTCGGGTATACGGTAGGACGAAGCCAAATACGCTATACAACTAGCGCGTTGAGCGAGTGAGGGCAGATGAGAGGAGCGTACAGAGTCGTTCGTTGCTGCTGCTCTCGCTGCTGCGACTGATGAACCAGCTGTTGCTATATGCTAAAATTAGCCAAAGGTGAGCGCATAACTTTACCAAATTAGTTGGGATTTATACCGTACGACGAGGCCCGTTTATCTTCGCACAACGATTCTCCCCGAGCCGTACTCTCGAGTACTCTCCGTCACGCTCGAATGCGCGAATGCATTAATTCGTGACGCGCACGCGGTCGACGAAAAAATGCATCGAAGCGGCCGCGAGCTCTCGCTATTTCTGGAACTTTGCCAACAACTATTCTCTTTTCTTATTTTATCGTATTTTTTTCGTTGTTTGTTTTAATTCCGGTCATGAACCTTTTTAGTTTGCACTGCTCTTTCGGGCCACTGATAAACGCTGAATTAACTATTTCCCTCAACGCGTAAACCCCGACGACGACGTTACCCTCCGGTCCCCGTATCTTCAATGGTCAACACCGAAGCTTTTGCCGCATCGCCCTTCTTCTTTTCTCGTCGAAAGCTTTATTTTTCTTCTCACTTTTGTGCATTTCTGAGTGCAGCGCAAAAGACGCGACGGAATTCACCGTATATCCTTTAGTAATATAGATTTTTTTTACTTTTCAGAATATCTATCGAACGACTTAGTAGTACTAATATCATATGCAAATTCAAATTCGGAAGCTGATGACGGTGCTCACCGCACGTACCGTATAACTTGATGATTCCATTCGTGTGTCCCAATGAATTGTTTGAAATACATTTGTAGGATCCGTAGTCCGTCGACAGTACACTGCGTATCGTGAGTTTCATCTGTACCTTGTAGGCGTCGACGCAAACGTTGCTCACGGTTATTCTCTTATCTGTGAAAATACAAAGAAGTTTTGTTAGAATAAACGAAAACCAAGGTAGAAACATTTGCCACGGACCTCTTCTGGATACAAGTCGAATGCGTACATTTCTACGTAAAGAAAAAGGTATCGATAAAAAATACCGTTGATAGTTCCACCTCGTTACACAATGGAAATTCTATTTACAATCTCCACTTTCCTGTCTCATTAATTATTGTACGATACCGTAAAAGGAAACTTTGAGTCAGTGAAATTTTTGTGACTCTGACTTATTCGTTTTTATATATTTTATTGATCATATCTACAAGGATATTACAATTTTCTAAATCTTTTGCTTTAAACCTTCTACATCCTCGTAGAGGAAGCTTTATTTTCGTGAAAACATTTTTTTACGATAGCTTCGTGTCAGATTAATCAAAAAGTGTGTGTGTGCGCACGCGCGAACGCGAATGCCCGCGTGCATCGCTTTCCATATTTAATCGTCCATGACTATAGAATGTTTATACGAATTGTCTTCAGTGTTGTGATTTTCCAGAAAATTTATTCAGACATTCAGATTTTATACCGTTTTGAATTTTTCGGGAAAAAACTATTCACGCTCTGGTTCCCATAAATTTTTTTTCAATCGCATTAATTGGGTCTTCGTAAATAAACTATAATCAAGGATGTTTTGCTATTGAATCAAATCTGGAAAAGAGATTCAATTTTTATGAGTTTTTAATTCATTCGAAAAATGTACGGTTTCGCGTACAATTTGATAATTTCAACTGAAATTTTCGACAGTAACGAACTATCGTTTATGCTAAATATTCGATTGGGCAAAGACCGTACGATCGTTCTGATTTGATATAAATTTTAATTTATCAAGTTTTAACTTTAGAAACATTAAAATGAAACGAGTTAAAAATTCACAAAGTTATCCAATAACGTTCACGAATATTTGGTACCAAATTAAGACGTAGGTGTTTCAATTTTATATCAAATTAGATTTTTATATCGACGATTTTCGAGGTCTGCAAATTCTTTGAAATGAAAAAAAACGTTTTTTCACGATAAATGTTGCACTTGTATGTATCGGGATATCGGGAAGGAAACAAGAATATTCTCCTCTGCAGTTAAATAATATAATGATCGAGCATACAGAAATGAATATCGAGATAGCTCCTTTAATTAATTTAGTCTGTAAGCGACGGTTGTGCTGGGTCTCAACGTTTTTAAGCGTACGATTGGAACATTGACCGGCGCACTCTCGATGTTTGACTTATCGAGTCGCAACGTAGCGAAAATAGAAGATTTCAACGAGAAAATCTGCTCCCCTTCATGCGCAACAGCGGCATATGCTACGATGCACCGAGAATACGTGGATAACTTGTATCGAGTCACGGAGTAAGAAAAGAGACCGTGCGGGTGCAAGTTCTTTCTGGAAAAAATGTTCTCCACCGAATGTGAGAAACTCGACTCCAGATTTGGCAAGAAGTACGTGCATGAAATGCCAGAGGCGAGAACCACGGCAACGTGTGTTATTATTTATTTTTCCGTGTCGTGCGCGAGCGTCCTTACACGTATGAGGCATTCCATGTCAAATAAGGTACCCCATTATCGGATGGTTCCAACATAAAGCGTTAATCAATTTAAGGAAGTAGTTCCGATGTTAAGAATATCGTCAAATTACTTCAGATTTTTTAATCGCCCACATACGCCGAAAAAGAAAAATGATAACCCTAAATAAAAATATAATATTCTAAAAGAATGACATAAATGGATTCCGGAAGAGTTTAAGCATCCAAAGTCCTGAGTTTCATTTGAAATTATGTCGACAGGTTGCGAGTTAAAAATAGTGTAAAGTTGATTATCCACATTTATTTTTAACTAAAATATACAATTGAAAAAATGTCTCTTAAAAATATATCAGCCATTTTTAACGCAAAGAAAAAATGCGACGGCCTAATCAACGTTGAATTCATCCTAAAGTACAGGGCGGCATTATCCATCCGAGGGAGACGGCCTTTCTGTTCAAAATCTTAGTAAACTATACGCCGCTGCGGTACATTTAACTGTGTAACCCGAGGTTGCATTCAGCCAAAGTAACATTTATCGTCTAAGAGGCTCTTTCATTCGATGGATATCGCCAGGTTCGCGGAGAATATCTTTTATGACAGTCTCATAACATACGGTAACGCAGCGCTCCGTTCTGGAAAGGTCTTGGCGGGTGTCTCAGCGGGTACGCCCCAAAGAACCCTGTGTCAATTCTACCCGTGAGAACTTTTTAGTGCCCCAAACGGTTTTACTATTGTGGCCAATTTTACCGGAGAACGACTCGCAGGCGTATCGCTCAGACCAATCTCTCATAACAATTTTGTATGCAATTACCAGGAACCAGTATATTTGTGTATTTACAAATTCGAGCCAACGATATGCACATAATAAGATGCATATCGTGACTGCGCTCGGTCCGACCCCTCGGTATCGAAAGGGGGAATGGTTTTATAGCTGAAGAATTAAATCGTTACGGTCGAAGGCTCGATAGAGAGTGGCCACTGCACATGTTCAAATACAAGCGTACGTTGCATCGGCTGTGTTTTACACTATTCCCGCCACTGCGGCTGCCGCTGTATCGGCGCAGTGTAACATAGAATCGAGTAAAATGTACTGCAACGTGATACAGTGGTCGCTGGCGTACAGCCGCAACGTTTTATGGTACGCTATTCTCCTTGCATTTTCCGTTTACAATGTGCACCGGAAAACCGTGAACACGCGTGAGCTACGATTACGACAACCGCGTGTGACCTGCATCTTTTTTTTTTTGTTCTATCTTTCTGCTAAAGCAGCGAGCCGCGATCGCTATGTCCAATGCGGCAACCGTTAATGCATCTCTCTGTAAAATACTCAATGCTCTACCGAGGGAATCCGAGAAACAAGTAAATACTGTGCAAACACGCTTCGCCGATACCACAAAATCCTCTATATCGGCTACGCTTTCAACGCTTATTCTCTTCGGTATTCGTTTTTGTATTTGAATTCGTTGGCTCGGTAAATCAAGTTGCGGATCTCTTTGGTGGATCTCTACGATATTAAGTAACATACCGTGCATCAATAATTTACAATGAAATAATTTTTTTTTTTTTAAGTCTCTCACGATTTTCACACATTTGGGATAGAACGATAATTGAATTTTTACCTCTTAACTCCATTCTTGTGATACATCTCTGACTTAAAACTTTAGCATTAATTTTTATTGCGTGGACACCGATCCCTGGTTCTGAAGAACCAGGTTGAGTCTTGTTCGGGATTCGAAGGGTTTACGACTTTCCAAGAGAGGATCCGCCTTGTCAGATTCATCAGGACCGTCGCGCACATCGCTTAGTTTATTAGACAATGACAGAAAGAGGCGAAAGGATCGCGTGCGCAGTTCGCGCTGCCGACCTCGAACCATGGATTTCCTGCCTCGATTGTCTTTCCGGCACCGCCGTTGACTCAAGGAATATTTTGATGAGCGCACGATTCACGATTGAGTGGAAACGTAAACAACGTTACGGATCCTATTGTTTAACATCTCAACGTTACACGATATGGCAAGGAACTACACCGGTTGTATAGTACACGGCTGTAGGAAGAACGATGTAAACTGTTGTTCTTTGTGTACGTATAGCAGAACGGAGGGCTGAGCTAAAACCAACTTCAAAAAATATATATCTATAGTAATGATCCGAGTCAGTAGAGCGCAAAGTGGTATATTTTCGTGAAAAAGAAAAAAGTTCTATCGCGAACGGGGCCCTCCACGGCCGCGAGAGAGAATGCATTTATGGAGTGGCGTGGCGCGGCCGCGAGACTCGCGCACTGAGCGGAAGAAAAACTTTCATCGGCTTAGAGTTTGAAAAGCAGATGAAAAAGTTTAACGACGTTGAACTACGATCTAAGCATTGCTCGGTAGCGATAGGACATTGGGAGCGGGAGGAGACCCGAGCTCGAGCTCTCGCGATTCTCTCCGGACGCCGGAATCTCTTCACTCCGGAATAAAACTACTTTCTCGCGTGGTAAAGTCGCCAGCGCCGAAATTATATCCGCGATGGAGTGCCGCGCAGTCCTGGTTCTGCCTTGACAATGCCGATAGCAGTGGCGGTCATTGACACTCTTGCCATAGAGGGTTCCACGCTTTTAAAAACTGCACAGCCAAGTTTTCCACCGACCGATGTGGAAAAAACCCGCGATGAAATGTTTATTCGGGGAAACTCTTAAGCGGACGAGAGTTCGACGGCACGATTTTGTTTCGAGCTCTCGTTACTCCTCGACAACTGGTCGTAAAAAAAATTTGTTAAAAACATTATCTTGAAGAATTATCATAAATAAAAATTCCGCTGACTGTACTTGTCATCTACTCTGCTCTGCGGAACAAGTAAACGCGTGTCGTTATATTTATTACTACCCGTAGCAATCGCCGTCATTGACAGTCACGCCATAGGAAATTATTTTACGCTTTGAAAAACTGCGCGAGCAAGTTTTCCAATAACTCTGAGAAAAACCCGCCCTGGAATGTTTATGCGAAAAATTCTTAAGCAGAGGAGAACGGTGTGGCAGAGGTTTGCAACAAACACTCCTTGCACCTCGCGAATCGGTGATAAGAACGTTGTTAAAACAAGGATGCAAAGTAGAATCTTCCGCGTTGCTTATTTTCCACCTTTTACGAAAGGTATCTCTGTAAGGAAGTACGATGATAAATTTTGGCTTCTTTCGTAAAGGAAGTTTTATCGATTAAGGGGAAAATATTGAAGAAGCGCTTGAGCTACCGCATTGTACAGGTCATTAGATAAACTAAGGTTTCACAAAATTTCAATGATAAAGAAGATAGAAAAATGGTTCAAAATTATCTAAAGTATCATTGCTTTAATATATTTTAACAAAAATTGTACTCAACGATGACAACTCATTGCGCAGCTAGTGTGATAAATTTTCGATTTAGATTCCGAAAATTAGAATGATCGAACATCACACTTGTTTTTCAAAAATTCAAAATTCCATTAAATTTGAACCGTTTCACAGATTCGGCTAAAATTCAATACGATCCGTTTTTGAACGTACCTTTATGTATGTAAAACTGTTGATTGAGATATCTCAAAATTCGCGACTGCCAGTCATTTATTTAAATAAAAAATGTATTTGTATGATAAAATAGAAAAATGCGGCAGTCGCTCAAGATGTTTTTGAGTTACGGACGTTCGAATTTTGTAGAGTCATCGCACACACGCGTGCGCACGTGTTCAGACTCTATTTCCTAAATTATTGAACACTTTGAAACAATTTCAACACGTTGACATGAAAATCCCGAAAAAAAATATCACCCAAACCCAGCTTTATCTATGAGGAAACAAAATCACCTCAGAGACACTCTATAAATAAAGGATTTGCTGACTGTACTCGCCATCTCCTCTGCTCTACGGAACAGGGAAAGATAGATCGTTATATTTATTACCGAATGCATGTACTCGAAACCCAGCGAATACCTGTACAAAGAAAAAAATGAATATACCATAGGTAGCGAGTGAGTGAAAGGGAACAAAGCTTCGTGCGGCATAGTGAATCGGATATCAACGTCACATGTATCGCGCGAAACACGCGGGAACGCTCCTCGTGCTACTAGTTTCAGTGGATCTCGTTCGTTGGTGCGAGAAACGGGAGAACAACAAAAAAAAACGAATGGTAGGTACCGTTAGGCCAGCAGCGGGAAACGTGTCTCTGTTCGGTTTTCAACAGTGATGAGAGGGACGCTAGGTTGCACGCTGAGGTTCCCTCACCCCGCGTTCCGCATCGATTCATCATTTTGTTATAGGAATCTGTATATCCTCTCTGTGCCTTTCGAATCGAGAATAGGAAGCACTCGTGGACTCGTACCACGAGCTCACGCTTCACGTTCTTCCATCGCCATACACGGCATTCAGATCGTACAATTCTCTAGGTAGAATCTACAAACGTATAGAAGACAACTGAAAAAAAAAGCTTTCTCTATGATGAAGCGAAAAAAAAATATTCATATAAATATTTGATATTTTAAAGATACCAGTCAATTTCTATAGAATACCACAGAACAAATCTCTTCGATTCGGTTTACCCTTCGACCTTCCGGTGGTGTTCACTCAGAAATGATACGACAGCCGGGATGTTAAGGTCTGTAAGACCCGACAAATGTTCTAAGCATCTTAACGATATCGACTTATTTTTATCACTTGCTAATACTCGAAGAAAAGGTGGGACGATAATGGTACGGTTGTTATTCAGAACTGAAAAACTTGTGGAGTACCCGCTACCACAATGAACGAAGAGACGCGGAAAGGGTTTTATCGAACACCGCGCTCGACGCAGTCATGACAATGATAATGGTTCGTTACATTATCAACGTACCGAGGCAAGAGGAAAAAATAGCCGAGAGAACAGCCACTTGGATATAAGCCCGTAGGGCGGAAGCCGTGTGAAGAGAGAATAGGGGAAGATCCGAAAAAGATGGGTCGTCCCGGAGAGAGGGCGCTCGCGAGGCATGCGAAGCACATACTTCCTCCTATCTATCGCACGAGCTTTTCCCACGTGTCGGTGTGAGTGAGGCTGACGAAGTGAGCCAACTATAATGGCATCGGTAAGTAGGTGGAAGCACGCCACCTACGTATTCACGAGGTGTTGTCCATCCTACAAGGAAGTCGTTCTCGCGAGCTCTCCATCGAATTTTCTTTTCGCTTATTTTTCGTTTCGACAACGCGAACAGGTGAACGCTCGACGAGCATCGTCGAAGAGAGCGAGAGACCCAGAGGCTTTTTCTTCCCCCGTGAGCGTCGAACATGCCTCTCGAGCCGGCATTGTGTATCTATACGTGTATTATAAAGGTCGATAGGCTCTGTACGTAGCTGCGGTCGAGCTCGTTGGGGAGAGCGAGAGCAACGCCGGGGGTTCCTTTCCTCGTCGCTACGTCAAGTCGGGCTTCGGTCTCTCGACGGTTTCCAGCGGTGGAAGGAACCAATAACGATCGAGCCACGATCAGATTGTATCGGAAGAGGAGTACGGCGAGAGTGGAAACGCGAGGGTGCGCGCGAGAACCTCATTTCGCCGCATGCAAGCTCACTCGACTCGATTTTCCTCTTTTTCTACCTATATCCCCTTCTCCGTGGAGCCATATGTTGCGGATAGCTATAGTATCATCCGGAGAGAGAGAGAGAGAGAGAGAGAGAGAGAGAGAGAGAGAGAGAGAGAGAGAGAGAGAGAGAGAGAGAGAGAGAGAGAGAGAGAGAGAGAGAGAGAGAGAGAGAGAGAGAGAGAGAGAGAGAGAGAGAGAGAGAGAACGTGTCGCGAACCATCGCACAAGCTCCGTGCTATACAAGAGGAGCAGTCAGCAGCAGGGGGCGAGATGTAGTTTCGCGATTCATGCAACACCGCGCGTGGTGCCACCCAATGTAGAGAGGGAGTGTAGCCCTCTCCACGAAAATCTCTGTATACGCCTCATTCCCGGTTAACCACCCTCGGCAAAATTTATACCGCTTTCCGGAATGTCGCGCGCGCGTTAAGCAGCAGAATGCTGCACAGCTGCGACGTATATAGACTCGTGCACAGCTCGAAAATTACCTAATCAACGAAGCGACTAATTATATACTTGCTCAAAAGTGTATATCTGTCATACGAAAATATTGATTTCAAGAAAAATTTAATAAATTATATTTACTTTTCATATTGGATTAACAACGATGCTTCGTAAATTCTATTTTATGACAAATACATTTCTTCGGTTATCTCAATATACTTTTAATACTTTTACGTAAAAGATTATTCAATTTTCGTCCACCTTTTGCCTAGAATCAAATATCGGTGAGGCAAATATATTTATTTATTTATTTGAAAATAACTTGTTTCGAAATAAAACTTTTTTTTTTATTCCACCAATGTATCTATAGATATATTTTTGTGGTTTTTCAGAAAAAGGAAATCGTTTCACACTGCGTTAAGGAACTTATCGCGGTAGTGATCGCGGTGAGTGGAGTTTCCACGAATCGAGAGCGACTTGGGACATTGACGGGCTAGCGGATACACTTTCCGGAAACAATATCCCAAAATTTACGTGGTACGTCAATATCATATTTTTACAGAATCTCCAGGTTAATGACTCTCTGATGTATCGTGCTGTTACGTAAAAGTCTTAAGAATCGTTTAAAAATGTCAAGACGAAGGAAAACATTGGGATGCGCTCGGTATAATTTCGTAATATATGTAAACAGTACTGGTTTCAATAGTAATTATTTCAACTTTGGAATGGTCAATCTCTCTGGCACTCTGAAATTTTACAGACTTTCCGATAAGCTTATAATTAATACGTATAAAAAGTTCAGAGAAAAATGTCAAGAAAGTGCTATCACGCGATAACAGGCTTAAAGGCTCAAGTTAAGAAATTTATTTATGGTTTTATTTTATACTAATTTAGTATACACCTGTAAAGTCTGCACGTAACGAGCGCACGGTCCGTCGACACGCGCGCACGAGACACCCTTTCGAGTTCTTGTCAGCCCCTCGAAGTTCAATAAACGTTTCGCACCCTGTAATTCGGTGTATGATCCGTCGCGTGACACGGGATCCTTTTGGTTCACAAACGGAAGCGAAGGCGCCGCACGCTTCGCTTTCTTTTCATCGCGAGCCACCGGTGTTAATGAAGGTTGGCGAGTAAATGAGAAAGTGTAGGAGCCGAATACTCTTGACATCGTATACAACTATGCGAAACGCATTGCTCGCGAGTTGCAGTCTTTATATTACCGGGAAAGGTTCGCTCTGAAGTTGAAAAAAGTTTTCGTCCCCTCTCAACAAGGATTGATTGCCCGGAATTTTCTCCTTCCCTTGGTTCTCCAGCGTGTATTATTCGGGAAAATGACGGTACCTGCGTTTTCTCACGGTATACGTAAGGTGTAGCTATTATCATCGTAACTGCACAAACGCAGATTATTTTGCAAATTTTAGTGAGCAATGTCGGGTTTGCCACACGTTCCAACGGTATTCGGGTTACCTCGCCCTTCGTTCGATAGAAGTTGAGATTGCACGCGGGGATAATCAACCGGAAAAATCATAGACCGTTGCTCTCAACTGCTGGTTCAGACCGTTATTGTTGGATATATACCATGTAATCCGCTTCAAGTCGTCGACACAATATTTTTTAAAAAAGTTTTCTTCTCGAACTCTTACATCCTTGAAAATTTTTCCGGTAAACAAGATTTGAATACCCATTTTCTCAAAAACTCACTACTGTTCATATTTATTGAGATTTCCATTAAAATTCACTACAACAACGATGAAAGTGAATTAACAGGGATTTCACTCGAAGAGATCAAAGTAGAAACCAAAAAAATCATTTTTTGTTATTTTCAAACCTTAAATTCAGGTATTTTTCACGCTATCAACGAAACTACTCTTCATTTTTTCATAATGCATTAATTAAATTGCATAAATATTACTCAACCAATATTCTTTTCTTATATTTTTCTACTACGATTTATTAAGATTTTAATTAAGAGAAAATAACCATTCGAGCCTTAGAGACCAGAACCGTCGAAAGTTTAGAATTATCGATTGAATCAAAAATAGTTGGTCGCATTGTTATGGAACGTCCCATATGTACATCGATGCGAGCCAAAGTACCTGGTCATTATGCAATGCAACACGCTCGCTATGCTCGTGCGCGAGGGCGTAGTACTCGACAGGACGACGTTGGTGCTTCTGATACTTTGCTGGTGAGTGAACGAGAGTACTCGACTGTGACCATCGCGCATCGTCGATCTCGCATCACCATGGTCGATTCCGGCTAATCGATCGAATACGTCGAGCTACAGGCGATATCTCGTATTGTATGTCGAGCGAGTCGGGTGAGATCGAATATTCGAATAAAATGCTTGACCGTAAAACTTGATATCGCAACCATCACCAACGAAATATCGGTAATCGCAGAACCGAGAAATAGGCAACAGCACAGTTAAAGCAACGGTATAATAACTCGATGTAACACTCCAGGACGAAGCGTGAATGAAACAATTTTACAATCGACGAGGGTCTGTCTCAAATAACTTGTGAGCTCGCACGCGCTCCAGTATTATAGCCAATTTCCCCCTCTCTCTTTCTCTCTCTCTCCCTCCCTCCCTCCCTCCCGCCCTCTCGCTCCCTCCAATGATGTGCGCATCTCTCAAAACTTAAATTGTCGACAATCGTTGTATCCATTCGGTAACGAATTGAAAATTACTTAAAAATACAATACAATCGCAATTACAAAAAAAAATCATTCGGAACTGACGATACGCAGGTGTTCAAAGTTATGAAATTTGAATTATTATAAAATTATTCGAGGCGATGCACGCGCAACAAGCGCATTGGACGATTAGCCTAATGAACTAGCGAATCAACAGTAAGGCGAACAGTCTGTGCCAGCTTCTTATGTTCCTCTAATATTCGGTGGCATCACTGGTGCAACCCAGACGGCGTCGAACCGGTTCGGTAGTCGGCTTCATTAACTACGAACGAAGATTTAGTAAGCCGACTGTGACCCGTTAGAACGGAGGGCCCGAGTACCCGTTGTCTAATAGTCCATAGAGGTATACGTAGTTCGTATTATCTACGCGTGGGTTAAGCGATCGACCTCGTTCTCCAGCCGTTCTCCCGGTGCCCACACACATGGTATACATTACCCAGGCACCGAGCAGTATTTAACACGTACGTGAATTTCCTAGATTATAGAGTGGAATCTATACTATTCCTGTATTACGATTATTATTATTATTAGCGACGTTATTGTTGGAAATAAGGGTTTGCATTTCGTACATAATATTCTGATCTCTGATAGAAAATTCGACTTTTTAAAATTCTTATCTATTATCAATAGTCAGCGAATGCGAGTAACGTTAGTGCAGTGGTCAGGGCTTTTACTCAATGAATAACCTGGTTGAATCTCTGGTGGATGCCATAATTTTCTCTCAACAATGCATCAATAGTACAACGAAAATACACTATACCACCTGCAAGTTTCCGCTTGATGGTTACGCTCCACAGAACGTATACGTTGAAATGTATTCATATTCACGAGTAATCTATAATCATTATCAGAGAACGTATTTACCATTGGGCACAATCTCTCGATTCTCCCTCGTCCAGTAGTTGATGGATTGTGGATATGCTTCCGAGTGACACTCCAGTGTCATTTGCTGTCCGATTTGAGCACCCACGAGTTGATTTGGAATCATAATCATCGGCTGAACTGTCAGAGGGCAGGGCATTGAAGAATTATCACAGAATCTAGAGATATAAACCAGAGAGAGAGAGAGAGAGAGAGAGAGAGGGGGAGCGAGCAAGAGAGACATAACAAATCATTTTCATACACAATGGGACGTGGTAGTAAGGTATGCAACAGCTTTAAATCTAATCCGGTACACAGGAGAAAAAAAAGAAAAATCCATCGTTTTTAGCGGTGATGATAACACAAAACAGTGACATCGTTGTCGATGATAGCCACGAAGAATACCTAAAAAAAAGTGAGACAGAGAAAAAGATATATATATATGAATCAACGCCGGAGCACAAGGGCCGATGGACATACAGATGGCGGAGAAACGATTGGGGTTGATCGGTGATCGTCGCGGACGAGAATAAGAGCTACGAGAGAGGAAAAAACTGAAAGCGGTAGCAAACGGATAAGGGATTGATGTATAAATGGAAGGGTGCTTCCGGTTCCAGTCGAGGAAACATCGTTACGCGTCTCTTGGCACCCGCTTCGATGGATAATGCGCTCTCCACTGAGCTTTCGATTATCTCCCCATTTATTTGCACTGGCAGTCCGTTATCCGCATTGTTTGCAACGCCGAATTCGTGCTCTCCCTTAAACCGAACGGGAAACGTTCTTCCGAATAGCTCTGACAACCGCTCAAAGTGAACTTCCGTCTCGATTACTCTCTTGCTCTCGCAGTCTCTCCTGCTTAATGTTAAATGGACGTTAATATACGTACAGTGGACGATGAGCGCTATTCGCTTGCTGACCGTAGGTGGTACTCCATTCGACGCTATGCAGAGATACGCTCCCATATGCAGTCGGTTGACCCTCGTTATGTTCAAAATGGATCCGTCCACGCTCGTTACTGTAACATATTTTATTATAATTAATCACAGTTAATATTATAACAATCTTTTATATTCTTGTACCAAGCTTAACGTCACTCGTGTACTATTCGTCTGCAACCAAGTAATTAAACTTTCGTAATTGCCTCCTTTAACTGAATCAACACAAAAGTTTTGCGAATATTAATTAAAAGAAAAATTAGTTTTTATAAGATTCTGGATATAGTTCCGGTAATAACGACGTCAGAAATTTGCCCACTTTTCTTCGAATATCAATTGAATAACAAAAAAAAAAAAAAAACAATTTCGTATAGAGCCACAAGAAATGTTTATTTTATTTGATAAAATTAACTATATCAAAAGACACGTGACACAAATAATTCTTCGAAACAGCGTATCAAGTCCAAATTGCAAAATTTTAAATGACATAAGAAATGTCTCACTATTAAGTATCGAGTGTTTAATTTTTAAACTTTTTTATACAACTATTGTTGTTCCAAAGTTTTGGTCGAACTTACGTAAACAACGTTTCTATAACACAGACGCGTGTTACCTTGTTTACGCACCTAGCGCCGTGGAGCGGTGTATCTCAAGGGAACACAGTTACGATGATCTTGCACTCGATCGATTTATCTTTCGAACTCGTATGATAGTTCAGAGTCCGGTGTTTACGCAACAATCCCCGGGGTCGCGCGTTGAAATGCCCAAGTTATACATATAACTTAGCTGTTGACGCATTATCACTTATTATACAAATTAGTCTGATCACCCGAGTGCACCAGGGTGCATAAACAATTGATATGATCGACAGATCTATAGAGAAACGCCCTAAAAAAGTACCATCTCGTAAATGTACAAGATTTTTTTCTGATGGGTTAATACACAAGGGAAAACCTGATGAACCGAGAAGAAGTTGTCTGTGCCGGGAACTGTTTCGTGCTGTGAGTACCAGAGATTGTGTACCGCAGGACAAGTTCTTCTTGCTCGGTGCTCTGCCAGTGGACCCGGTGTTAACCACTGGATACGCTCGTTGCGGTACAAGTACAGGCTATGTATAATATAATCATTCTGCATCTTCATTTATGCATTTATGTACACAGCAAACACGCAATTGCGAACAAGAAGTTTCTAATCCTAAATGGGGCGTGTTATGTAGCGTGTACCTTGGAAGTAAGAAAACAATGTTAGGATCTTACACGTGATTAGAGAAGCACAAGTACTGTGAATTAATATGTTCAACGCGCTTCTACCCATGAGGCTAGATATAATGAAATAATTATCAGTGGATTTGGGAAACGTCTCCGGGATTGCATCTCGATGATACCAAGTAATAATTTATGATAGCGCTCGAGAGATCCGATTTGATCTCCTACCAGGAGAGAATGAATAAAAAAATATAGTGCGTTCCGCAAACAGAGTGAAATATACCATATATCGGTTAAAGCGTAGCTATGTGAGAGATTAGGGTCGCCAGAAGGAGTCGGAAAGAGCTCCTCGATTCGGGAACGTCAGTTGTATATATAGAAAGAGAGAAAGAGAGAGAGAGAAATAAAGAGGAAGAGAGTTGAGCACCAACCGCACGTTTGGTATGTTGCGTGCACACGTTAATTATTGCGATGAATCACATCGCGTCTAAGCGTATCTGATCCCGTGCCAGATTATCACCCCTGTGATAATTGAGTCGGACGTGCGCATCATGATATCTGCTACCCACGCTTCACCCTCTATCCAACATTGTGTTCGAGCATTTGTATGCGTATGCGTGTTAAGCTGAGCGATCATCTCTGGCTCGTACGAAACACCATATCATCAACAACAACAACAATAGCAGCAACAACAGACGTGTACGATGAGTCGATTCAGTTTTGATCGAATCGATCGCAATGTTCCATTATTATTGCTGTATCTATTCCAGGAACATCTCCAACAAGCTTCGATACACTAACATTAACTGATTCCGACGAGTACTCTAATCTGTCCAATCTAATATCGAGGTTTAAACATCACCGAATCAGACTATCGGTTCTAATTCAGGTCTCAGCTGACTGATGTTCCACGAAAGGTGAATTCTTCGTGAATGCTTCAACTTTCTTGGAGCAATTGTATCTCGACAAATACAAAACTTCCAGCATCCGTCTAATACTCATTTTTATATACAAGATTCGATCTTTGATAAAAGTAACAAGATACTCCCGCACAACTTATATTAACGAGATACAAAATGTTCAAGTTTCTTTATCATTTATGTACAACAGTGGTGTCAATTGGCTTTTCCCCATTTGCAAATTGTCGGGTATTCGCAAGAGGCTTATTCCCTGGAGCATAATTCATTTGCATCATAGTTACCATTGTTATTATCTATATTACTACGTAACTAACATTGGTGTCAGTTCTCGTCACTTCGTGACCACAGATAATCGCATTGAAAAGTCCATAGGGATTCTTGTTTTTTGCGGCTGTAAATAATACGCCTACTTTAACCTTTTGAGATTGATTTATCGACCATGGATTATTCACGTGGTGTCGAGACTGTACGCGAGGGTTCGTTGATGGGCTTTTCAGGTAACCGTTAACAGGATTAGCTTTCCGCGAATAACCGACGTATACCAATAGGGTATATCGTTCTATACCGTTGTTTATCATGTACAGTATCTCCGTGTAGCATGTTTTAACGAATGAGTACAAGGTACGTTGCATAGCACCGTGTCCCGATAATTTAATTAGCTCTGATAAACCTGATATATTTCAACGTGTTTGATAGGATGCGACGATGCCCTGCAAATCATTATCCGCGTCCAAGTACGAAACGAAGTGCCCATGACGGGTGCTTCTCGAATCCTTCGGTCGAGGAAGGACAGAGAGATTCCATTCGTGCCTCCGCATAACATTCGACACCTGCACACCTCACCCGGTTGAACCTTCTTGACCCCGTCCTACAGTCGCATAACTTTCTAACTCACGCGTCCAGTGCTATACAAACAATCTTCGATGAATAACCATCAAATCGTGTGTATATAGCGCACGTCGTCCATCCTCTTTCCTATACCATAAGAGTAAAAAGATTGTCGCGACGATGGTGGCGTTCGCAAAGGGTGTGAAAGGCACGCGCGAATTAAAAGGGTGACGACGGAAGTTCGACGAATCGTGGCTGAAGAGAGCCTCGCTTCGACACGCGGATTCGAGAGATTCTTGTTAACGAAGATGCCTTCTTTTGTTACTCATGGTTATGGAGTGCAATTACTCGACAATTCTCGGATCGGAACGAAGGGAATATAAGAATTCATACGAGGGTCGGAGCCAATAGGTTTCCAGGCAGCAACAAGTCCTGTAGTTGGCTCCGAGCAAGTCGTTGAGTGCATGCAGGCGATGAACTATAGCGGATATTATATATACTATGGATTACACCAATTGCCTAGGCTTGCAGTCAGTGGCAGAGGTGATTCGCCCGAAGTTGAGGCTGATGAACATGATATAGTTTGGAGCTTACCAAGCGAATCGATATACGGCTCTGGGCATTACCACGAGAGATCTCTCGTATTATGTATATAATTTCTTTCAAATTATCAGCTCTCCGATGCAACCCAAGACGTTGACCTCTCCTTATCATAATAGTAATATTGATATTACTCGGGAATGGGATCAGATATTCCGTATCGAGGTTCGTTAGGCGCTTGAAGCTAGAAACTGTCAAGTTTTAATAGAAATCCTGATTTACGACGATATAAGACAAAGTAGTTTTCTGCTACGATACATTTTGATTGCTTTCGCAATATAGGTTGCGTGTAACTACGAATAGTCTTCTAATTGATGGCTCTCCATTTCAGGATGTTTAATAAATGTCTTTGCTCGACGATTATACAAAAATATTTCGAATTTTAATATTTATTGTGTACGGTACAGCTTCTCGTACGTTTTAATTTAGGAGTAAATTAAACTAAACTAAATTTAAATCATAAGTAGAGTGAATAAAATGTATGTTTGCAATTAGATAAAAGTGATTATTAATGCTGTAAAAAATGTGTCGAGATAGAAAATTATTCTGGTGGTTATCTTTGTGGAATTCTATTGCACATACGTTTATCAATAGAAATGAGATAACGAAGGAGGATCTGCTTTATTTCGACGTCTTACGAAGACAGTGTATGTTACTACATTAATAGATTTACGGCTAAACCTCGATTTAATAGCTGGGTTGGGCATAGTTTGTAATCCATTTTTTTCTTTAAAATTAATCTTTTTACAATACTCGACGTTTTTATACCTGTAAAACATTAAAAACCGAGGGAAATGTATCTCACATCGGAGGAACGAAGAAAATTATCGTGTAGGGTGCATGCACGGGAATGTTCTTTAGGTTTTTTAATTTATAGCTCGAAAGATAATTCACTTTTATTTCCCCTGGGAAGTCGATATTCCTTAATCGCTCGAAGAGTACACAAAACAGTCTGTACACGCTATATGTACTGTACAGCACTAAGTACGTATATACCGAAGTATATTGACATGCTACCTTCAAAACACTTTACCTTCAAGGCCCGATGCAAGGGGTATCAATTCCCCGCTTTCCCGTCTCCAGGTTATGTTCGGGGTTGGGGATCCAGTTGCAGCGCAACGGAAAGTTACGTTACTGCCCTCCCTCACGACCATGTCCGTACTTGTCGGATAATCCAGGATGTCAGGAGGCACTACCAAACGAATATCTCGTTACTTGTATGTAAACAGTTTCATATAAAGTTTTTGTTTCTAGAAAATCTTTAAGTATGTAAAGTTAAATATTTTTTCTATTCAGGTGACGGTCATTAATCACTAAACCTTTGTCACACAATGGATGCAAGACTCAATTTTCAGGTGAATTAAAAGCAGCAGCGAAAGCTTTTAAGGATGCCGAGTCATTCGGACTCGTAATGCGAATAAATTGGAGGCTTTGCAACCTTCGGTGGAAAGCTTATTACCGTAGCAGCTACGCGCGTAGCGAACGAGCGTGAATGGAAGTCGCTAACAACCTAAATCTCGCAAAGTTAGATTTTTATCGAGAACCGATGGTGTAAATACGCGACGATGCTTTTTTGTCTCTCTTTGCAGTCTCATTATTTGTAAAGAAGATATGTAAGTGCGCACAAATACCGTTGATGTTTGTCGTTAATAACGTTTAACGACCAACTTCCTCGGAAATTTCGAAACTGTCGAGGGTTAAAAGTTCCTACAGCTTTTTTTCATGTATCTTGTACAACTTTGCAAATAGGAGACCGTACGATGGCTATGCGCTTACGACTGGAGTGAACTCGTATAGAGTATAATATCGCTATCGACCCTAGAGTGCGCGGACCTCGAACAAAGTATTTTCCCTCGGTTGAGGCGCGAGGCTTTGCCATAGATGCGCGTAAAGATAAGTAGAGCGAACTCACCTACAACCTGGAGATAACCGACCTGGCTCTTCATGGGGTCGGTGTTTATCTGGCACATATAGTCACCCTGGTCGCTTATCTGTACCTCTCGTATATGGAGGTACCACGTTCTTCGGTCGGTGTGCGTGATTGCGATTCTATGGTTCTTGGTTATAACGTGACTGGCTATCGTCAGAATTGTTTGAGTGTTCACTCGAAGCCAGGCCACCTGCAATCAGAATTAACACATTCAATCTTGTATCCGTGTCTTTTTTCGACTTTCAACGATAGAACAAAATATAACACAACGTTATCCTCCGCTAAGATGGTCCGACCGAGGTATTAAAAAGCTTTAAAAGGTTTTAAAAATTTTCAAAACAAATGGATTGGTAGATTTTTTAAATCATGATAATTCAGTTGACCGTCAAGATCGTATTTATCAATGTCAGCTGTCTCTCTCAAGTGCAGAGATGGCTCGATAGCTATCCAGATTCTATAGGAAAACCGGTAACAATATTTATGCAACAATTCGAATTATGGTCGCAATCGATAAAACAGTCACTGCATACAGCGCTATTTTCATAGAAATCCGTTGAGGGCATTGCAAGCTTCGCTCCGAATATTATGACTGTTGTACAAACGATCGACGAACTAAATAGAAAGGGCTTTATTGTCGACGTCCTGAAGGCATTCCAGGTGAACGTTGCTTCGTCGATACGGTTATAGAATTGTAGAATTGTGGCTATATTCGCGTGTTCGAATGAGCCAGCGCCACTGCACATCGGTCTGCCGAGGCATAGACCACCACGCGTAACACAACGTGCACGACAAAGCCTCGATGCTCGAGAGGAATAGAGGAAGCTCATTTGCAAGCCCATTCAAGTGCCTCTTGTATTCAGTCATTACGCTGTTATATTCACTCAGAATCTGTTCGCATCATCATTATCGATTATCCTCTTGTTTATTAATCAATGCACGCATATATTTTATTATTATTTAGCGAAATTTTATGCAATTTGCCACCTGTTGGTGTTGATAAATAGAAACTTCGATTAATCGAGTTTTCCTCAGTCGGGTATACGGAAGTCGTATTATCCGGCGTATTAAACTGGAGCTCATGCATACAGAAACGAAAGTAGAACAAAATGCCGCACTGCAGTGGAAACTCGGCAAAGTCGACACTTAATATCGCAGCTACGACCTCCCATGGTCTAGATTATACGAGTCCCATCGATATACAGTCGAATGCACGTTATGATTAGTAGACCAGCGAACAAATTATGCATAAATGACTGTGAATGAAAGCACGCGATTATGTATAAACACGGATGCATTCACTCACGCCACGGGAGTAGAATTTACTGAACTGCATATCATTTGTACGGGTTCGGGGAGTCGCGACGAATATGCAAATGCGGTCCGAAACGCGTGTGCCACAGCTGTTCTCTGTGCGCCCGTCACTGGATCATCAGATCCACGTGTCACATTTTAATAATAACTTTCCATACGTTTCTCTCCTCCGTTGATAGAATGCAAAAATGCGATTGGCAACTGCGACAGAGTAAATTGTCGGTTTCGCAGAAAAAAAAAAAAAAAAAAACGTTTGAGGTCATCCAAAACGAACTTTGAATGCAGAGATTGATATACCGGTAGGAAGGACTGCATACCTTCTACTTAAAGGTACGTTGACCCAGTGGATCTACGAAACCCTGACAAGTAACTGATAACTGATGAATAATCGGTTGCTATTGAAAAAAAAAAAAACGAATTAGAAAGTAATATAGAAATTGCCAAAAAACCTTTAGACGATCGCGCAATAACTTCGGTTCTGTATGTTCGAGCAACGGGTCGTTTAGGGTCACTATTAAGGTTATATAACGGTGAAGTCGCTCAAGAATCGGTATCAGTTGTTTTGGAATTAAGAAGGACGAGCGAGGCAATTAATTATGATTTTTCGTGTGAGACATTTATTTCCAGCGACATGATAAATTATATTAAAAATCTGTTAAACGAGAACTTTAATAAAGAATTTTTCCGATGCAGTATCAAGCTTTTTCAATTCTGCGCGTAACTCGGAAGAAAACTACAAAAACAACATTCTACACTGGTTCTGCGGAAAACTTCAGAGCTGTCGACTAATTAAAAAAATGTTTAAATAATTTTGGTTTTAAGAGTGATGTAGCGTTTAAAGTTTTTATGTTTTTCAACATTTGAAATGAGATATGTATCACAGAACGCGGTATGTTCCAGCGGTATATTTTGAATTATCCGCAGATTTGAAAAAGCAGAAACTGTTTTTCGAGAGAACCGGTTGGCCAAATTGATTCGATTAATAGATTTGTAATCAAATTTTATTTAGTTTAGGTGTCGCGACCTCCTAAAATAACCGAAGAACAACTACAGACGAACAACCATTGGTTACTTCTACCCTCCTTTGGGGTTAGGTTTTGGCTAAAAGCAACCGTTCCTCTTTAGGTACTTCCCGGTTATGCAAATCCGCTAGCGATAACTCTAAAGTGTGCTATAAGTAGCGACCTAGAATTACGGTTTCTTTACCATTTTTTTCTGTTCCAAAGCGACCGTCGCCCGTCAGTTACCTCACATTTCCATTACGGTCAGGCAATGGAAAAACAATCGAAACATAACTCCAATATGACCGTTGCTCGCAAGCGACTGTGATACACAGATTTGCGGGGGTGGTAACATGATTCGGGAGACCCAAACGACGTTTCTCTGAATAACCGATAAACAGATTTAGTTCCGGACAATCTATTGCAGAAAAAAATAAGTGTACCGAGTGTACATTAAGAAACCAAGCAGTGATATAATAGTATTACGAATATATGAAATGATCTAGATTCGTCGAGAGGGGAGTGTAAAATGCAATTTCTATTAACGGCTTCTGCATGTACAAGGCTCTCCCACCCAGCCTACGTATATCTACGTTGCAACCATCTCATCCCCGACTATTCGTTCTCACCTTAAAATGTCCTACGCCGTAGTAGCATTGCCGGTGGCGGCTAGGAAAAGCGGAGAGCGGAGGCAAAAGCCTTGACGACGACGACGACGACAACATCATGGAGACGAGTCGACACAACGACATAAATTCGCACGGTGGAGGAATGCATTCGACACTGCGGTAGTACCGAGACGGTGGAGGTGCATTCGAATTTCCCGACCTTACTGGAACTCCGCAACACGGGGAATCGCCCACCCATAGCCGATAAAGAAAAAGGTTCGTGAGAGGATTCCGCGTAGCAGCGAGAGAAAGAGAGGCTCGTGTTGGAAGGAGGCGGGAAAAATAAACAACCCAGGACCAAATGCATACGACACGTACGACCGGTTCCGCGCTCCGGCACGAACCGCGTTATCGTAGCGTGTGTCTCGTGGGTTACGGTGCATTATATGTGCACTATGTACACGTAAAAGCACAGCGAAATAAAATAAAAGAGAGCTCTGGCTGTGTTGGTAGGCAACGATGCTCCACCATCGCCGAGCACATACTTTTTCTCGTTTTCCTCGGATATTTTCATTTCCGCAAGGCAAAATAATGCGGCTTAGCAGGCAGTGCGTTTTGCCTGGCATCCCAGTGAGAAAGGCTCGCCCATTGTGTCTTGTCGTATATCTCTCTTACTTTATACCTTTCTAGCCATACCCTCTTCCCTCTTTTCAGCCACCCAAAAGCCTTTCCAAGCTCGTATGATCTTTGGTTCTCTCCTCGAGTGCAACAGAATTACGTACCTCGCGTGAAACTTATTTCAGGGCTAACCAAATGCATATTTTCTTAACGTCTCCACGCGTCGGATAGCCAAAGTACACGATCTTTGGAACGTTGCTCTTAATCTTGTTGAAAATTGGAGCCTGCTTCGATTGCCTTGGAATCAAACGGAAAACCTTCGAGTATATATCTGACAGTGAATACGAAGCTCATATTTTTCGTTCTATTGTACACATCGGATGAGTTCCAAATATATTTTTTTTACATCCATCTAAATTATCAGCCTTGTCTTCCTAGGAGAAAAAGTACCTGTAGGCTCATTTTCATTCCTATTCTGATAACGTAGAGTTTCTTTGACACATATAGCTGTTATTTTTTTATAAGGCTCCTGAGCGGTCAAAACATATTCAATTTATTTTTCATAATCAATCTAATGTATTTGTATATAAATATTTGTATAAAATTTTTACTCCATCCATACATTATTCGCCACTGTAGACCGATGAAGTACATGAAAAATTTTATTTCAAAGTAAAGAGCTATGTCGCTTCCTCTGTATTGATATTTTTCTTTCTCTCGCACAAGTCATATTTCAACTTTAGTATTTTATATATAAAATAATAATAATACCTTTAATCTTTAACTCGAGGTTTAACTACTTAAATTTTTCCGAATAACATTTGATTGTGTAAGGAAAAAAATTATTTATTCCAAATGGTTCACTTAAAACAACATATCGATAGTTGACGTTATACATTCAAGTTTGTTATAATTAGAAATTCTTCATCAAGGTTCGTTTGTTTGAATCAAGAAAACTTTTACAATATTTTATGACGACCCGGAGTATGAATGTTTCTTAATTCGATGTAAGATTATTATAAAAATCTTCCGTTAAATGAACTATACTTTCAGCCGTATCATTCACGATCTTTGAATGTCTGACTATATTTTATCGAAAGTTTCAATATTGTAAATATAAGAAGAAATCTTTAGCGAAGGTGCACATTTCATCGAAGGTTTATCGAAAATTCGCCGATCGAAAACTACTCTAATTGAATACACGATAACAGATTTTGTCTTTGAAGTGAACATTTATCGTTTTAATAGAGATTAATTTCGGTCGAAAGCAAAAAGCAACAGTGATCGACTAATTACATCGATATTGGAAGAAACCATCCATTTTTGTCTGTTCCGCTTACGCGATTGACTATAATATATATATATATAACATTATATATATATATATGTTATGTCTAGTTACATGTCGGTGGGCAAATAAGCCGGAGATACTGTGCAGTATATCGCAAATATTTCTATAAATACAACCATATATCAGTAGTAACGTTGATTGGCATGCCAACAGAGATGTATTTAAACGGTACCCTTTATCAACTGATATGCTCGTCGATGATTCTCATTAGTTCCGTCGTTACACGGATGTTCATACAATTGTATTCGTCTCTGATAATAACGACGGTTCAGCAGGTTATTGGTCAAATATAATTGATATAATATTAATAAGGTCATCACAATACACCTTCGACAATGTACTTGCAATTAATGAAGATATCGATATACGTATTGGGCATTACAGTTGAATTCGATTGTCTTAACAGAGCAAATGTAAACATTTTCTTTACATTTTTTAAATAATATCAATAAATGACAAAATGACTTTCATCTTTATAAAGATTTTTTTTATGAATGCTCTTCGAATCAGTGTTTCTCATAATAACATCACTTTTTTAAATTGCAATTTTCTTTATAAAAACATTCTACTGGTAAAATATTCAATTTGAATCTAAGTGTAATAAAAATAATAATTTTTGAAATATACACGTATTAAAATATAATTGAAGACCACGTTGAAACATATTGTCGTATCTTCTACGTGGGTAGTTTCGGTATTGAATAACAAAACAAAAAAAAACCAATCTCGTCTAGTATTATATCTGAAACGTGAAAATTTCTTAAAGAGTCCGTATAAACGAAGCGAACAATAGTGAGAAATCTCACAAGAACATTCACGCGAGCGGTCTTCTATACTAATAAAAAGTGATAAAATGAATTGAAAACGTCCGTAGCACGTATCGTCAAGTACATATTGTTTGACAATTGTACTTCGTGGAAATGTATGTATGTATCGACACTACATATGATATTATAAACTAAAATCTAAAGCTAGCCGTGGAAAAATGTTGTCGGGCAGCCACGATTAAGAATACGGTGTTGTTAAGGTTTGGCAGGGTTTCCACAATAGGGGTTCCAAACTAGGGCAAGGTACCGATCCATAAAGGTTTCTCTAATAAAATTTCAGGTTCAAATAGGGCCATCCACAGTGGCCACGGTAGGGATTCCTCAATGAGGCTCTCTTTAAGTTTTGTCGGGGATTCCACGGTAGGGATTCCAAACGAGGGCCTTACCGCAACCTACAGAGACTTCAATTTCCGTGTAAAATGATTGAAGGTACTTTTATTTCTATTGTTTCAGTCGGAACTATATAACTGTACAAAGTCAGGGCGTGTTTACATTTTTTTATACTTCAAATAGACAATGAAACAATATATTTCATGATGTGTATAGTCACGTGGGTTAAGGCGTACAGCAAAATCAGCAATCAAGGAGGGTTGCAGGTTCAAATCCCATCAATGACAAGATATTGACATGTGTTTTTTCAGTGATTATATGTACCATTCTGCCGAATAAATAAACTGGAAATTCTTATTTAAAGTGTAAGATAAACTGATTAAATAAATCTTTTTAAATTAGTTTTGTCGGTTGGTTTAAGTAGGGGCTTAATGGGGCAGCCTTTATAGGCCCTAACAAGAACATTTATAAAGGCCACATACTTTCGAGTGTGACAAGTCTAGACAGATATTTGTTACATTTCCCTTCTAGGCCCCGTACAGAGTCGAGTAAGCCTAGACGGGCCCTTGGAAGACCCCTAATTAAACTTCTGCCCGGGTAATAACTGAAGTAACAATAAAAACTGAAATTAAATAAAACTTATATCTAAAATGAAAAATTGTTAAAAGATATGTCGACTGTAGTACTTGGTGAATTCGTGAAATGTAGTAAATCGTCAACATTTTTTTTACATTTCGTATTCAAGTTATAATTTTAAAAAAAATTAATTTACTTTTTATTGTTATTTAAGTTACAAATTTTGGATGTTAGTTTATAATACCTAGTGTTAATATTTACATACATTTTCACGATGTGTTTTTAATACATAACATGTATTTTGACAACACGTCTTACGGATATTTTTGTAAGTATGGGAGACCGTTCAAGTAAATGTACCGGTCTCAAATTTGTACACATTGTGTTTTTGTGAGATTGTGCATTACTTGAAAATGACGTTTTTTCCGTTTAATATTAAATTTAATTTTTCAATGAATGTAAAAGAAATGGTTTTTTGTTAGAAACAATAAGAAGAAACGAAAAAAAATTATGTTCGCTAAAAAATGATAATTTTCAATGATACAACGTTTTAATATTATGACGCATTTAATAATCTCCCAGAAGACAAAGTATCTATAAAATTGAGACAATTATATTTACATAAGCGTACACACCTGTACTTGCGCAAATGATAAATATTATTTCACGAATTTCATTGTAGAAAATAAACAAAAAATGCCAAGTTAAAAAATTATTTTTTTCAGCTTTGCATCGCTCAATTTTAAATACCAAGTAACTGTAACTTGAAGTCAGTAAGAATCGAGATGTGAGAGGTACGTCTTGGGATGACACCATTCGCAACTTCATGTTTATCAATACGTTTTTTACAGGACCGTACAAGCGAGACATCCTCGATGAATATTCGTGTTCAAATGAGCAATTCAACGTCGGGACGACAGATACCACCGCAACGAGATGAGACAGCTCGTGGGATAACTCACTACCCGGAGCATAGTGTGTATCCTATGCACATTTGACTCTCAAGTTATTCAACGACGTTGTAGCGCAACGGACTTTGGACGATACGGTCGGTGCCAAAAAGTAGAAAATCCGGCGCCCGATATCCACTCGAGCTTCCAGATATTGGTAAGTCGGCTTCACGAGCGGTTGACTGCCTGATCCTCACACTCACACACTCAAACACGCGCGTGCGCATGTGCACACACACACACACACACACACACACACACACACACACACACACACACACACACACACACACCGTCTCTATTTTAAAATAATTTTCATTTACTTTCACGAGCGAGCGAAACGTCTTCGCAGCTCCACTTTCGTTTCCACTCGACTCTGCGCAGTCCTCCGGTTCTTGGTTCTCACGTTCAACATCCCCCATTGCACCAGGTTCGCCGCAACGTTTTCCGCGCAGTCCGCGCCACGTTGGCTCCTTAACTGTCGGAATTGCCCCAACCCCTTTTCGTCGACCGTCGTTCCGCACCTTCGCCGACACCAAACCTCGCAGCGCCGCACTTGCTCGTAGTTCGGAGCTGTCCCTCTCCACCGAGACGACCAAAACGACGACGACGCTTTTACTTTATGAATTACAGGCTAAGTTTGCTCAGCCGCTCGCCCGATTTCGAGCCCGACTTTACGAGGGGTTTATTTTTGGGCCAAGAGCACGAACGGGTGGTGAGACGCGCAACGCCGAAATATGAGCCTGCGCTACTCGCTTCCTCATTCGCCTCCTCAATCGTCGAATAAGCACTGGAAGATGCGCTGTCTCATATGTATCACATGGATTATTCATCTCTCCTTTTAAAACGGAAGGGAAACTTGAGGATGCATCACTCTCGCCTTCTCAGACATATTTGCCGAGATATATTACACTGGTAGACCGTCCATATTCGAGTCTGATCGAAGATCGCTATATTTCCTGGGAATGCAACCACCTTTTATCGAAACTTTGGTAAACCGACTCCTTCTGCTGTACCAACACCTTCCAAAGTTCTAATCTATAGTCGTTGGATCAAATTTGTTTTCTGAGTTTGATCGTCGTACTTAAAAAATCTTGAGTCGAAACGTCAGGTCAAACTTAACTTGTAATTTGAGTTCAGACTCAAGTTCGTGCTTACAACCCTAGAATTAACCCTTATTCGCGTTGATCGCTGCAGCAGGATATAAATCACAGCTGATACCCACTTGATTAAACTTTTCGTTTCGGAACTTGGAATTGAGATTCGGCGAGCGAGGTTACGAGCCATCGGTTCCGTCCTTTTCGATGTAAACACAATGCTCTTTCTACCGGTCCTGATTTACGGGCCCTCGTTATCCTTCCAGTCAAGGTACGTAATTGCTTCGATACTACTCGTACAATCCCCATAGCCCATCGATGGTATGTACATACTTACAACTTCGTGCCACGTGGGTAGGGCTGACTCTTCGGTGTGACATAGGTGCACTTTACATTCACGTAGATATACCAGCTGTACGTATGTATTACGTCGAAAGAAGCCTCCAGAATCCATCTTGCACTCTCCATAAAGCTGGTCGCCTAGAAGGAAGCTCAAAGCCGCTGAGACTAAGCCATCTTTAGCCCCTCCAGACCCCATAACCCGGCTTGGCGCCTTTTCCTCGAGGAATCTAAAGCAGCGCTACCGCAACCGGTACTCAACCTCAACCACCACCCGATATCAGCGTTATGGCCTACCTTCCTTTCTTTAATCTCGTTTTCGCGTTGACGGCTTCTATCCCCGCGATGTAAACCACATCTGCTTCTCTCCTTTAATAACGTAATAGAGCCCGTCCGATCCCCGTGGAAATAGATCGCCACCTAACTAATAGCTCACGATTTCGTGCATGTTAGTGAGTACTTTGCTGAAACGAGAAGAGGAGGCTCAGAGTCTCGACGATAAATTATTCTTGCTTTTTTTTTTTACGAATCAACGATAGTAGAATATTTATAAATGACGAATTACTCAAAGGCTAATAACACCACGGCGGAAGATCGTTACTTGCAACGCTCTGTTATTATCCTCGGACATCTCCTTCATTCCTGTCACGGCTTTGTAACTCTCGATTGCCTTTTGAAAGCTTAAACAAATATTTTTTAAATTTATATTCCGTACGTCAAACTGAACCGTTCAGATATTTGTAAGGTGTGGCTAATTACCAACGGAGCACCATTGAAGGGTGCCGCTTGTGCGAGAGTGACAGAGCTAAACGTTCCTAATACATTTATCTCGAACGGAGATTTTTGGATAACCTTCAGAATTGCTCTCCGTATCAAATTCGAGAAGTGAACTCTTCCGACGTTCGTTTAAAAATCTGGGATTGAGTAAAAAGTGTTGAAACGTTTCATCTGAAATTTCGACATCCCTTAAAACTTAAACTCTTGCTATCAAGAATAATGTCGACATCTACAATGTCTACAACTAGATTTTATATCAATTTCCCAACGTTCATTAATTACTGTGCACTTCGTTATTCCTTTTCTTGGGGTAGGGGGGGAGGTACTCGCGGCAGTGGAGAGTACTCGATAAAATCCGCGTATAAGCTCTACGGGCGAGAATACAGCGACGGCTATTAGCCGAGAGTGATAAAAATCTTTTCTTTCTTGGGCTCATGGAGTTTAGTAATGAAAGTAACGAAGCGATGAACGCACCGCATTCGAATACCCCGTGACTAACCGACCGCGTCTTGAATTCACTTACATCGATCGTTCGTGTCGGCACGCTCTACTCGCACCATCCCCTTTATATACATTCATTCCCTATCCTTCCACGCTGTTCTATGCCTGTATATTCGCATGAGAAGTGGCGAGAAAAAGCTCGTTAACGGACGAAGAGTGCGAGTAGGATGTAGTCAGGAGATAAAAGAGACCGCGAAATGCTAGCGACGGAACACGCCCGAAAATATCCCCCTGTCGTCCGAAACTGTACCCAACGAGAGGACGCTCGGACTCAACAATGGTACCGGTAATTGGTGACTTCAATGTTTATCGTGGTACATACATATATATATGTATACTTTTTTTAAGTTCCGGTTAACGCGCCAACACGACGCAACAATTTTCATCGAAAACTTGGAACCAGCCGCGGTTCAATGCAAATTTTTGATTGCGGTGACAACGTTGGAACGAAGAAATCAAGACTAAAACTGCGAGAAGAATACTAAAGCATTTTCAACAACTTTCGCAGATACTTCGATACATTTGACAACGGTAAAATATGAACTGGCGTAGTACAATAAATGTAACAATTATATTTTCTTTTTTAAATTTCCTTCAACAAATTTCTCACTACTCGAGTTTCAAAATAACGCTTCCAGCTTTGCGGTGTGACGACAACAATAGCAGCTCCCCAAGCTTTTCGAACTTTCGCGTAGGTAACGAAAATCCTCTGCACTCTCTCCGCTTCGTACTCTGTTCCCACGTCGCTCTCTGGCTCTACTCGTTATTTTTATATGTTGCAGTCTCGGAGATCAATCTACGCGCAATCAACGCGACAGTGTGCTCGGTCTGTACGTTCTACGTTATGGTGGCAAGTCGTATTTTCTCGTTCTTCGTTTCCATCGTTAGCTCGAGCGACGACGGGTGCACTCTGTTCTATCGCACGAAAGTTTTCGTAGCTCCCAGTATCGCGCTGAGTTAATTATCCCGGGTCACACACGACACCGAATCAATCTCGTGGCGTATTACGATACTTGCGGCGTAATCAACAGTTTCTTTGATCTATTCGTCTCTCTATGTTCCCTTATTGTCACTTTATGTTATAAATGTCTCGAGTATATTGCCAATTATCTTCAATTTCAATGCAAATCTTAATTGCAACTGACCGCTACAAATAATTCGTAATAATTGAAAATGCATAACGAAGCCTTTGTACTGAGCTTTGGATCTTATTATTCTGATTATAATAGTTACGTACGTACAAAGAAATTCAAACGTTTAGGCTCTTAGCGTATTCTCAGACCGTGAAGTAACGTTAGCTTCGGTCGAAAAACTTCTAACGCGCAATGTCAAAGTGATCGATGCATCTGTATAAAATGCATATAACGTCATATTTATTTAGAGATAAAAATGTCCGACTACTAATCAGTTTAGGTTCCGGGGTGTACCTTCAATGTCCTACATTCACAATTGCTTCCATTCCCGCGTTCCTATTCCTCCCGTACGCTACACCCAGTTTCGAGTGCATTGACGGACCAAACAATTTGCATAAACCGGATGTACAGAAAGGGAATGAGTGAGCGGATGAGCATAAGGGGGTGTAATAACTAAACGCGCATGTTTACCTCGCTATAGGGAGGTTTAAAGGAGATCGTTTCGATAAACGTTCTGCAGGTATTCGTTATGTTGGGTTTGTTGGATCGCGTTGGTCACGATCGACGCATGGAATGCCGACGGTAGATCCAGGATATGGAAAACCGCGAGCGATACCGGCAGACTCCAAATATTCGAGTGAATACACACATTTGTGGACACTACGACGCAGTGGCGTGTACGTCGCATGTAAATCGCACGTAAAAGTGTCGTGCGTCGACAACATCGTGTTGTTGCTTGTTGCCGATTCAACGGATCCACCAACTGGTTTAATCAATTACCACTGATTCGCGTCGTGTGTTCGACCTTTTACAGAATGGATCGAAATCCCTTGATAGCACGAAGCTCCTGGACAATGGAACTGGCAAATATCGGGCTCTGGATAGTGAACAGTCCCATTAATTCGCTGACTATTGAACGCTACGTCGCGGTTTTGAGTAAGAGGAACGCTAATCGGTATGTATGAGATATCATGATGAGAATATACCGGGATTTATGCAACGCCGTGATTGCCCGGAGAAAAAGGGGTGGAATGGCACAGCGTAACGATGAAATAACTTTCGTTCACGTAAATTTGAGGGATCGAATGGGAAGTTGACGCTCCTTCTCTTCAATGACTGTAGTAATAGGTTATGGTTATTAAAAAAAATCTTAAAGCAAAGGTCACGCTTTCAAATATGTTTTTTTTTTTTGCAAATCTTCTCATTACCGATCGGCAAGAAGCGTCGAGTGTTTGAAGCAAAATCGTGCCATGCAACCCCGATCTACCCTCCATTAGTAACGAGGCCGGAGCACAAAATCGTTGCCACCGGGCACGCATGTACGGGAGAATGTGTGCATTTCATGTAACCGGGTGGCTCATCTAAATTATACTAATTCACGTGGTTTCTAGTAGCGCACGGAACGCGGGAGACGTGAGCCACGGCACTCGCAGATTATTACACGGTATAGCTCCAGCGTGAGATTTGCTTTCACGCGCGGACCCGCGTGGCTTTGGGCTTATTTAGTATTTCATTCCTGCAACGAGTGAATAGCTCTACGTTGCTCGGGTATAAATTGGTAATGCGTGTAATGGGCCGTGTGTACTAACCCTGCTACACCAACGATGCGGTATAGGTCGGAGCGAGAGAGAAAATGAACATTTTGGAGTTCGAATCTGCTCTCTACGACACGCTTTGCTAGGCAAAATGGTGAGAAAGAGAGGGAGAGAGAGAGAGAGAGAGAGATAGAGAGAAGCAGCGTCTCTATGTATGTGCGTACTGGGTCTTCGAAGCCGTGCTCTCGGCGTTTTGCCAACACCCTAATTATTCCTGGCCCGTTAAACCCGTTTAGGACATCGATTTGGCAATCGTCGCTATCTTTGCGGACATATAATAGTAGACTCGATCCGAGAAAATTCGAACGGTTGCCTATACGAGACATCGATCAACAGTCGAGTCGACACATGAATCCATTACCCGAAACAAATGAGAATCCATTGGTAAACTCTTCCACAGAAATTTATAGGAAAAATATTTAATCAAAAAATTCTAGAGTCGCATTCCACAAGACGAGTATTACAAAGCATTCTCGCAATTCTTTTGATACAATACAAATGCCAGCATGAATTAAAATATTACGAGGATGTATCTAGAACTGTTGCAAATATGAGGCCAAGATGGAAAGTTATGCAAAGAACCTAAAGATAATCAAGCGGCTTTAGTGTTTTCTGACGAAGACGTACAAATAGATTATATGCCCTTACGAGGAAAGTATAACACGAATGAAGAGAGTTCCTGGGAACTTGTTATGCTCTTCTCTTCCACCTGAGCATACCACGTCATGTTATCGAATTAATGCAAAGTTAATTCTGTTTTACATCGTGGCATGCTCTACTGCGCTAGAATGATATCCCTCGACACGTTGAGCGCCATCATTAGTCCGAATCATCTACGCAATCTACGGCGATTGTGTTTCGATCCTCGACAGAATCATTACCAATAACATCATTATACTATATTATCGTTATAACTTCTTATTATCCACACTCTGTCCGTCTCACGTTCGCTCCTCCTCTCTCTCTTCTCTCTCGGGATTTTATCGAAAATAAATTATAGAACAGCGTACGGAGTGCGTCCCCTTTGGGAGAGAAAAGGTGAACTTGTGAATATATCGATGTTGGAGAGAAAAGGTAAACTCGACCGGTCTTTCGTCTTCAGCGCGCAATTAGTTTAAAGCACATATTTTGCTGCGCAATGCAATTACTTCGAAGGATCGGATAAGGGTTCAAAGCCGAAACTCAAGGGGAAAAAGGTTAACTCCTCGACTTAGAATTCCAAGTCTTTTTATGCTTCTGAACGAAAACTATCGGTAGGTTACCAATTTGGCAGAATAACGATTTTAAACTCAACGCAAGTAAAAGTGATAAAACAAAAACTTTAGTTACGCTCACTCGGAGCCACACGTTATGGTCAAATAAAATTTGAAGTATAAAATCTGTATATCTAGTTACAGATGTTCGGGATAAGTAAAATAATGTCAAACTTGAATCGTTCAAAATTCTATCTGTCTCTAAATTCGATGATTTTTTCGAAACGGAGGATACATAATTTTTTCCGTTACTTCTTTAGAAATGTGCAAAAAATGGTGTTACATTTGAAACTCTGTTTCGCAGTAAACTCAAACTCTACGTATGTACTCTAGTGAATCAAGGCGATTCACGGTGATCGCGATTAGTCGTTGGTTGTTGAAGCAACTGCGTCGCGTCGCAGAGACTTTGAACACTAATACTCTGTTACTCTCGGCGAAGAGCCTCGAAGAACGAGATACCTCGATTGCTTCGGCCCAGTTCGGTAAACGGCTAGACTCTTCCTCCGGCAAGGGCAGAGTTCGTGCAGAGAGAGAGAGCTGTTTACGAAACTTCTGGAATTTTAGAGTGCAGAGTTGCTCTCGTAGATGGGAGAAAAAGGCAAGAATCTACGAGTCTGGTATTTCAAATGACGATCTTCAACTTCCTTATTTTCTTCATACCACCTATATCGCTTATGCACTTCGTGAAATAGACCGTAAGTCAAAGTGCTAGTCAGGAGATGAAGGTGAAGGATTAACTGTCGCCTCTCGTATACCTATAGCCTGTAAATAGTTATATCTTCATTTTTGGCTTCTCCGGGACGGATTAAGATGGATAGTCAAGAGGCTATCTGATAATTAAGTCCCAAGTTGGCCAAAGACCAGGTCGGATGCGAGACGAGAATGTATTCCAAGTATACACGTACAGTATCATGTGTGGCCAGGAGAAGGTCCTATGTACATTGATATACACTTGAGTAATCACAGCCCCGTGACTTGTGCTAAATTACAGGCAATTAGCAAACACGATGAGTCGGTGCCGTACTTCGTCATGGACACGTTTGATCTACATTCCCGGATTCCCAGGACTGATCATGGCTGCAATCTTTGGTAAATATTCCAAATTCTAATGTTTCACTCGAAAGCATTTTAATTTCTGCTACGAGTCGAACGAAGGAGATGATACACCGTCCGGTGTACAGAACATCGTGTAGTCATCCTGTCGTGAATGTACGTTGTTCATACCGGAGCGGAATGAATACGGGAAGGAATGTGCCGGTACATATAGTACACGTTCGGTAACTAGACACAGAAAGGAATATAGCCGGGTTGAAGCGAAGTGCGATATAGCCGACGATCTCGCTCACTCTCGCGAATCCATCGCTCTTAAGAAATTACGGTCGCCACAGAAAGAAAAGAAAAATAAATAAATTACGGTTGATTCCTCCGAGTGTTGAGAGACACGTTGCCGGAATGTCGGCCCGGGAAAAGTTCAAGAAGATCAAGAGATGAATTATTCGAAGGACTTATTATCACCCGTCATAAGTCGCGTTTTATAAATTTTCACTCTTTCTCTTCCTACTCCGTCTTTTCTTAGCTCTAACTTAATTTATCAATACGAAACACGGTACGAGCAGTGGGTACAGCGAAACCAGCTGCAAAGTACAAAGTCTATCTTATCGAACACGTAATTAAAACTACATTGCCTTTATTATATACCCATTCCAATGAGCTGAGAACAATAGAGTCGAGTATTTCACTTTTAACAGCTTTTCACTCTAGAGAATCCCGAGATCGAGTTCGACAGTGAACATAATGTTGTTAACTCTCTCGAAGAAATTTTAATTCTCATTCTACAAGATATTAAAGACCGAACGTCTTTACAATCGTCGTGAAAGACGATAATTATCGACCTACATAAAAGTCGTTGGATTCATCGAAGTAAAATGTATCATATACTTTGACATCTATCGGAGATGAACGTAAATTGTCTTCCATCTGTCTGTCTTCAGTGATGAATGCACTTTCGGTTAACGTCTTTGACCAATTCGTCGCCTAGTTACAGGGGCCTCGAATATTCGTTCCTCGTACAAGCGTCAAGCTTACCATACGATGCTAATAGGTTTTTTCCACATTCTGATGACGTACGTCTCGCAGATAAATGGGGTGAGGCTAGGTTTTATCATTTTTTTTCAACCTTTCCATCTTCCTTGACATTTGACTTCTCTACACGATGATAATATAGGAATCCTCGGTGGACAAGAGAGCTTCAACGCTCCGGTAACATGAAAGATTATAAATAAATGCAAATTAATTTTTCTGCTGTCTTCGCAACATACAGCATGAAATAATAGTGTAAACGGTACGCGTATATAAGCTGGCTTGTTAGCTATATATAGTAGAACAGAGGTGGAGATCCAGTGCGAGGGTGTTGAAAATAACGCCCTACCTCCGGCACCTCATTCTCCATCCTCCTCTTCCCTTTGCCACGCTAATTTGCATTGAGATAACCGTCCGCTCGCCACACTATATCAGTCAGAATAATCTACCGACCTGTACCACGAGCTTTCGCCTCGCGCGTTTCTCTCTCGTGACTCGCATCGTACTCTCTCTTACTCTCTCCAGTGCGGTATGCCCAGAAACACACAACGAATTGTAATAAGCAGAATTAATCGTGGTAACGAGCTTAAAAACACTCTTGTGAAAACAGAGTGTACTTCCGTAAGAACATTCTCTACCTCTACTTTCTTCTTCTTTACCGACAATATTATTTACTCGAACTTCTCATCTATACCCAATTAACATCTATCGAGAGAGTCGAAAGTCCCGACTCTGAGTTTGGTTTTGAATATTTCTAGGGAAAAAATATAAGAAGCTTTAACCCAGAAATACCGCATAGCTAAAAAAATTCTACGTCGAATGAGCCCAAAGAAATATATTTTTTGAAATTATTCGTCGAGTTATAAGATATCGTTTGAGGAATAATGGTTTTTGTCTGTCAACTCCGAGAATATCAACCGCAGCTTTGTATCACAGGGTTCGTCCTACGTGGAATCATTGAAGCTTCAAAAATATTTATTCATTTATCGCTTCAATAATATTTTTATTAAATTGAGATATTTAAACCCAAATACAATCGGAACTCTTGACCACCTCCGACACAGTATTTTTTATTTATTTCTGTCTCCCGTCGATGCTGAGCCTGAATGGCATTACTCTCGGAGCCTTGCTTGGAATTTGCACTTTGCGATTGATATGTCTATTGGCCAACAAAAAGATACATTTGATATACCAGACGAGTGTGCAGACCGACGAGAGGAGACGAGATATTGTTACACTGAATGACGATACCCGCAGGACACGGTGGCAGGGCCCATGGTCGGTATATTTCGGGCTTAACGTATCATTCAATTAACACGACGTTGTAGGCGAAGTTATCGTGCGAAATAGAGATTAATTCATGGTAGGTGAGCGCGTTATCCCGAGGCGCGGCAGCTACACTTACGAACATGTTGCGGTTAGCCTTCGCGGTGTGACGAGAGCCTCATCAATTATGCACGAGGAAATATCCAGCCCCTACGCTCGATGGGGGATAATGAATATCAATTGTTTACCGTCGATGTCGAAAGTGACAACGCTGTTAAATGAAACCAATAACAGCATCGGTAATATTAGAATAGCGGAGGAGTGACTGCGGTAGTGGCAGCTTTCAAAACAGGTACGAAGACTAAACAAATATTACTAATTATTCATTCGCGAGTTGTAACGCCTGCCATGGTTATCCCCTCTTTCTCTTTCTCTTTACTCTTTCTTTTACTATCTCTATCTCTCTCGACTCTCTCTCTCTCTCTCTCTCTCTCTCTCTCTCTGATAATTACAGTCCGTGTAAGGACATTACAATAGCGATCGACAATAGAATTAATTTAATTTATCGGAATCGATTGATATCGACAGAGAACCCTCACGTTTAACAATATTTATTTAGTCTTGCAAATACACGTTCATCACCGCTGAGTGTATTATTTAATTTTAACGAATTTTTTCCTTTCGAGGGCGCAATTATCGGAGCGCTACCCAGTCCCGCTCTTCTCATGTGAATCGATGGCGGTTCGTTACTCATTACAATTAAAAACGGTACCAGGATCCCCGTACTGCTTCTGCCTGTCAACAGTTGTTTACCGAGGTTGGACAATGCCGACTTGTCAATCAATACTACGAATATGAGGTACGCGTGCTATACAGCTGTTCGATGTCTGGCTTTGTAGGTTTCATTACGTGGAATAAAATCCTTCGAATAGCGTATTTATGAATGAACCCAGTTCCTACTCCATTCACCACCTGAAATCTCATCAGACTTGTTTTCTCCATACAGTTCACATTTTAGGTGAGTCAAACACTCTCGCCCGATCTTCGCTACGTCGTCGAATACTTCTGATGAGTACTCGCCGGAAATTGTATCAAAATTGCACACAACCATTTCGTTGCGATTACCGATCATCGGTTATAGTTACCGGACGACTGATGAGCGTAACACTTTTTTTCGTGTATCAGAAAGTAATTAAAGAAATTTGTAAGAAAAAAAAATGCCATCCTTTTGAATGCTTTACACGGTAGAACACAACGGTAGATTGATAATAAAACAAGTATCGTTAAGTTTTAAAACATCTGCTAATCAATGTGACGAACGCCTTTTTTTTACTTATCGCAAAAATGTCTTTTACCTATTCGTTCATCGAGAGGAGTGAAAATGATTGATTGGTAAAATGTATTTGTTCCTTCGCGTATTATTACACACTGCTCGAGATATTGAATGTGATACCAATTGAAACTCTGTCGAACCTCGCGACTTGTCGAACGGACGAGAACCACCGAATTCGAAACGAATAGCGCCGCTTTTTGAATTTCTATTATCGTGGATAACAAAGCTGGAGAAAATGGAAGATTTAAGCGAGATTACATTACTTGGAAAAGCGTCGAATGGCAGGGCCTGATGAGAGTCTACAGTGGAGAATGTCGATTAAAGATGGACGATCTACTCGAAATTGGGCCAGGTAGCTGGAACGCCCGAATTACCAACGGGATTGTATACGACCTGGGAGAGGAATTGCAGTCGAAATTACTCAAAGCGTCTCGCGAGGCAATTAACGAGCTTGCGATTCTTCGTCGTATAATGACACGAACGTCGCGCACCATTGCAACAAAGCGAAACGTGTTTCTCACCCGGTGTCACTGGTACGTTGCCAGCCTGACATTTTATTGAATTCTTGCCGACACCGTTGAAAAAACCAGAACAAGACAGAGCCAATACGTTAAAAATTGTTAGCTGTTTGATTATTGGCTACTGAATCATCCGACTGTGAAGAAAGACTCACGCTCGCGCAATAAAAGTGAACCTTGACACGCTGCTCGTAAGAATGAATTATCGTCTCATCTCTCGCTGAATGAACGAGGATTTAATTTTTTTCCATCTCAATCATTACGAGATTTATCAATTTTTCAACGAAGCGTGAATGATGTGGATCATGAAATCAACATAGATATAGTCTTACACGAAATTACAAATATCTTCTGACTGTTTTTATCTGATGCCAGACCTACCTCTTGCTGCGAGACACGATACAATGCTGTAGCATCGAATGTATGCTCCAGGGTATTCGATGCATCGGAGTGCGATAGATAATGCATGTGCCAGGGGAGATGAGACCCTTGATGTGTAGCACCCACAAGAATCTGCACTTTTCAAATTATACATAGCTCAATGATGTACGGTAACGGTATTTCACCGTTAATATCAAATTTGTTAATGTTTACAATTAGGATTCGAACAGAGAGGAAATTATTTGTACATTTCTATGAAGACGTATCTATTTTATTTTGAAAAATTCTATTGCGCGAGCTCAATTAATTTGAATATATCTCATCCTGTTTAGAATTTTTTTTCCAGAGCACCAGAGTACTTTTTTAATTGTATTCCGCTTGAAATATTGAGCATTACTCCTTTTCACGAATGGTTCTTTTACATAGTCTTTGGACGATACGGAAACTTCGGTGGCCGCCTGCATCGTGTGTCCATATAGATCGACGCAAGGTCTTCGAGGCACGGCTCACGTTTTTGACTAGTTTTTTTTAGCAATCTCTCTCACTTACTTACTGTTATAACATTATCTCGCACGCGCATTATTCTTCTATGTCCGTTTGCTTGATTTTCGCTATAACGAAAAATACGCTAATACGATGAAAAACGTTCCATTAGAAACAACTCACTGCTTTCTCATTTATTTTAAGTTCTCCGATATTAAGATTAAAAAGAATATTATTTTTCTGGCAAAGAAAACTCTGAAAGGAAGCAACAAAAATTAGTACATGCATGGTTATTATGAAGAAGAAATTGTTCCCTAAAATATACGAGTGCCTCGACGGTACGTCTTGCATTTGAATCGAGACGAGAAGAGAGCATAGCAGAGTTAAGTATACGTGCACTATACCATCAAACCCCTTCATCTTGCATTCCCTCTTATTCTCGCGCACCCACTTGAGGTGCAAGTGGATTGGGGTGCTTATAGATGACGGTATTCACTTGCACGAAAATGCCACCGACACGCCGGAGCAAACTTAATGAGCATCGCGAACAGAGTCAGCCCCCAAACTATTCATCGGAACTGAGAAGCACGAATCGTCGAAACCGCAAAGTATTTATCGATTGATGGAGCACGCATCAGAGGATTTGCACACCCGAAGCAACCGGTGAAAGCTGTCATAGAATTATTACTACGTTCATTATCGATAAGGATTTCCAGAGGAAAATATTCCAAATGAAAACTGGGACAAGCGCGAGAACCTCGGCGAGTCAGCATAAGAAGTGCCAAGTGCGGCGAAGCGTACGCGATAACTATAGACAACCGTTGACGTTGGGAAACGGTCGCGTCGTCAATGAACATTTTTTAATTCCCAAGAACCCGCGCCCTTGTTGAAATCTCAAGGGCTTGACTCACTCTCATCATCCTGACTCCCTGCAACGACGGGCGAGCCCTCCCCAGCCCCCTCTTCGGTAGTCCTTCGCTGTATCATATAAAGCGTACCTACTTTTACCGTGTACAAAAGATTATCTTGCAAGCTCGGTAAGTATATTCGCTCTGCTTAATTCTGACATTTAATCACGAGAATCATCGCAAAACCTTGTTATCCGGATTACGTAAATGCTTTTATCGCAATAGTACTTCGTAGATCATACTTATCGTTGACGTTAAACTATTGCCGCGTACACTTACCCGCTTATCAAGAGAAAATTGCTCGAATCCCGATTAATTTACACGGGTATTTGCGTTGCTTGATGAGAAAATCCTGGGGTTTTCAATCGCACCATCACCAGGTTGATACGCGACCGCATAAAATAACAGACATTTTCATCCCAAGTACATCGAACAACTTTTCTCGTAGAACCCTCCGATGAATATCTTGCTCGTCTCTCGAGTCGAAGGAGTAAAGCGATAAACTACGATGCTGTGGAAGAGGAAGAAGATCAAGATAAAAACGAGTGTGTAGAGAAAACAATGAGAAGATGCAGGAGTTCTGTACAAAAACCTCGACGAGCAGGTGAATCGTTGAGTGTTCCAAAAGTTTTCGGTCAGGTTTTTCCACCCACGCTGTGCTCTTCGAAAATACAGTAACCAGGCTTCCTCAAATTTGTTGAATATTACACGCTGTTGTGTTATATAAAATAAAGAGTAAGAGATATTCTACAAACGTTATCCCAATAATGAGAAACAATGTCATTACGCTTGTCGCAATATCACTTACAACGATGAAGGTCTACCGGAACAGCAACAGATAAAAAGCTCGAAATCGACTAAAGTAAAAGGTTTTTCATATGTGAAAATGGAAATAATATTACGTCTTACGTGTGTATAGTACAATATCGGTGGAACATGTGATTGTTGAGTAAAGCACAAGCAGGGACCGGGACTGCTGGGATTGCTCTCCTATAAGGAGAGACGGAGAGGGGAAGAGAGTACTCGCCGACCCATTCTCTCGTAACTCTTGCCAGGCCGTTATCTTCCACTGTCTGTGCATCTGCCTGACTACCGGGTAATACGCGGGAGCGTCGCGTATGTAAATCTCATTCTGATTAACATCCACATAGGTATACAGGCGCGAGGGGAAGGAGAAGGCTACAGGAGCGGTGCTCCGCACTACCGAGACGAGTACCAACGCCAGCAGCAACGATCAACCCATATTCCTATCTGCTACGTTCACATATTCTACTGTATAGCTATTACGGTAGGTTCAACCGGTTTTGACTGCACAGATCTTGTGCATATATGCACTTCTGGCCTATCTCCCAGCATACAACCCGGTAATCGCTCTGTAACTCCCGCGTGCGCAAATACTGTCGTTCCATATGATTTGTGCCTTTGATAATTATCGATAAAAGTTTGATTTCTTGTTGGAACGTGACGAGAACATCTGTCACGATTTTGCCCAACTGTTGGATAATTTGCTATACTTGTTACTACTTTGGAACGAAGGTACCGCGTCTTTTCACACAGAAGACACCGTAAGATAAAACGAATGATTAAAGTATTACCGCAATTAACGTAATATTGATATTTAAAGCAGTTTTAGATGCGGAATTAATTTACTTCGCGATACAATTAGTGTTTGAGACAACGGAATGTGTGGAAATGACGTTGGATATCGTATCGAACTATTTAATTAAAATAAATTTATCTTTTAAAGACTTTCAGCCAAAAATATGTTGTGATAGCATATTTTTTTCTGTGATACACCGCCTGTGCTCCGTATGACCCGATCCTTTCATCATTTTGTCCCTAAATACTTTAAATGCAAAGAAAGAAAAAGAGTATTTCGTGTTATTCTCGTCGCAACCAACAGGATGACTAGGTCTTAATCTGTTTTTCCAATAGCAAAAGGAACCGTTAGCCACTTCCAGATATACGAAGATTAAGTTTAATACTGCATGCCCGAGGCTTGGTTCTATTTTCTTCTCAATTTCTTCAAGTTTTTTCGTATAAGAGTATTGTTTTTTAATTAAACAGTCTCGGTATACTCTGAAACGTAAAAAATTTATCTATCTACCGCTGGATTTCTGAGAATTTTTACAGCTTTTTAAGATTCGGCTTTCCCTTAATCGTCATTGAACGATAATTTATCCAGATAAAAAATTGGAGTTCTATCAGACAACGAAATTTTTTAACTACATCCCAAAGCGAACAGACTCTCAGTTTAATTTTTTCAATTGATTGTCGAACGAAAAAAAATCGAACAACACATGGTGAGGATTGCGTCCAGGTTGATTTCAATGAATTCATTATGTTTGGTCAATCGTCAGCATAAATATCTATATCTGACTCGTCAACAGTATACTTTTCGCATGTGATACACTATTTATTAATCATAATAATTCTAGGCAAGCGACCGTGTAAGTTTAACATTTTATACAGATATAGCGTCCATGTCCGGTCGATAGGATGAATATTTTTGCGAAATACAACTCAGGGTTTGAGATACGTGATCGCGATTTTAAGCGCATGAATGAGAGGAATTTTTAAAATAATTCCTTTGTTAAAGAATCGTGCGTTATGTTTCGAACATAGACGCAATATCTATACAAAATGTTTAAATTATATACTCGTTTGCCTAGAATTACTACAATTAATAAAAATTGTCTATAAAATAATAGAGAATCTGTGAGATTAATTCTGCCAGGACCAACGGTGGCGTAATTGGTAGCGGAATTCTGGATGTTCCCGGCTGAAACCCGGGTCGTGGCAGAATATTTTTCACAGTTCCTTTGTTAAAGAATCGTCGAATCGGGTTCAAGCAATTAGACCCGATATTTATAATGATTCGCAAATGCGGTATTTGAGAATCAAGCCTCTCATTCTCGCACTTAGAATTGTTATCGCGTATCTCGCATCCTGAGTTGTGTTTCGCACAAATATCCATCCTATTGGACATAGACGCTATATCTATATAAAATGATACGCTATTCAATATTTAGTCGGACTTAACTTTTAACGATCATTTTTGTTGAAAAGATATCTTGAATGTAAATTTAAAAAATGGCAATTTCGTATAATTTCCGATGCGACCACCAGAATAGCCAACTTAATCTGTTTTTTTTTTTTTTCAAAGATGTACAGAGATCGAATTTTGCATGCCTACATTGTACATACAGAAATTAATGCTCAAATATGAATTGGCTGTTTGGATAGTTGTCAACATAAATACATATATTTGGCGTTATGCAGCTGGTACGGTGGTAGTCATCGATGGGAATGAGTCGTGTCGGTACTCGGGACCGGAGAGTATCGACAAGCTGGCAAACGAATTTTCGTCGGCTTGATTCATTTGTTTAGCGGACGTTTATCCGATGCCCTGGTTACCGAACGCCCAACCAACTGGCTTTTACCATCGTGCGAATACTCGGGTTACGTTTCTGTTTTCACGCAGGACCATTGTTTACGATCGCGCGTATCGCCAACGACGACCCTTGTGCTTGCCCCGTCAATGCTAGAAAAAGCGAGAGAAGGAGAGAAAACGCGGAATTCGCAGAATGGTTCGTCACAATCAGTCGACACCGTGCGAGGTTTGAGCGGAAATTCGCGTGCGATCTCGTTTGCTGAATTCGAAAATCCCGAGTCCCCGAGCTTCTGTATCAACGGATAATGGAAGATTTAAGCCCTTCGAAAGGATCGAGTGTCCATACGAAATTCCAACGCCATCCACAGTAAAAAATAACTTTATTCTCGCTATCCGGTGCATTGGTTTACGAAATTTGACACTTTCGCACTTTGAATTTCCGTACGGGTCAACGTCGAAATCATTTACCCAACTGGCGGGAATTTTTTTTTTTTTGCTTTTTCATACAGGGTGCTATGTTATCGCGAATATATATTTTTTTTTTTGTAAAATTATATAAAAATCGATCGAGTTGTTGAAATTTTATGGAACAATCAATGTTTTAATCAAAAATCGCGAAAGCCTGAAATTTGAGAATCACTCGAACAATCGATCTAAAATTTATTCACACTCGTTACGCAATAAAATATTACTATTGGCTAAAATTTTTGTTTGATTATATTAAAGCATTTAATATTTTAGATATTTGTGAATTAATAAGTTTTTTTATTATTCAAATTTTGTCAAAAATTATTTCATTCAGTGTGATGGATCAGGCGCTTCCTCATTATTTTTTTACCTTTTCGACAAGCTATTCTTTACGAGGAAACCAAAATTGATTGCCATGCTTCTAGATAGAGGTAGCTTTGTAAAAGTTGAAATATAATAAGAAATAAACATGCCGGGTTCTACTTTGCATCCTTATTTTTATTATACACTATCAACAGTTTTAATTAAGCAATTAAATAAGCAATCAAAGAATTTCACCGTAACCGGAAACCGGTGAACAAATGAAACCAGAAAAACACCTAGATCGGACTGCATCTTATGCCCACCAACTTATCTTGGAACGTGATACTGGAACGAAGTATTTTTGCCTTCTCGATACAGAATAATCTTCTATTGGAACAAATTTGACGCAGTTTTATATTTATCAGCATAATTATATTTTTTAAAAAGGATGCATTTCACGGCTCTCTCGAAGAAATTGCATATTTTTCATGTAAGAGATACAAGGAGTAGCGCAAATGTAAACTAGCATCTACTCCGGAGTTAATACCTTTTTCATTAAAAATGAATTTCACCAGTTGAAAAGTGTGCATTCCGTTTAAAAGAGCCTTACGTGTCAGACGAACGCGGAGGGCGAGTATCTAGGTATATACGAAAGTTCAGTAATCGAGGGTGGGCGGAACGCGCGAGAATGTAGAGAGCGTAGAAAGGGTACGAAGGTGGTGGTGGCAAGGTCTGAGGTGGCCGCGACGACGACGACGACGACGACGACGACGACGCGGTCCGTCCGTTTCCGTAGTAATAAAGTTTCACACCCCGCTGTCATTTAAAGCCTCGCAAATCTCTACCAGACTGCATGTAACATGCCAACCCTTTCATCCCTTTTTGTTCACCCTTTCGGACTCTTTTCACCGTAGCATCAAACGAACGGCACGCGAGGGGCAATGTGTATTTTGCATAGTTACGTAGCGTTACGTTGCGCTTATTCAGTGAGTGTATTTTTTTCCCCTTTCTTACCATAGATAATACAAATCTTATGTGAATCACAGCGAATACTTGCAACTAATTTTTTGTTTACTCTGGCACCGATAAAAAATATAAAAACTCTATAATCACCGCACGGTAACTTCTAAGACACTCGCTTTTTTCTTTTTATCTTTCTTTCTGACTTGTTCCCATTATTTCTACGGTAATACTACGCCAAACTGTGTATTCTTACAAAGTTTGATAGAAAAAGAGTTAGTGGCAGCGAGGGAAAGACGGAATATGAAGTTTGTGGCACTAGAGTTGAGTCTTGAGCGAGCCAGAGAAAGATGGACGCATGCAGAATCAGTGCCTTATCCTCCTCCGAAGGATGGAAGCCCGCGCGAGGTGAAAGATACGATGGTAGTTGATCAGGTGCTGGTCTAAGTTTGTCCAAATATTTATCCAGAACAATCGCTATACGAATTTCGTAAGTTGAAGGGGAATAGCTGCGGCGGTATAACTGGCCGTGAACAGTGGGTTCCCTCTTCCAAAGGATGGCTTCGAAGGAACCCAACCGTAAATTCGCAAAACTTGGCCGTTTAGGGGAAGGGCAAGCGAGACTGCGATGGGCCTTAGCAATAAATTACACCGTAGGTAGCTAGCGATTGCAATCGCTTATCGCGTCGTGGAGAAGAGGCGGCATGCTAATACGCATAGCGAGTTGGTAAATCAAGCAGGCCTCTCTGGAAGGTCTAGCCGTGGTCATGCACTTTCGTGTTTGTTCAAACAAAGTTATACCGCTATATATCGATTTAACAGAACTGCCCTGACACGGGAAGTACCTTTAGGACGTGGAACTCCGGGGCCGATACGTACAGCACGAATCAGTTAACTCAGGTATTTGAAAATACAAGGACGAAGAGCTTGATGCATCGAACTTGATAGCGGTACGTGTAGGAGAGAGGAACCTTTGTGCAGGATGCGAAGAGCATCGGGAACAGCATCAGCAGCGAGTGCAAGGATGTTTCGCGAAAGCTTTAATCCGTGACTCCGTGCTGCACCTCGGCTTAAACTGACGCACTTAAGCTAAGCTACGAGACTCTTGCCTGTCTCATCCCGAAACGTTCTACTACCCATTTCCAAACTCGGAGCTGTTTCTCTTGCTTGGTTTGACGTCCTCTCGCGTATCCACCTCGTTTCCTTCTGGATGGTCCCCAGCGGCAACTTCTACGATGCAACACTTCCCAACCCCCTTCAAACACTTTCCCCGGGTCGTCGGTGGAAAACTTTAGCATATACAATGCGTACTATAGCCATATTCGTTCGCGCATACAGTCCAGGAGAGGAGAGTTCCCCGGAGAGGAGTGCGAACCATCCACGTTGCCTCGAATACGCTCTGAAACGACCATGACATCATCCCGTTGAGTAGAGAAACTACGGTGTATTTACCTGTTGTTAATGTTGGTTATTCAGCAATGGTTGCTTTTAGCGGAATAAGTGATTTCAATGTGTATGACACAAACACTACGCTTGGACAAAATTGGTGCAAGTAAAAATCCCACATGAGGTTAGATACCTTGCGTCGCGATCGAAGCCTGCTCCGAAGGTGACAAGGAGATAGAACAAAGATAGATTCACAATTTACGCTTTGGTATTGAATGCAGATCCTCTTTTGAAATGATATTAAAATCCATGTTTGGGCTATAAAATGTTAATCAATGAAGTTTTCAACCAGAATTCCTCTTGCATGATATTAGTATTCGACTTCATTTGCTACAGTCTGAGGAAAAAAGTAAAGAAGTCAAAGCTCGTTAGAGCGTAAGAGCAAAGTATTCGTCAGCACATGTTGAAGCATCGAAGTTCAAGGAGTATGAAACTAACACCAATCTAATGAAATCCGTATCATAACACAGATGTCATTGGATTAATAAAGAAATCGTTGTAACAAACAGTCACACGTTGATAGCGAACGCAAACCTGACAAGAGTGATGAGAAGCGGATCAAACTTATCATAGTCCGCTATGAGTTTGATGTGTGCTCGCTATCAACGTGTGAACATTAATTAGAATGATTCCCGTTTTAAGCCAATGCCATCCGTTTCGTACGGTGTGAATTTTTAATTCTTTGAGCTTCGGTGTTTCAACATTGTTGACTGCTGACTTCAAGACTGCTGCAGATAAGTCACCTTTCTTACATCATTCTTACGAATAATAACATGATGCGAACGGAATTTCGATTATCACTCAGAAACCTCGTTGATCAAAGTGACATTTTACACGCTAAACACAGGCGTGAATAAAATTTTTAAAGAGGATCTGCATCCAGGACTGAAACGTAAGTTGTGAATATATATCTCTATTCTCTCCTTAACAGCTCGGGGTTGGCTCGATCGTAGACGAACATCTCTGTTACTAGTTTGCGGGATAAGGTAAGCCGAGTTTCCCGTATAGCATATTGTAGGATGTAAAACTCACATATACACGAAATTTTGGTGTAATAGAATGAAAGTGACGCGTAAAATCCACGCGTCCGTGTGAGGATACGAGGATAATGTCGGTTTCACGGGAGCGAGTGCCTAGATAAAAGCTCGTCTCGAGAATCCCGCGACGTAATTACAGTCCGAAAGTCAGCTCGACGACGGTAACTTATTTAATTAGGTTCCACAAAGCGCCAGATGAGCAGCTCTCTGCGCTTCCGTGCCTGCTAGTGTCGGGGCTTTCGTACAACTCTTGAATCGTGCACAAAGCTTAAATCATTTCCGGCAATGATAAATGTAAATGAAGCAATAAAAAAGACCATGGTAAATTGATACTTTCATTGTATACTCTCGAAATACGGACTAAACTTAAACGGGTGCAAATTTTACATCAAACCAGTTTTGTTGCACCGGTTCGACAGTGAAAGCATTTCGAGCCGAACCACGATTAATTATAATTCGAGCCTCGTTCTTCGAAGTTTCGTAATACTTGTTCCCAGGGAACTTCACGATGTTTTATAGCTCGGAGTAAACAAAAGTTAGCACGCTTTATATATTTTTTATCATTTGTTCTATAGAATTCCGGGCATGTCACTGGATATTCAGGAAGGGTGGGATGTACATTCTCGAACGAGATTCTTCATTTATAAGAGATTAAAAATTTTTTTTCATGATTATTTCCAATTCTTCAAAGTATTTATTTCTCACAGAACTCAATAACGAATTATATAGATAATTTTTAAGTATGTAATAGGTGATTTGATAGTTGAGTCAAGTTTTACCTTATACGAAGAGAGGTCCTCAACAACACAGGCGAGAATGGCTTCCCTTCCTACGGGAATCGTCACGTTTGATATCGGTACAGTGAAGCTTGGTCCTTCTGAAACACACAGAGCGCGGAAAACGCATTCTAAGTAAGATGTTTCGCACTGCGCCCTGTCATCGTCTTATACCTCCGATTCTATGCAATGCACGTCTGCCAATGCCAAACTGCAACGTCACCAATACCATAGCGCAGCACAGGTTAATATATCTACTTTCTATGCTGACAGAGCTAAACGTCGAAGGTATATGCCACGTCGGTGTTGCGCGTGTCATCTTACACCAGAAACAGTGCAGCATATACAATGTTCGCGTGTAGAGTTTGCAAGGAAGTATCGACCGGGAGCGATAAACTTCCGATAAAGATACTGCGTTGCCGGTGAGGTCAGAAAGAAGCTCCGCCGTTCATCACAGTGGATGCCGCCGGTCGTGTGTGCGGAGCGATGAAAAGGTACGAGAGGCGAAAGCCGATAAGAAGCCCGGGGTCGTCATTGATGTCGTCTCTGGGAACGAGCATACTCTTTGCGCCACTTTGACGTCGAGGGAGCGCACCAGCCTTTTCCCCTTTTCGACGACGACGGCATCGTATAGTCATTGCGAGAGCGTCTTTGTCTTGGCGATAGCACCGGGCCCATCGTCTCTCTCGAAACAAGCCACAGGGGACCGTGAAATGGTCATTGCCTCGACAACCTGCTAGCACCATGGCTCGGAGTTCGTTACGAGCGTGAGAGGTATTGCGATTATCTCCGGAACCCCCTTGTAGCGGAAGTTCCATTATAAAAAAGACTTCGAGAGGTGTCAACGGGTAACGATTAAGGTGATAAGCATCATTATTCTTCAATAGCTTTCAGTTGACTATCACTTAACTCGACTTTTCAATTATGGAAAGAGAAAATTACATAATTTTAGTGTTCCGAACGTCGTCGAAAGCCGGCTGTAACATTGAGAGGAAAACAATTATTTCTCGAGTACCATTAGAATGCCAAATGCTTTTTTAAGGGTTACTTCATTTCATAATAAAATAATGTTTGTTCTCGACTGCGCTGAAATGATCACAATGCAAGTGTGCAACGCGGACCGAAAATGGCACTTTTCGAGCCATGAATAGCACGCATTCGCACTCGACCGACAGCCGCTACTTTTCTACCCTAGGGCAAAAATTGAGAGACTACCCGAGCGAAAAACATAAAGTGCCCGGGTGGCGCCATCGGACGGAGATCGAGAGACACTCGTAGCTATCGTGCTAATAATAACAATAATAATAATACGCTTTCGTACGAAATATCCAACGAGCGTTTTCGAATTGCACATGTGATATAGCATCTTGTAAACGTTCAATGCCTTTTTAAATCTAAATTTCAACATTTATGCATATCGATCACGGCTTGTTATTTAGTCAATTAAAATTTTTTTTCGTGCAGTGGAGGGGCTTTGCCCTAACCCCAACCCCCACCGGGGTTTAGCCCATGAATGCTTCGCGACATAACCTATAGCGCTAGCGGAACAACCGCGATGACACTAATGTTCATTAACTTATATTGATGGTAACGATAATAGCGCTGTTGCACGCATAACAATGTGGTAATTTCAACGAAGTTGGAAAAACCTATCGTATGCTACGCGGGAGGAAACCCGATTATGACCTCGTGCGAGTACTCAATGCAGAGCAAACCTCACACTCGAAATCGAGCACTTTCCTCCCTTGTAGCATAATGTACCGTTAACTGGTTCGGTAGATGAATCCTGAAAATTAGTCTGACCCAAGTCGTCCACTGGACAATATTCACTTGGTACTCCCTAAGCCGCATATATTCGTTAGAGGTATACGCGCGGCGGAGATTTCGCTGGAGCAGAGCGGGCTGAGAAGAGGTTGGTGAAACGGATCGAAGTGAGGTGTACGCGTGGTAGTGCCGTAGAGTCGGCAGAGAATCGCTGTGCACCACCGATAAGCACTGATCCCAATTACATGTAGGAGAACAGTTTCCGTGGACTGAGCGGATCATGGATTATTGACTCCATCCCGATTAGTCGGTCGGGGCCTGTTACAATAGAGACTCTCGATACACGTCGAGCTTTCCTGCAAGCCCCCCCCCCCCCCCCACCTACCTTCTCCTCATCTTGCGCATTTACCTAGATACCACATGCGCTGAACGTAAGGAATATCTTCGTTCCTCTCGCACCAAGAAAAAAAGTGGTTAACTCGTTCCTCGAATTTCATGGTCTTAGCGGGATATCAAGTCCATCCTCGAGTACCATTGCGCGTATCCTGGGATGCATTCAAGCTAAGGGGATGCTGCTCTTTCAGAGATTAAATAAAGGAACATTTCAAGCGTAAGTACGGAGCACTTGTACTCCTCGTAACTATCGTGTTAAAAGAGGTGTACTAAATGTTTTTATTGGACATAATTTTAATGTTGCTGCGTAAAAACTTTGCGTGTAATCGAGTGAAAATTGTAACTTTTATTAAGAAGCAACTCGAATTATGTATAGAGAATGGATTACGAGAGATGCAGTCGTCCTCCAAAATGGATTCATTGGCACGAAACGGGTAGCTCTCATCCAGAAACCCGAGCACCATCGGCTACCCAGTACCCGTAGGTTTCACTGGTCAACGAGGGAATTGCGTTGGCTTCTGTCAGTTCACCGAACTGGGAGTTAGTAATTACATAGAACGGTAAACAATCCGGGGTACGAGATGAAACATGGTAGACGTATACCAAGTGTATGCCCATACGTACTTGGGTACGATTTATCGACTGCTCGGAAAGCACTGTATAGTCTCAAAATATAGCTCGAGATTAAATTGTTGAACGCAATCCGGCAGGCTGTTCGCGGTACAGATCGATGGAATCGTTTCAAGAAATTAAAGAAAGATAGTTTGGAACTGTCCTACTCTAAACCAACCTTGAAAAATGTAAAGTCTCGTCACACGCCTTCATATATTCTTAACGAATTTTCATGATTTAATTTCGCAATCCTATAATCAGTGGCAAACTATTGATAATTGTCGATCGAAGTTATATATAGGACTCTCTAAGGACGCATCGGCATAGCGTTGCAAACGATACTTCGATATTTAAGAAGTTTACGACCAATACGAACTAGAATTCTAACAGCATCACCTTCACCGTCGGCCCGTCTATCAACTTGTATCATCCGTTCGCTATAATCTGGCTACGATGATGAGTGCGCTTTTGATTTTAAATTGTGCTGCCTCTTTCCTTAACAAGCTACCCTTATTTAATGTCGGAAAACATTCATCGGAAAATTCTCATTATTTAATGTCGGAAAACATTCATCGGAAAATTCTCATTATTTAATGTCGGAAAACATTCATCGGAAAATTCTCTTTATTTAATGTCGGGAAAAAAAAGGAAGGAAGTGTAGTATTAATATAGGAAGTGCATTTTATCCGGTATGAATTTTAAATATTTAGTAAAGCGAAGTCACCGGTGAATAAACGAAGACTTTTTTAGGACTCATGAAAATTTTTGATGATTCAGCTCAAAATTTACAGTTAAATTCGTTCATTTTTTTTGCTATTTGGAATGCTCGGTTTGCTATCGAAAATGTACTTTGTTTAAAAGTGTAGATTAAATTGGTCCGATCATTCATTGGCGTTATCGAATTTTTTTATTGAATTTTTTTTTCAAAGTTACTTCACGTATTTCGTTATACATGTTATTGGAAAAAATCGTCGCAGCTCGTGTGAAACCATTTGTTTTCATAAAAACGTATGATAAAGAAGGGGTTACGCTTAAACGTTCATTCACAGGTGACTTTACCCTGGTTAATTAAAAGCTCATCACGGAAAATCAAGCAAGGATTTGTGGATAATCAAAAATTTTATCACGGTAATGGAGAGACGCGAAGCAGTTAGGTATGATAGGGGTTTAGGATATTCCACTGCGGTTAGTGGAACCGTAAAGCGATTAGTCTCCATACTCGGACGCGTACAAGTAGTCGCAGCGACGTGTACGTATATATTGTGCATTCTACGTAGGAAGATATTGGACTCACCAGGATACCTAGCGTCCTCGTTGCACTGGATATAGTTAGGAGGGTGAGAAGAGAATCTATGCACATGCACCAGCGACAGGATGCAGAATTTAGTTGTTGATGCAATGCAGCGCGGATTCTATATACGCGGTATACCATGCTCCAGGGTATACAGTGGGGCGAATAATCTGATCCGGACAACGACAAAACAACTGCGATTATTATTGTTTAACGACAACAACCAAACAATCGATTAAGAACTAACAATGGCGCTCTAGCGGACAGGTACGCTTGTTAGCGTCACGAGTTTTTCCGAGCCGTCGTTTCCATTGTATCGTACAACAAGTGCAAATGGGCTTCCTTTTATATTTCTGTTTTTTTTTATCGCTGACAATGACTGGGACTCGTGAAAAGAAACTCTTACCGGAGCTTCGGTGAAATACGAAGCGTAGAAATACACCGGGAATTAGACTCATCGGGTTGCCTATGGATACGATTTCATGAGTTCCTCGGGTAAATTTATTCTTTACACGTTTGTCACAATTTTTACGTTTTTTTGTTATAATAATCGATTCGTATTTTAATTTGTAAGAATAATCATTGCAGATCACGCACGATTCTCTACCGAACGTTTTTAACACACTACAATTACGTAGAACCCATATTTAATGACGATATATGGAAAAATAATTTTTAAATCAACCTGATATATGTTTCATTAGGAAAATGTAACGGAACATAACGTGTACGCACAGGCGACAAAGATAATTTGATTCCCTAATGACAAAAGTAAACGATGGAAAACACAAAATCTGTCTCTTCACCAGGAGAATAATCTAAGGGAGATGAATCCAAGTGCTGATGGTTGCACTGTATTCGATCGATCGATTGATTTATCTATTTATTCATTATAACAATAGGTTGTGATCCACTTCGGTCACCACCATAAATTACACGTTGGAAAGTACATGCACATGAAGTTTTACGATACACGAAAGTAGTTGTGTAATTAAGAAGAAAAAAAAGAATAAAGTAAGATTAAAATATTTTTGTTTTTATACATCGCATTATGTTTCTCTAGGCTCAAAGAGATTTTCTGAGTAACGTAAAGGATTTTTTGCTTTAGCGTTATATCTGCAACGTTACACATTAATTGCGATGAAGAAAGGCGGAAAATTATATGCGTTACGATTGCTTTGTCTAAGCCGAGATTTGCGTTAGAGAACCCTTTAAGCCGTCAAGTCAAGTCCCAACAGCAATTACCTTTTGGCATTGCTATCTTCTTCTCGTGTTCCGCCCTTAGCTACAACAGAATAGCGTTTTATAAGTCCGTGAGCTCAATATATACGTACACAGCCGTTTCGAGTTGTGGCTATTGTCGTACAAACGCTAGTGCCACGATGAAAAATGTGGAAAAAAAATGAAGGGCGGGAAGGATGTTTCAAAACTAAGGGATGATTCGTAATGCCAAGTATCAAAGCCCAGCTTTATTTCTATTTATAAGTACATTGCTAATTAGTTCAAAACACGAACTTGTTCGATAATCCAACCAAAATAGTTTTATATAACCTGACAATACATGATAAATCAATTATCGTATTAGCGGATTATCGAATTTCTGTTGCCGATGCCGGTGGTACTGGCTGTATGCACCGAATTTACAGGCTCATTTACATGCGCGTCACTACCGCGAGTGTTTGCAGGTAGATACATAAATTGCTGGAAGCGGAAGTGAAATATTTGTTCGTGAGCTTTTTAGCCTGCGCCAACACTCTAGTGAAACTATACAATCGATTCGAGTAAAATTCTACTCCATCAAAATTATACGAAAGTTGTACAAAATTTCAATTAACGCCCACAGTTTATTACTCGATCTTTCAATACGTTGCGACTGAAGGTACCATGGAAACGCGTTAATATTGTGATACTTTGAGATGTCGTCCAATGTAATATTCACAAAGCAGGCTTAGGCTCGTGTCTGCCGATGACGGCAACCGGCTTTGCGCGATAACTGATCGGAATATTCAACCCTCGGCAAGCTTGTAATCAACGGCAGTCTCTCGCATGTTTTGGATATTCAACCGATGCCGGGCAGGCCTTTGTCGTTCCAATGCACGACGGCGGGCGTTAAATGTGCGCCCTGGGATTTTGGCCGTTTCGTATAGCCGCTGTTGCAACGTTGTTACACATCGGTATATCTACAATATGCACCATAGTAATTAGCAACTGACTTGGGAAGAATAAAAACTCGTCGACCACGACAATGCAACCATTGTTAAACACTTGGGAGACGGCGTTTGAATAATTTTACGTTGGCAGACACGCGCCGTTTTCTCCTGAGAGTCGACGAGATAACGTTAAGACATGTCATTGTTCGGGAAACGACACGCAACCTAGCCAAGGGACAACGACAGTAAAACCGTATTATTATTATTGCCATATCTTTATTGCAATCATTACCATATCTGGATATTAAAAAATGGATAAGCGTCCCCTCCGCTTTATTGCAATCATTACCATATCCGGATATTAAAAAATGGATAAATGTTCCCTCCGCTAGAAGAGTCTCGATGACAAAAGAGTTTGAAAAACTTTTACAAACACAAGTTTTTAAAATGATCGTCCAAGAATTTAATGGAGCAAACGGAATACGTTGTTAGCTAGTCTACCGAGGCTATCTTAAGTTGTAAAGTATATAGTTTCATTCTGAGACTAAAGAATTCCTTTTGTCGCTAACCGGTGTATCGAAGTATCCTTAAGTTTTCCACTAAACGGATTAGTTTTGAGACTGAATAATTCCTTGTAATTATTTGCAACGATAAAAACAATTTTTTCAAACAATGTGCTTTCACGCGTTTGCCACGAGCTTCGAAACTCGATACAAGGATTTGCCTCAAATTATTTCGATACATTTCGTATGCGCGCTCACGCTATCGATATTCAGAAAACTTATCTGCTTTGGTTCTATGAAATTGAATAACAAACTCGATGTGAAACTCCTCAAGAAAATTTTACGAACGGTTACTGTCGTATACACAACTCCGGTGTATATTGTGTAACGCGGCTCTCATCCCAACGCGTAGGATTTGCCTCCGTGCTATTCGAAAACTCTGAACGCTCCGTATCTCGCCTCCGATGAATGAATTAGCAAAATCACGCGATTCAGCGTAAAAATTATGAGATTAATAGTAACCGGGTGCTACAAGTATAATTATCATATTCACGGGAGCAGCAAAGTCTCTGAAATAATTCTAGAATTAAATTCGACTTAAAGATATTGCGGATCCAGTGTGTTTTACTCGATTAGTTAAGTGGATTGTATTGAGAAAAGTACGCGAATAAACATGGCTCGTTGAAATTTCGTTAACGCGATGAACTTTTGATAATAATCGCGACTATCGGTGTGGCGTATACATAATGTACGTACATAATGTTTCTATAACTTATTACTAAGGTATACAAAGATGTCGGTGATTAACGCGTTAATCGAGTTCATACTCTCGGTTCTTCCGTAGATAGAGATAATCAATTAATTATTAAATGGAACTTAATCCACCGAATAAACGGTAATCGACAATATTATTTAATTAATTCGAGCGATTATCAAGACGCCGCATCAAACTGATACGACTCAATAATCGCCTTTTGAATGCTCGATTAAGTACAATTTAATTATCCAAAGGCAATCCTTCAAGTACCATAAATTCCGTCGGTTAATTTTATTTTCGTTATACAATAATTCGTCTAGAGAACCGAATATTAAGATGAACGATGGCGATGCCGCTGCCGATTATATTCCGAAATAAATGAAAAGATTATCCTCGTAAGGTTGTTTACACTCTCCGTGTATGATTTTAGAAATCATTTTCCAGTCCCGATATTCAATCTCATAGATTTGAGACATATATCTGCAATATACAAATAAACAGGCAATGTTATTATGGTTATTATGGTTACCTTGCACGTACTCCACGAGATTTTTCGATGTAACGAGCGGCGATAATAGGAGGGCCAGCTAATTGCGTGTGCAACGATATACCCTGCTTGAAAATAGGATATTGGTCCCGTGCCCATTTTCAATGATGTACCTGGCACATGGATGTGACTCCGACACGATGCTCTGGCGTAGACCTCAGCTTGGGTCAGTCGGTACTGTACGAGTATCAATTACACGGGTTGTCCACGCGAACCCTTCGCTCACGTGACATCTCTATTCTAGCGGGACCACGATATCCCGGCTAACACCCGATCGACTTGCTTATACTCCAGCCACGGTGTACATACATTCGAATTCAAAATCAGCCATAATATATTAAACTCCTTCCTGCTACGTATCAGCCTAAATGACAGGTAACCCGACGCATAAGTGCTTGCGCGTCATAGACTCCACCCTGGTGTATCCGACGGCAATTTCAAATTACTTTTGATGCTTCGGCTGGTAAAAAATGTCATGTGGCAAACGAATAAAATGAACTACGTCAGGTAGATGAAGTAACAACGTCCGCGGTAACCGCTGGATACAAAGGATCGACGCAAGCCAGGCAGTACCTACGTAAAAAGAACAGAAGCTTGGTTTTTTTTTTGTTTTTTTTTTTTTTTTAGAACATTGATCGTTTTTAGTAACATCAGTGATTAACCGATGGTACTAAATTATTATTGCTCTTTCCGTGCTATCAAAGGCCCGTACGTTCTGACGCTCTATCCATGGAAAAGAAAGTAGAAGACACCCACGCGTGGAACTCGCATCTGCAACACCGGTACGGTGCTTGTTTTATTGTGGTTGGCCATGGCCATCAACGGGTCACAATGCCTCTGCTTTACTGTTATGACCGTTGTGAAGAATACGAAGAATGCAGCGAAGGACATAGCTAGGAGTGGACGATAACATTGTTTCCTTTCACGTGTGGGGCGGCGGGATGAGAGAGCGCGAAATGTCGTGTTTTCAAAGGAGTCTATGCTTCACAGGACAAGCTTTTTATACAACGGTTCCGCGTTACGATATTTCGCGAGAGATTCCTCTCACATGCTTGGCACACTATACATTCAATGTATACAGAACGCTTTTTGTAAATACAAAGCTCAAAGTGCTCGCGCGGCTTCATTGATTTTTGTTCGTTCCTAACCGAATTTGAGCGATTGAAGATTTATATTTTTAAAAGAGTTACTTCGACAAACAGTAGCGGAAAATTTTTTCATAGCTATCAACCCAACCATCATTTTTCCATCTGTACCGAACGAGCCAGCCCTTAGCAAATTGTTTGGTAATGTCAATGGGAAATATTGAGTGTGGCAATTCGATTAATGGAAATACAATGGCAAGAATCGGTTGAAAAATTCAATATCTACCAATGGCTCGCGAAGAATGAAATTTCGAGAATTTTTTTACCTTTTGTCAATATCATTCAGTACGAATTTAAATTAAATTCATGAATTGCAAACATGCGTAACGCAATATACTATATGGCATTTATTGTCAACAATGCACATCTACCTACGCGACGCCATTACCTATCGTTCGTGTTCGTTCATAACTCTTCGGTACGCGTTGAGGTATAAACCTTTATTTGTGACCAAGTACTGATTACTGACCAGCAGACCGCATTTGGGTGACAAACAAGCGGGTGTGTCGTGACTGCCTCGGTGCGAACACGAGTAAATAATCCATGCACCGTTAAAAATCCACAGTGTTAAAGGCGATTGGCATGAACGTTTGATTAGTGCGTTGATCCGTTTTGTGTTAATAGTGACCCTTTTAACAGTGTTCAAATCACACAAGCGAAGGTTTTCAAATTATTCGACACCACCTCAAAAGTTTCAACACTTTTATGTACGGAATGAGGAAACGAAAACTAATAAATTGTTAGCAATAAATGTAAAATTATTGCACGAATAAGACCCAAAAATGTCATTGAATTTCGTACAACTATTTCCAAGTAAAATGCATTGAAAGTTTTGAGGTTATAGTGCAAATTGACACCGGCCATTGGTAACGGTCGTCAGTGTCGACACCTATGGACGCTCCGCATTTTATCAGTAAATTTTTTTATGTGTAGGCTTATTTTAAATGTGATTGTGTGCGTTTGTTCGATATAATTATTTGCATAATTTTCTTCATAATGTAAGTATTTACGAGAATAGTTCTGTGAGCAACTTCAAGCGTGAACCACATTATCGATCAGACTTTACCATTAGGTTAGTTTTTCTCTCATATTCCCGGAGTTAATACGTGCGTCGTATAATTAAGATTGTATCACGATGGCTGACACTGAATTCCTAGCTTGTTAAACTTTGCTGTATTAATTTATTATAAATGGTTTACTTTTGCTATTGATAAAATTATACACAGGACACAATTTAACTTGTAACATCTGGAAGTGCCAGAAACTGTGGAGTACTCACTGGGTGTCGAAAACTGTGGCATGAGAGATTCAACAGTGTCAGGAACGTCAACAAAAAACAAACATTGTTAAAACGATAATTGAATTATTATTCCTCAATAATTTAACTCAAAAGATACATGAATATTATTTAAAAACCTTTATCGTACGTGTTCAAACAGTTTGTTTTCGGTTTGACAACATGTTACATTCGTAAACAATAGAGAAAGTAGAGTTTACTTAATGCAAAGAAAATGAAGGTGTTGTTATATAAAATATGATAAACGTAGATTAGCCGAGTCTGGTGATATTGTCCATGGGACCTCCGTAAATACTGTTTACTCGTTTCCAGCCGTATACGAAAGTAGAAAAAGCACTGTAAATCCCGGCTTTTAACCCCTTTGATTCGCATATTCAACGTCTGTTCAATGAAAATTCATTCATACGTTTTTTTTTTTCTTATAACCTCCGTTCATCGCGGCTGATACTGCCGGCGAGGCAAAATGTGCATGATAACTCCGATTCAATTCGCCCGCTAAGTGGGCTCGTACAAATCATCCTCGACGCGTACATTCTATCCCACCGCACCGCACAACGGGTGGATCGCGTATTGCAATTACGAGCCCCTCTGGGCGAACATCGATTTTCCTATATCCATAGATTGGTTTTGACCTCTTTCCCGGTCACCATACTTCAACACATGCGAATTGAATTCATAAAACTTCCGCGCCCTTTAAACTTTTGCCTACTTCGTCTAATTTTTTTTGGTAATCACTTTTAAAAGAATATATGGTAAAGCGCTTTCGGTGTGGAATTTTTGTCGGTGCTATATACTTCGGTGTTAATATTAACACCTTTCACGACGTGAAATCGACATGGACGATTCGTTATATTTATCGCTGTGACAATTTGACTTATCGACACTGACGTTAGCATTTTTTATCTTCTTCGTTTAAGGGACACTGCTTTATGTAAATTACGTGGTGTATATGGTGGTCAGTCAACGAGCCTCGACCGATATAACGTAAAACATTGTGGAGAGCGAATTTGACTCTTAACACTTATGGTAATACACGACCCTCACGCCCCTTACGTAATTACGCGCCCCTCTGGGCGAACATCGATTTTCCTATATTCATAGATTGGTTTTGACCTCTTTTCTGGCTACCATACTTCAACGCATGCGAATTGAATTCATAAAACTTCCGCGCCCTTTAAACTTTTGCCTACTTCGTCTCATTTTTTTTGGTAATCACTATTAAAAGAATATATGGTAAAGCGCTTTCGGTGTGGAATTTTTGTCGGTGCTATATACTTCGGTGTTAATATTAACACCTTTTCACGAAGTGAAATCGACATGGACGATTCGTTAGATTTATCGCTGTGACAATTTGACTTATCGACACTGACGTTAGCATTTTTTATCTTCTTCGTTTAAGGGACACTGCTTTATGTAAATTACGTGGTGTATATGGTGGTCACTCAACGAGCCTCGACCGATATAACGTAAAACATTGTGGAGAGCGAATTTGACTCTTAACACTTATGGTAATACACGACCCTCACGCCCCTTACGTAATTACGCGCCCCTCTGGGCGAACATCGATTTTCCTATATTCATAGATTGGTTTTGACCTCTTTTCTGGCTACCATACTTCAACGCATGCGAATTGAATTCATAAAACTTCCGCGCCCTTTAAACTTTTGCCTACTTCGTCTCATTTTTTTTTGGTAATCACTATTAAAAGAATATATGGTAAAGCGCTTTCGGTGTGGAATTTTTGTCGGTGCTATATACTTCGGTGTTAATATTAACACCTTTTCACGAAGTGAAATCGACATGGACGATTCGTTAGATTTATCGCTGTGACAATTTGACTTATCGACACTGACGTTAGCATTTTTTATCTTCTTCGTTTAAGGGACACTGCTTTATGTAAATTACGTGGTGTATATGGTGGTCAGTCAACGAGCCTCGACCGATATAACGTAAAACATTGTGGAGAGCGAATTTGACTCTTAACACTTATGGTAATACACGACCCTCACGCCCCTTACGTAATTACGCGCCCCTCTGGGCGAACATCGATTTTCCTATATTCATAGATTGGTTTTGACCTCTTTTCTGGCTACCATACTTCAACGCATGCGAATTGAATTCATAAAACTTCCGCGCCCTTTAAACTTTTGCCTACTTCGTCTCATTTTTTTTTGGTAATCACTATTAAAAGAATATATGGTAAAGCGCTTTCGGTGTGGAATTTTTGTCGGTGCTATATACTTCGGTGTTAATATTAACACCTTTCACGAAGTGAAATCGACATGGACGATTCGTTAGATTTATCGCTGTGACAATTTGACTTATCGACACTGACGTTAGCATTTTTTATCTTCTTCGTTTTAGGGCTACTGCTTTATGCAAATCACGTGGTGTATATGGTGGTCAGTCAACGAGTGGTCAGTCAACATTGTGGAGAACGAGTTACACTCTTAACACGATAATAAACAGGAAAGGGATTTTACAAGTGATTCAACTGAAAATTTGAAGAAATACAACAATGACGAAATAGGAATCGAAGCCATTAACGGTTACCAAATTTTACATTTTGTTTCAGTATTGATAGCGCTCGGTCAAATGTTTATTTATAAAACGTGTAAGAAACGAGTGTCTTTCAATGAAATTAATAACCTGGGAGCAGGTGTCAAGTTTGTAGTGATACGTAAATGTGAACGTCAATATATTGAGTCAAGTCCAAGAGTTAACGATATAACGTATGAAATATTTTATCAAGATTTTCTAACTTTCTCTGTAATGCAGGTGTGGTTAATATTCATTGAGTGCTAATGTTTTTGACTATTAGGTCAAAGAAGTAGTGGAGGAAAAGAAGAAAAAAATGCGGCAGCTACAAATTCTGAGTCACATTGAAGTTTTTCCGGTGAGGGTTTTTGGAAAAAAGGGAATTTACTTGACTGATCGGCGTCGTAACTCTAATTGAAAAATATTCAAAGAAAGTTATCGACCTTGAAGAATATATTCAAATATGAAAGCGAATTGAGCGTAAATCATACGGGAAGTGCTGGAAGAATGGAGCCAGATGCAACGGAAGAAATGTTTTTTACGACACATAAATATATGACAATTCTCAACCTTATGGCCGTGAACTCTACCGAGAAAATAATACGTCGACCATGTTCAACGACGTATGTGCTCACGGCTGAGGAATCTGAAGAAAGAGCATAAAGGCAAACGGTGGCCGAGATAAGGGCAAGTTGACGGGTAAGTTAATCAAGGATCTGACTTTGTACCAAAGTCCATCGATCATGCGACATCCAGATTTGATGGGAGGCACGAAAAATGAAGTAATGGCAAAGTATTACCATAAATGTTTCGGGGATTGCACGACTACTATCCAACAGAAGCAGTTAGCTGGTAGAAATGGCGCTGCGCAGAAGCAGAAGACACGTTGAATGATGTCAGAAACGAATCGTGACACTTCCATTGATCCAAAAGTTCGAAAACTGTTACTTCTCGTACAGAACAATCGAGTAACAGGACCGATACGTAACAATTTACTGCAAAGATGTCTTAGCGGAAACGCACAAAACGAGAACTTCGTTCTTTGACAGTTTGGCAACATGCTCCAAAACACTAACATTGTTGTGAAAAAATCGTTATGCTAATGGCCTTTTCGGTAGCTCAATATTTAATATTGGTTATAACGCAATATTGATAAGAAATTTATGAGAATGATTAACAGGATTGTGCCTGTGTGTAAGCTGTACATCGAAAAGAAGGACGAGTATCGGATTCGGAAAGCAGAGCGTTGACATTTTCCAGCCTCAAAAGATACACGAATAGGCTAAAGAGAAGCTGCAAATGCGAGGAAGGAGTTATAAAACAAACGGAAGAGCTCTTCATAATCATATAATCGCAGGATAAACGTAAGTCAGAATAATCATTTTTTTATCTACATGAAAATCGTTCCTCATACTTGAAAGGCGTTTTTCTCTAAACTACTTTTTTAAAGGCGGTAGACAATACATCTCGAAAACTAATCGTCCGATCGTCTTTAAATTTCAAAGGATATTACAAAATATATTTCTGCCAGGGATAAGTCTACTTTTACGCTGTCTTTTGTTAATTAAACTTTTTCTATGCGCCCCCAAAAACAAAAACAAATTCAAAAATGGTACTTTGTGGAATTCACGATGAAACTTTTCTAATTTTCTGATTCAGTTTTTCACAGAGGTCCTTCTCCTATTAAATTTTTTTTTTATTCGAGCAGTTATCAGGCCCACCAGATCGGTGCAGCCCTTTGGCCACGGTACAAGTTTCTTTCTCATAAGTCAATAAATTCTTCTTTTTGGTTAATTATTCTTTTTGAGCAAAAACGATCGAAAACATTGTTGAAAAAAAAAACCCAAAAATAACCCATCTTAGGACACAGCTGATAGGTTTCCTCCCTTAATGGATCGAGCCCAAATATGCATCCGCACTTTATTCCTCTGGATGAAATCGGCACCACCGTGATTAAACCGCGTTTTCTTTTCTTTCTTTTTTTTTTCTTTTAGAACAAACGCGGAGATACCATCACTCTATCTCACCCAGATTGATACCGAGAGAAAAAAAGTGGGGGAGCTCTCGGACTTTTCGTTTACTGGCATTCCATCTTACTGGCAGTTTGAATTAAACACGAAAAAGAAATAAACGAGCAGTGCATCACACGCCGTTGAAAATAGTTATAATCGCCAAGGCTACTCTTGGTTCGCCTACAAACACAACTATACTGTAGTATACGTTCGCACGTGCTACGTAACTAATTAACCAAGTTGAATGAGTTACTCTTCGAGTCTGTGAAAATAAAGTTTCTTTTCCATGTCTGGTGTAAGTGAAGCGGACTTGAAGTCAAGCTGCAACAATAGGAATAAGAGTTGTAGTCTGGTATCGTCCGAGCACGCATCATCTTTCCTTATTTATTACTCATACGGTAACTAGATCGTCGTATTGCTTTCAAATTGTACGTAACGCTCGCCACGTATAACGCGAACGGTTCTTCATATATTCCTTTAAACGAATTTAGTGAGCTAGCGAATTACAGGTTTGATTAATTAAACTTAAAATTTATATTAATCAGTGGAACTGATTGCAAATTATTCCAATTGTTCATTTTTTATTTTACATGTTATTTTTTTGGCAATTAATTCCAATCATTTTTCAAATTTATGTAAATTAATCTAGTAAATAATCCTGCTGCTACCTTAAAGAACTCTGTATTCGTAAGTCACACAGCACTGCATCACTGGTACACTAATTGGTAAATCATTCACTGACAGCGGCTCACGCATCGCAAGATAAATGATTTTAATCTAATTTCTATGACTTATCGTTGACTACGTAGGCTTACGCTACGTAGGCTTACACACGAGATTAGAATCCACCGGTGATCAAACGATCACTCATCATACGAGAAGTTGGCAATTATTTACCGGAGCGAATGAGCTACGCTGAGAACTAATCTCAAAGCGCTGATTAAAGGGTCGGGGTGGGAAGCCGAAAGACCCGTCGTCTTCGCGCCAGTACTAACGCGTAGCCTCAATTGACGAGAGAACATATCAAGAATTACAAGTGATTCCGTTTGACGACGTGCCGAAGATACATCAATTCACTTTTGCGTAAATACTATTGGCACTGGAATTTTATTCAAAATTTCGAATAACAGGACCCAGATCAAATACGATTAATTTCGATCGAAATTTGAATAATTCACATTTCAATTCGAGTGATTCTGATAGCTCGTTAGTATCAATTCACAATTTCAGGCTTCATTTTTTAAGAAGTTATCTTAGTATTCTCGAAAAAGGAAACGGATACTCGCCGAAAAGTAACTCTGAAAAATTATCTTAGCAAACATTCTTTATCTTTATGAATATGTACACAAATGATATACAAATATTTCTATTAAGGATATTTGAAATGTTTACAACTCAAAATTAACATGAGATATCAAATAAAAATTTTGTACAAATGGAAGCCACTATATTCCCTTTATCGATTAGAATTTTCTTTAAAATTAATGGACGCTTTAGCAAATTTTGCACACGAGCTTAATAAGATCTATAAATATTTTGCATTTAATCCGACGCGATTCACATTAAATGTGATAAATATTAGGTTATCTCCTCTATGAGAAATCGATAATTGGTAAACCTGTGTCAACGATGCCTTCTGTTACATTATAAAAATCACGGAATATGCATTTTTTTATTTGTCTCGTGTTTATTTATGAATTTGTGTTTCGGAAAAATCCTCATTATCGCGAATTAAAGCTTCAAATAATATATATTCGTTGCTTCCACTCAACGGAATTCTTCTAAACGGTTTCGACGCGTTAACGAACAGTATTACCAGCTTTGTAATATCTAAGAAATATGTCAATCATACAACGTTACATGTATACGCAAAGACAAAAATTCTCGCGTTCGTTCGCTTAACGAAATCTCTTGATCAGCGGTCAGTAGCAATAAAATTTTCGGACAGTGCGCGTCGTGTCGACTTTGCTTAAGCTCAATAAAGTTCAGTCTTAAATTTCATGTCGATTATAATCATACTGCCGATTCCCGATCCCACCGCAATTATCAAAGTATTTTTGAGTTCTCTCGCTACGATTTTTTATCTGCGAGTGTGTGACACATTAACGAAAAAAAATTATTTTTCTGTATGAAAACAAAGCTTTTTCTGTGTGGAAGTAAAATGTATATATTTTATTAAGCTCGTACGCAAAGGTTTAGATCAATCGGTCAATTATTGTGTCAAATAATGACAGGAGGCGTTTGAGAAATTTTTATCCTCTTAAATTTTTACTGTGCTTTGATATTTACATTTTTAAACATCATTTTTTTCGTATGGACGTACGAAAAAAAAAAAAAAACAAGAAACCTATAAAATATTCGATCGTACTCGATTCGTAAAACATTGGAATTATTCGATACTATTTGAAATATTTGAATTTAAAAATTCCCAATCCAACAGTAATATTTGATTAATTCGGAGTCGATCGAGATTCTCAATAGAATCTCAATACTACGCCCCTGATTAGCATCTTTGAGATTTCGTTGTACTATAATTGCATATGGATGTATCGAAACTAGCTTTCTACGTATTCCGATGCACGAAAATATTAATGACAGAATCGAGGATTGACATCTTTTGTGAGAAGCCACGTTGCGAATATCGAGAGACGAAAAGATCAGTTGCATAGGAAGATAGAGAAAACAAGAATACTTGGACGATCGAAGACGTAGCCGAAAAGTTGTTTGAAATTTTCCTTGGTATACCTCTTGGCTTTTATGCCAAGCAAAGAAGCGAGGAAGACGAGAACCCGAACGACCTGTCTATAAATTTGACGTCCTCCCACAGTACGGTATGTCACTAGCGTGTCGACAAACGATTTGTCGAACGTCATCGTGTCACCCATGGAAACCACTTTGTACAGAGAGATGCAAAGGACGCGGCGAGGAAGCAACTTCGTCGAGCACAGTAGTACTGCATTGAGAACGACCTAGGAGCAAGTGAAGCGGTGACATCGGGGTTACAGGAATCCGCGATCTCCAATGGAGCGTAGATATAAGTTCGGTCGCAGTGAATGCGGCCCGTATAGATATTCCTGGGAAGACCAAGAAGAGCTGACTGAGAATCCTGAGAACTGCTATGAGAAGGGACCGCAAAAGACAGGAAAACGTTGACATTTTCTTCTCTAACACCTGTCAAATAATATTTATCTTGAGTTGTAAACAAGTATAAATATTCGTGCGCGATACTAAAAATACATTCCGTTAGGTAGACGAATATACTGGGAGGAACTGACGAGGCATCGTACGAAAAGTGGGTCATCGATATCAATGGGGAACGGAGTCGATGCAAAAGTTTTAGACCGACGAGCGTACGAAGTATCTCACCCTGCTTGTCCATAACGCAACCTAACCGTAACTCCCGATCGGTAAGTCATTCTACGAGCGAATACAAAAAAAAAGAGGATAATAAGAATTGAGTGGAAGGAGCGGCGAGTGATGCGCCAAGTCCTCTAATTCTCTATCTTGCTCCTGCTACTTTTTAATTTACGTAAGTGCATAGAACCGACGCCTCTCGATCCTTGGCTGACCAGCGGGACTCAACTTTCATTCACTGCCCGGGGATGCCGAATTGTATAATTCCAGGGACCGGACCCGTACACGAAGCGAGGCAAGCGACTTCCGTATACGAATCGTCAGTTACGAATAATCATATTCGTGAAACAGCATTTGGCTCGAAGTTTTGCACATGAAACCTAACGTGTAAAAGTACTCGACTCGTAGATAAGCGCGTCATTCGTGGAATACTGAATTGATGAAATTATTCTGTGACAACTTCGAATCGATTGATTCACATTTGCGTACTCACCGATTATTCTCGATACGTTACCTGTGCATGAACTTTATCGCACCACGATAAAAATCCGTTTCAAGGACTTTAAAACGAGTACTCGAAACAGTCTGCAGGACGAAAAAAACCGAAGATTTGAAAGAAAGAGTAGTTTCGTTCTTTTATTGTTTTTACGAAACTTCAATGCCTTGTAACTTCTGAAATATTTATTTTAGAACATAATAAAAAATTGTTTCATATGTCATTTCTTTCGTAGAATATGTAAACAAAATTTCACAAGAATCCGAAACATTGTGTGATATTTTCGATTCATTTTGTTCCGCTTGACGTCGGACGACTCGTATGATCATAGCACGCGGTAAGTTACCGCGTATCGGTTGTTCGTGGCGTGACCTAATAATACAAGATGGCAGCAAACAGGTGTCATAAACCAAGGACGTGTGTCCGCGCGTAAAGGCGGATTGGTCCAAGTCGGAACGTGACAGTCCCGACGTACGTGTGCAGGAGCTCGAGGGATAACAGAACTATCCTAGTTCTCGCGGGATGATAAAGATAGCGAGACACGAAGATAGAAAAAAAAGACAGAGATTCTCGATCGATCGAGCAAACGTCGACGCGTCTCCGTCAAAAACACTTGGATATACCGCACATAGGATTATCAAGGAAAAAAAGAAGAACAAAGCTAAAAATATTAATGCGGCCCCGATTTTTAGACTCAGTGATAACGACCAGGTGAAATTTGTTCGATTCACCGAAAAATATCACCGAAAAATAATGGACGAGACAAGAGGGATAAGGAGGTAAAGGAAAAAGTAAAAGAAGAAGAAGAAGAAGAGAGGAGTTTCGGTGCCATTTCCTTGGGGAGCCTGTAACGAGTACATGGCGTATTATGCACTGCGGTACACGTAATAACTGCAGCTTATACTCGATACAGATATACAAATGTTACGAACTTGGTAGAGGAAAAAGTCAATTAATTCGAGAGTTCGATATCCCTTGGATTGGTTGGCTGGAGCTTGAGTCCAACCTTTATCTTTTGGAATCTTTTCGAGTTGGGTCCATAAAAGGCTGGTGTTGCAATTTTGTGACTGATAATGAAATGATATCTTCTTTAACTCGGTTATAAAACAACAGGGCGCGAGTATGGGAATCATTAAAGGGTCGATGTCATTAAATGAGAGATATTAATTTTTTTCAAATTTTCATTAAATTCAAAGCTTCAACGTTAGCACCACGTTCCGAAACATCACTTTCGGAAGCTCAACGCGTTTCTATGAATCACACGTCTACCGTACGTACAAGAATGTGCTTGATTTTGGTAAATCTGGTTCCGGTGTTGGTGGTTGAGCCAGAACACTCCCAAATACTTCGGTACCCTGCGGAATTGCCACACGAATTGCTTCATAATCCTCAAAGCTCTCGTCCAACTTCCAAACTGGCGTTTAGCTTAATGCCACAGCGGTATTGTGCGTTATCCTCGTCGACTAAAATTAGGAAGATCCTCTAATCCCTGCCGCGTCGTCCATCCACAGGTGCAGATAGATAGTTCTAAGGTTTTGGACGTTGAGTATACGAGTCGTGAAATCTTGGAAACGGAACAGACGCGTCTCGGCTGCTACTCGCAACGATGACAGCGGAAGAGAGATCGCAATTTTATGGGAGTTCCTTCCGAAGCGGTGACGCCCAAGGCGTATTTTAACGTCCCATAGAATAGGAACAAGCGTCACTGCAACGTCGTTGGCAAAACGAACATAAATGGATTTCCAGCATTGCCGTCCATGGACAGAACCGACAAAGAGCGGACTATGGAAAATGGAAAAGTCATAGCGGGATAAAACTACTCGTTGGAAGATACAATTGCACATGGCGAAGCTTGCCAATATACAGTATTACCAAGACGTTTTCAACGTTACGTGCGGATGAACGCGCGTAGCTCAGTCTGTAACCACTCATGCATACATCGAGACCTTTTTGCTTCCTCGAATTCTCACCTCGGTCGCTTAGCTCGGGAACGCCTCTGCTATCGGAGAAGCGACAGCGCGTACAACATCTTACACTTAGCCCTTGTCCTCCACTGCGTTTCTCTCTTTCCCTCCCTCCCTCTGACCACTTGCACTCTGCGCTATATACAATGTATCCGGCGATATCAGTCTGAAATTCATCCGATATTACACTCTAAAGCTCGGGCGAAGAAACCCAAGAGCGGATGCCGGAACCCGAGGATCGTATCGTGGGCTACTATCCCTGGATTTGGCTCCAGTCGCCACTCGTGCAATCGCCTATTCTGCGAAGCACATTATATATGTACCGTGCGAAGGAGAGCGCAGCTTTCGCTCCGTTCCTGCCTTCATAGCAGCTGGAAGCCAATCCATCGCATATTTCTCTAGAACTGATCCGCCGTCGGAATGTGCGAAATATTGCTGAACACGGCCGATCAAGGAATTCTCTTTCGTTTTCGCTATATTTTTCATCTTTTCTTGTCATTCTCGCTCTCGTTTCACTTTAAATCTCAATAAAATACTTCAAATGCGAATACAGATCGCACACATTGAAGATACCTATGAATTCTACCTAACCTAAGAACCTCAAGAGACGAATGAAGATTCGTAATTGGAGAAGCAACGTTATAAATTAGAATGATACTTTTGTAACGAAATTTTTAATTCTTCGTGACTCAGGCCCCAAAAGACTACGTTTAAAATAAAAAAAATTTTTTTTTAACTTTTCAGTCGTTTCATGCAAATACATTTAAAAAAATCTTTTAAAAGTGTGGTTTACAGTATCCGTAGCCTCAGTAATTGTGAATAGAACGTGTTTAGTCAGTGCTCAAGCAAAATACTTTAGAGCTCAGTTACAGGGCTATTGACATACGACAAATTATGATCAAATTGGAGAAATCTCTATCCAGCATAAATATGTTGATAAGATATCTCGAAGCTACATACATGCATTTATATATTTACGGCGAACCACAAGGATAAGCCATAATATTGAGTAAGATTATATTTCGTTCATCTACAAAGCTTTACAGGTGGATAACAGTTTCTGATTCAACGGTTGGTATTTTTAGTTTTGAATAATCTATAGTGGCCATTAACGAATTCGAACAGTTAAAACCGTGACTAACGGCGATACATTACAGTAGCGATACATTGTGGACGAGTGTTCGGAGGAACGATCGGAAATTATGGTTCATCGGACTCTGGTACAAAGTGACTTATGAATTATTTTTGAGGACGTGGACGGAGGTTTGGAGGAAACAGTCGAAGTGCGTATACAGTGTGTTAAATAATATATATACAGAGCTCTCGATGATCCACGATAGGTTTCCCTGTTATCGCTAGTTGTGCTCCTGCCTAGCCAAGCAACGGTTACACCAACCTCGAGCCCTGGGTACGCCCGATCATCTCCGACTCGGCTCGTCGGACACGAGGGACTTTGCGTACAAGTTTTAACGAGGAACACACCAATCTGCTCTTTGAAATGTATAGATCGTTATACATATATCGATGAGCGAGGAACGGTTTGGTGCGCTGTGGCTATACATTTAGTCCGTGGGCAGGGTCGTTTGTTTATTGAGTCGTAAAGCCAGCGCGCCGGCTAAGAGACCGTAAGCTAGAGAGCGAGAAGAGGGTCTCGTTATACAGGGAGAACCGTTGCAAAGAATATATACCGCAGTTAGAAAAGGCGACCTCCGAGCTCGGAAGCTCGAACGAGAGAACTAGCGCCACCGAACCTATAAATTGAACTAACTTTTCGTCTTTCGTTACATACGATCTAGAATTTTTTTTTTCTTTTGATAATAATCAACCATTTGTCATATCTTATAGTATAGCTTGTAGTACTTAACTGTCATAGGTTCAAGACTGCTAGTGCGGACGCTTCATCGATACATTCCTCGTGAAAATGAACCATTAGTCGAGCAAACGTTACAATTAAATCCGAATGGTGCAATAAATGGTGCGTTGATCGCAACCATCGTTTCGAAATGATGAGAACTGCCGTTTTTTTTTATAGATGAGTGAAATGCTTTCAGGTTTCTCATTCCTAATAATCTCAAAAACCCTCCGAGTACCCAGTTTCATAAAAATCAAATCACATTTTACATTTGTGACCGCCATCTTGGATCCACCATTCTGAACTTCTTAATATCGAATTCAGAGTTATGAGCAACGACCTCTACACCCCAAAGTATGGGATTTTATTAATATTATGTAATTATTTACGTTTTCATTTGCCATTTTAAATATCTGAATCTTAAGTTGAGATTTTTAATCAACGACCTAGAAAATCCCCAAGTACCGAATATACGAGTCGTGTCACTACATAAAGATAATTTACCATTCGATACATTTCAATGATCTACCAATAGTTATGTTTCAATGGCGATCAATGACTCAATTTTTAAAGTAGGCCTACGTACTCAAGGGAACTATTCGTTAGGAGGCATGCGTTATCGGAGCACGCTCAGTATCTCTACGGCCTATTTGTGGAATGCACTACCACCTGAAGGTATTGACCTTAGCAGAGCGCACTTTCGCAAGCGCGTTTTTTATCTGACCGTTGCGGGTGACATTTAGATTAGGCCCCCGATCAAGCTTCTTTCTTGTTCTGATTATTAGTTTGTTCTTAGCTTGCGTTTATTCTTATTTATGTATTTCATTTTATATTATATCGAATCATATTTAGTTTTATTGTCGTTGTATCTCTTTTTGTTTTTTTCTTTGTTATTGCAATGTTGTATCGATGATTGCGTGCCAGAGGGCTAATCGGGCCCAAGTGCACTAATAAACTATCGAATATAATATAATCTAATTTTTTGAGGGATACGATTAAGCGGGTACTCGTTCGTTGTGCATTGATACATTTTATAAACACGTAGTACGATCTCCTTATCATATCTACGTGGTAATGTTCACCTGAGACCGCAGTAATAAGATCGCCCGTTTTACCTTGTGCATCGAATACAATACCCGTTGCAGTTGCTTCTAAAGAGCTGCAATTCCATGAGCAGTAGCGATTCAGCAGAGACGAGTCATTCTCTATTCGCAATCAATTGTAGTTGTTACAGTGAAACGGATCGATAGCCAATTCGGTTCGTAAACTTGTAGGAATTATTTAAGAAGTAAACGTACGACTCGGTGCACTAAATTCAACGGTATCGCAGTCGAGG